>JANZXP010000007.1:26325179-26337501 GCA_027576715.1 Erythroxylum flavicans | reverse complement strand
CGCCACCCTCGCGGGGCACGGATTCGGGTATCACGATCGATATCGGGTTCGGGTTCGGCAGGAGTGGGGTGTTACACGCAAGACCCTCTCGAGTGCGAGCGGCTATTTCTGAATGGCAGGTGAGCAGGTTTTATCAGCAACCCGCCATTAACAATGGCGGGTTGCTGCTTTGTCACCCCGCCATTAACAATGGCGGGGTGACACGTATTGCACCCTGCCAAATGCATCGGCGGGATGTTTACCACGTACTCAACCCCGCCATCAGCCTTGGCGGGTTGTCCTATTTCTACCAACCACCATTTTTTCTGTCACATATCAAGGATTGAAATTAGTTTTTGTAATAAACCGAAAATTTGGCCTATAATTTATAATTTTAAAACTTAATTTTGTTAGGTTTTTCTCAACTAATTTATAATTTTGTTACGATTCTACTAACATGGACACTGACCTAATAATTATTATTTTTAAATTTTGTCAATATTTTAGAATAAAAGATGTAATTCGATTCTTAATATTTCACATAAATTTTAAGATAATTCATATTATATTGTTCCTAATACTAATTTGTAACTTAACATGACATATAATAATTTTGGCTATGATATAATTTTAATGAAATTTTATTAATATTTATTTGTTAAAATTATTAAAATAAAATAAAATTATATTACATTTTTTATATGCAACATAAATTAAAAAATATTACTTATGTATGTATATTAAAATAATGTAACAATATTTTTAATATATATGAAAAAGCTATATTTATTTATAATATATGTACTAATATTATAATAATTGTTATTCAGATATGTTTTGTAAAAAAAGTGAATTTTATTCTAATTTTTATAATTAAAATTATATTATATAATAAATAAAACATAACACAAGGGTTAAAGAATTGGCTTAATTTTTTATATAAATCATTTTTTACTACAAAAAGAGTATTATGCCTTTTTAAATATAAATGTCAAATTTTAAACATAAATTTTAAAAAAATTTCATACGTTTATCATTACAATTAATAATTATGTATAAATTGTGATTCTTATAATTCTTTTCTTACCATCTTTAAAACTAAAGAAAGTATGAATAAAGTTGATACTTCATATTATTATTATTATATTTTTCATATGATATTTATTATTAGATAATTAATCATAGTTTTATATCTTTCTTAATTACATATTATCAAAAAGTAATTAATATTGTCTAATTTTTATATATTTTTTAGAAAAGTGATAATAAAAATTGCGTTTATAAAATAACAGTATAATATATATATATATATTTTAATAATTTTAACAATTAAATACCAATAAAATTTTGAAAATAATAAATTACATTAGCATTCACGTAGTCGTAGCGTACAATTAGTACGTCACTGTGTCACGTGTTGTGGCATTAGCTGGCTGGGCTGAACTTAAACACAATAAGAAAAAGGCTTTTATAGGCCCAAGTGAAAATAGGCGTTTGGGCCTACCAACCCAAAACAAGATAGATGATAAATACGTAGCATTGAAAAAGGTCCTACCGGGAGTCGAACCCAGGTCGCTGGATTCAAAGTCCAGAGTGCTAACCACTACACCATAGAACCAACTCCGAGCCAAAGTTTTTGGGTCTCTTTATATCAAAACAAAATATCAAATTTGTAGAATAATCTACATTTACATGTTTTACACGTGTCACTTTCATGATTAAAGTGGATCCGTAAGTTATAAAAAAAATTAAGCTAAGCTATATTGACATAATTCTAATAAAAATTTTAGGTTAACTTTATTAGTTTCAGAGTTATATTATATGATATTTCAATTATATATTTTTTTATAAAATGAAAAATGTTAAGTTTTAACTTAAAATTTAATGTAAATGTTAAAAATTTTGAACTTAAATTACAGTGCAAATGTTAATGATTAAAATATATTTTTGATCATAGGATAAAAGATAAAAACTTCTCATGTGATTTGTATTTTTAAAAACACACTCATAAAATTAGAAAATTATTGAAAAATCTTGTGTTAAATCAAAATATTTTACTATGTCGAATCACTGTACTATAACTCGTTATTAAAATCTTATCAGAATGATCATATAAACTCTATTAAATATAAAGTAAACTCAATAAGAGAATATCTTTTTGTACTTGTTAATATCATAATATATATTTTTAATAAGTTTTGAAACATAAGACGTGTTATGAAAAAGTGAAATAATTTTTGTAACTTTAATGTGATAGAACTCTTATCATAACAAAGAGGTGAAGATGTACTTTTATTAACTAGAAAAAGAAGGGGATCAAGTTTTCTGTTCTTATTCACCAGTTTCAACCATATGTCGGTTAATCTTATCCACACATTTATGTAGATCGCATGATTGAAACACTATTTTGGGAATTGAGGATTTCTTGTAAAAAAAGAGAGGATTAATTGAATATAGAGAGCAAAATGAGATTAGAGTGAAGCTCGGCCTAATAAAAACTTAGCCTGATTATCATGTCCATTTTTGCCTTCAGGGTATGTCTTGTCTGATTTTTCTTGACTTGTCCTCAACCTTCTGTTAGCTAACAACATTTCTCATATTGTAGTTGTTAGGATACATGGTATATATCTTATTATTTGGTTTTGACATTTTTTGATAATTGAACATCTAAGATAATGTTGATGAGTTTAAAATTCAAACCAAGATGAGATTAGATTTATATATGAACTAAAAGTTGTATGAATATTGGTGGTGGTATGGATATTGTAAGATAGCTGGAGCGCTTGTTACGTGAAGCATTCCAAGTCTTAGATTTATTGCGTGTGTGACTCTGTTTTCTGCACTACACACGTCATGTTTTCTAGGATGTGTTGACGGTGAATGGTTGAGTGAATGGTGCTGCCTTTGATCTGATTATTTACTATTTTAAGGGAGGCTTGCGTGAGACTTGATCTCCATCTTGGTGTGGGTTGACCTATGGTGAACTGACAGATCACATTGTTGGGTGTGCAAAAAATTGGGAGATAGTTGAAAGTGTGTTATGGTGTGCGTGAGTCATCGTTTTGGAAGGTGTTGCTGTAGGCTGAAGGAAAGTGTTAGTGAACTACAGATTTTGTGACGATTGTTGCGTGATTTCTTCTTTGCATTGTTTTGATTTGGTCTTTGTCTTGTCTGGGTTTGTCGCAGGTGAATGATAATTATTGATTGATTTCTTTATAACTGCAAAATCTTGAAGTGGGTTGTTTGCGTGGGCTGTCATACTTGGCGTTTTCATCCTGCAGCTGTGAATTAATACTGATATTTGCATGGATCAGCCCATAGTTTGAGATGACAACTTTCAGACCTGTTTCAGTGGACTTGAATCTTTAGGGGAGTTGTTTTTTGTTCTTTCTTAAGTGTTTTTATTTATGTTGAATTTTTGTTTAACCACTTGAGTTATTTATTTAGTGTTCTTTCGTTAAAAGATTATTGAGAAAAATCTATTGTTGGAGTTAAAACGAGTCTGTCATGTTATTGGGTATGAAATTCTTTCACGGGTAGTGAGGATGAAGGATAGTGTTAAGAGTTGAGTGATGTCAGTTCAGTAAAGCTTTGTATAAAACTATTGTCGTTAGTGTAAGAATTAAGCTAAGTGAGAATCTCACAGACATAGGCAAAATATGTCGAACTGCGTTAACAAATATCGATGTTGATTTATATTTATGCGCTTAATTTTTTCAATTTTTTATTATACTAAAAACTACTATGCTAAAATTTGAAAGTTTATGAAACTAATACACCCGCAGTATTTTCAGTAATGAATGATCCCATCAAGTCTTCCTAGAGTCGTAAGGAGTGTTACTAAGCTTTGATACTTGCTTGTTTCTACTCCTTGTCTATGACCATAGATTTTACACGTAGAACTCCTCTTGTTACTAGTCAAATTTCATGTTACTACCGTTTGGTGCAAGTAAAAAACCAGACAACCTAGAGAGACAGCTAGAATCCTCGGGAACCTAGAAACAAGCTCTTTGATCTATGTCATTTGTTGCAGGCTCCACAATATGGAGGCAAAGTTAATGTGAATGCCTCTTGAAGGGTGGCCAACGAGATTAGATGAGATTTTCAAAGTAATTTTAAGAGTTAAGGTATAAAATAATCCTATTCAATTATATTTAATACTTAAAATGATATCGTTTTTTTTACGTTAGACAAAATTAAACATTCTCTAAACTTATATCAAATGTTAAAAATAATGTCATTTTAATATTAAATAGGCGTTATTTTAAATAATAAATCCATAGTTATTAATTTCTAAATCCCTAAAATGTAAACACTTATATATTTAGATGTCACTTCAATTATATAATTTAATATTTGTTTGTATAATCATTACATACATTTAAATTTTATTTAAATAGCTTAAAACTATCAAATCTATTACATCAAATTAGTTATAGTGAACTCGTGTCATGTTATGTGGTAAAGGTGACTAGAGGTTACTAATGAATGACGTATGTCATGTCGAAAAAAAGTTACGTTGCCGTAGTTGAGACAACGGCCTTCTACACCAACTTCAACCTCATTTCGAAAGGAAGCAGGTAACTTTGACTCCACCAGGTTGAGCAAAAGATCCTTAAGTTGCTCAAATAGCTATCGGCTCCATTGATGTGGCACCAGGAGAAAAGGGGAGAAGCTGTTGTTCGTGATTAGTCTTTTCACTGCCAAACCTCACCTACATCTCCTAACTGGAAAGCTGAAATACATAATTTGAATTGAGCATGCAAGTAAAAAAATGGGTTCAAATATATCTTACCACCTTTTTTGAATGAGAAAACAATTAGTAGAAATCTGCAGTAATACTAGGATTCAAACATGTACTAATCAAATTTGTATGGTATTTGATAAGTATAATAATTTAGAACTAATTAAAGATAAGATTGCATATTATTAAACATCTTTAAATTTTACGTTTCAATGATATCTTTTCTAAATTTTTGTTGTTGTTTATTTGATAGGCATGATATCTTCAAAAAGATATGAATGAACACATAAATTACAATGAAAATAACCCACAAAGTAGTTTTTTTATTTGTAAAATTCTTTCACAGGTAGTAAGAACAAGGAATAATATCAAGGGTTGAGTGATGTCGACTCAGTAAGATCTTGTATAAAACTATTGTCGTTAGTGAAAGAATTAAGCTGGGTAAAAACTTCGCAAACGTAAGCAAGATATACAGAACTGCGTTAACAAATATCGGTGTGGATTTATATTTGTGCGCTTAATTTTTCTAATTTTTAATTGTGCTAAAAATGACTGCAATAAAATCTGAAAGTTTGCTAAACTAATACGCCCCTACAATTTTTTCAATAATGAATGACCCATCAAGTCTTCTTGAGACGTAAGGAGTGTTAACTTTGGTATCTACTTCTTATCTATGACCATAGATTTTACACGTAGAACTTCTCTTGTTATTAGTCAAATTTCATGTTACTAACGTTTGGTTTGGTGCAAGTCAAAAACCAAACAACCTAAAAAGACAGCTAAAATTTAGGATCAACTATTTTGTATCGGTTATAATGTTCTTATCATGTTTCACTAAATCTTATCTACACATTTACGTGGACTTTACATAAATATATAAATGATATTTAATAAAACATGATTATAACAGAGTAACTATAACAGATGATTTCATGTGCTAGAATCGCGAGAACCTAGAAACAAGCTCTTTGCTCTATGTCATTTGATGCAAGCTCCACAGCATATGGAGGCAAAGTTAATGTGAATGCCTCTTGAAGAGTGGCCAACGAGATTAGATGAGATTTTCCAAGTAATTTTAAGAGTTACGCCACTAGTTTCAAATTCGATGTCTATATAAAAAATAATCCTATTCAGTTATATTTAATGCTTAAAATGATGTCATTTTTGATATTAGACAAAATTAAACATTCTCTAAACTCATATTAAATGATCAAAATGATGATATTTTGATATTAAATAGAGTTATTTTAAATAATAGATCCGTACTTATTAAATTAAGACTTATATATTTAGATGTCACTTCAATTACATAATTTAATATTTGTTCGTCTAATCATTACATACATTTAATAATTATTTAAATAGCTTAAACTATCAAATCTATTACATCAAATTAGTTATAGTGAACTCGTGTCATGTTCTGTGGTAAAGGTAACTATAGGTTACCAATGAATGACGTATGTCATGTCGAAAAAAGTTAGGTTGCCGTAGTCGAGACAACAACAGATTTTCTATACCAACTTCAAGCACATTTCGAAAGGAAGCAAGTAACTTTGACTCTACCAGATTGAGCAAAAGATCCTTAAATTGCTCAAATATCTATCGGCTCCATTGATGTGGCACCAGGAGAAAAGAGAAGAAGCTATTGTTCGTGATTAGTTCTTTTCACTGCCAAACCTCACTACATCTCCTAACTGGAAAGCTGAAATACATAATTTGAATTGAGCATGCAAGTAAAAAAATGGGTTCAAATATATCTTACCACCTTTTTTGAATGGGCAAACAATTAGTAGAAGTCTGCAGCAAACAATTAGTAGAAATCTGCAGTAATATTAGGATTCAAACATGTACTAATCAAATTTGCCAAATGAACTCCCAAACATATCTCAATATACATATAATATGTGTATGGTATTTGATAAGTATAGTAATTTAGAACTAGTTAAGAATAAGACTACGTATTATTAGACATTTCTAAATTTCACGTTTTAGCAAGATCTTTAGTGAATTTTTGTTGTTGTTTATTTGATAGGCACGATATCTTCAAAATGATGTGCATGAACACATAAATTACAATGAAAACAACCCACAAAGTAGATTTTCTATTTGTAAGAACAGAGTGTAATCTTGAGATTAGGAAGCAAGGGCTATTTCATGATTGGTCTTGTAATAGAAAATATAAAAAAATCACATATTTCACATATTATTTAAATTTTTGTTAATCTCCTTTCTAAAGGAGACATTATTTATATATTAAGCTCTGAGGTTCATAATTGATGTGAGAATTTTAGTAAATTTGATATGGTTATTTTATGCGCAAAAATAAGTATTTAATACATAAATTTATAAAAATGAACATTTATGAATGTTCAAATTTTATTTTGTTTTATTCTAGACGAGTGATTCATTACAAAAAAATCTGTATCCAACAAATATCTTAGTTTAGATGATTGATTCATACAAAAAATGGTTTGATATCCAACAAATATCTGGGCATTCAGGTTATGAAAACAACATCCACCACTATTACATAAATCAGAAGTGCATAGAAAGACTCCATTTCATATCTTATCCTCAGGTGCTCTTCATATTATACTCATCACCTACCACACTCGAAACCCCATTTTCATGTAACCTATTTCCTTTAAAATGCCAGGGAAGCAGGGGGAGTGCGATTTGTGAAAGGGAATTTCTATGACAGGAGTTAGATACAATATAAATAATAGTCATATGACATGCAAAAGCCCCAGGTGTCACAACAAGAACTTGACTCTTAATCTCAGTTCACGCGTTCTAGTCAAAAAAGCAGATTTGAGGATAATCAGATAGAACGCAACATAACACTTACTTTATGCTGATATTAGCAAAGAGAAAGAAGTGTTCTATGTCATAACAAGGTGAAGAGGCACCAGAATTCTGTGCTCATTCTAGAGTTAGTCTAGCGAGAGAGGATAATAAAAGAAAGAAGGGGTAGTAAATATATATCTCTTTATATTAATTTAAATCAAATTTAATTAGTTTGAGTCAGATTCAAGTTCAATTAGAATATCATATTATTAACTAAACATGGTTGGTATTAGTGGTTTAGTATTTTCATCTCTTAACTAGAGGTCTCAAGTTCGAGCCTTGAGAATGGAGAAACCTATTTGGTCAGCACTTTACCCCTTACGGGCTGACCCGGTACGAGTGAGAATTAATCTAAATGTGGATGACTTAAAGACGCCTTCCTATAGTTGGGATTCTCCTAGCACACCTCATGAGCTAACTAAAAAAAAAAAACTGTATCATTGATATTTGATTACCGGTACGAGCGGGGATTAGTCTGGGTGTGGATCACTTAAAGACGCCTTCTCATAGTTGGGATCCTCCTAGGACACCTCATGAGCTAACAAAAAAAAAAAAAGAATACCATATCATTGATATTTGATTAGTCTATGTTTAATGTTCATCTTACCTGTATTTTGTCATTAACCTTTAACTAAAGTTTAAGAGAAAGTTTTTTAAAATATTGAAAATTAAAAATTCTTTTGATAATTTTAAAGATTAGGGAGTTTTTCTAAATTTTCTTAAATCCATGAAAGAGTGTAGCTTAAATTAATCAAAGTTATGTTGTCAATAATAAAATTTATTAATTTGTTAATCTTATTTAATTTGATAATTGAATCATATACATAATGACATATGTTGCATATAATTTATCTCCCATTGTACAGTAAATTAGTAATCTCAGTGTTATAAATAGTTCTTAATTTATATTTGTGATCATAATTATATGGCATATCTTTGATTAAGATTTTTATATTCATTTTAAAAATAGATTCTATTGCTAATATGTAAGAATTCAATAAAATTTTAAAGTTTAACCTATGCTTTTGTTAATTATAAAGTCATGGAACCTTAATAATTACAATAACTCCTGAGAACTGATTTGTTGGAAAGAGATCGTACGGTAATGCATTTCTACCGATTGAAACGTGCTTCTTTTGTCCATTACAAAGGCCAATAATCTTTCTACTGCTGTCCTAAAGAGAGGTTTAGTCCTGAAAAACATTCGTGGGATGTGCAAAGAATTAATTGGTTGATTCAGACTTTGATTTGGTTATCATCACGAAGTTTGATACCGAGTTTGGAACTTGGTGGACGTGTTTTTGTACCACAATCAATCATTTCAGCCTTTTCCATGCAACAAACTCTATAAATATGAACTATCGCTTATTCGCTTATTGTTGCATCTTGAAGTTAACTAGCTTAGGCTCTCTGTTCTCCTTCTTCTTCCTTTGGAAATCACTGTTTTGAGAGGAAGAGGAGCAAACAGACAAGGAGATCGAGATGTCCATAGTTTCTACTCAGAATCCTTGGATTTTTACATTTGGCCTTCTAGGTATATATTAAAACTAGAATCATGATAGAATATATTATTTTAATTTATTTTATTATCTTTATTTGTTAATAAAAAATTCTATTAAATCTAAATTTTTAGTATTTAAGTTCATTTAATTTATTATGAGATGCATATTGATTTTTTGTTCTTTTGTTTATTGCAGGTAACATAGTCTCTTTCGTGGTTTTTCTATCTCCAATGTAAGTTTTTGCCTTCTCAAACCTCTATTATGGTCAGAATGCTTAGTTTTTGAAGAACAATGGTCACTTTTAACCAATTAAACATGTTTGAATATTCCTTGCAGACCAACCTTCGTAAGGATCTTTAAGAAGAAATCGACAGAAGGGTTTCATTCGATACCGTACATTGCAGCAATGTTCAGTGCCATGCTTTGGTTGTACTATGCATCACACAAGTCCAATACTTTCCTTCTCATCACAATCAACTCAGTTGGCTGTCTCATGGAGACCATTTACATTTTCATGTACATCACTTTCGCACCAAAGAAGGCTAAGGTATATATATATACCAATCAAACTCTTCTTCTTCTTCTTAATTATTGGTATCTTCTGCGATTTCCTGATGAAATTTCATTGAACATGGAAATGCAGAGGTTCACTCTGATATCACTCATCATGATGAATTTCGTGGGGTTCGGCTCGATTACTCTCATTACTGAATTATGGATAAAAGCATCGTACCGCGTTACAGTTCTTGGATGGATTTGTATGGTGCTCTCCATCAGTGTATTTGCTGCTCCTTTAAGTGTCATGGTGAGGATACAACAAATGTTCACTAATTTAACCAAAGTTTTAAGTGTGTTTGGACAAGCGGACCTAGCTTGAACCATTTCGGGAAATATATATATATATATATATATTATATGTTAATTAAAGGTTAATTAATTCTTTAATCTTGTTTGAACAATTGCAGAGACTCGTGATTCGAACCAGGAGCGTGGAGTTCATGCCATTCTACCTATCATTTTTCCTTACACTTAGTGCTATTACGTGGCTCTTCTATGGCCTACTCTTAAAAGACTTGTACATTGTGGTAATTAACCCTTTTTCACTTAGACAACATAGCAGATTAGTGGTTCCTTAATTTGTCCTGGTTTGAACACAAAACATCCTTTTACAGGTCCCAAACATTCTAGGGTTCGTCTTGGGGATTCTTCAAATGTTGCTTTACATAATCTACAAGTACTTCTTAGCAGTGCATGTGAAGCCTAATGATGAGCTACATCGGACCGATTTGGAAGCTGTAACACCAAGCGAAACCACAAATTTTGAGGTGCAACAAACTCGAAGTCCTCGAGCACAAAAGGGCGAGAAAGAGCATGACCAATCCATCTGTGATTGAGCGTAATTAACATGCATTTTGTGTCTGTTTGTAGCTTAATTTCAATTTCTAACTTACGGTGTATGTTTTTATTCTAATTTAGTATTATTGTTATATATTATTGTTCTTAAGGTCACTCACGTTATGTGCAATGCATGTTTTCGACTTCCGAGTTGTTTTCATTTTTTTTATTCTTTTTGTTCCCTACGAAAATATTACTAAAGAGAATGTAACACGTACGTAGGAATTTTTCAACATCAAATCTTTAATTTGTGTGCTTAGAGCGAGAAGAAATATTTATATATAGCCATGATCTATGATGGAAGCCACGCGTTGATAGCGGGAGTTTAATTAAGACGTCACGTAATAATAAAATATAACAAATTAAAACATGGAAAAGAAAAGGAATAATATTATTTTAATGATTATCATATTCGTTATAAATATTATCTGAGTTCCTTTCATATATAATAAACTATTTGATAGTATATAAAAGTAATTTAAGTGATATTAATCACTATATATAATGTCTTAAAAATCAGACTAGAAATTAAACCAGTAAGACAAGCGATTTAAAGTTTAAAAGACTTAACTGGTTTAGACCGTCATAAAACTAGTTAAAGATTGAATAAAATTAAATAATTTAAAAATGATTGAAATAGATTCTCCTTATCAATGAAAGATTTTGAAGTTTAATTGAAAAATTATTAAATAAAAATTAATTGATTTATTTTAATTTATAAGAACATATTAATTTACAAAAAAATTGATCATTTTTAACAACAAGAGTTATTAAAGTAAATTGAACAAAAGAGTTGAAAACTGAACCAACAAGTTGAATTGTGCAAGATTTTTACAGTTGAACTGACCAAACCAATTGTATTTTTTAATCATTGATTATACCCATAATAAATGTTAAAATAACAAATTGACTCACTACAACAAAGTAGAGAAAAGACTACTTTAAAGATCGATATTTGGCGACGATTTTAGAAATCGTCTCCAAAAGGATAATTTTTAGTGACGTTTTCGAAAATAGTCTCTAAAAGGTTTACTTTTCGTGACAATTTTTAAAATCGTCACTAAATATCTATATTTAGCTACGATTTTAAAAAAATAGTCACTAAAAGTTAATCTTTTGGCTACGATTTTACAAATTGTTACTAAATATTATAATGAGGAAGACAATTAACAACATTTTTTTGCTACGTTTTGAAAATCGTCACAAAAAATAAACTTTTATTGACGATTTTAATAATCATCATCAAATGAAGACCATTTGGTGACGATTTTCAAAAATCGTCTTTAGAAATTCAACATTTTACAACGAATTTTGAAATCGTCAATAAAAGTGAATCCTTTTACGACGTTTTTGTCAAATAGGAAGGGAACGAAAATGTGACTGGCGTTTGAAATGAAAAGCTCTAAAAGCCTAAAGCACCCTTCTCTCATCTGTTGTTTCTTTCCTCTTCCTCCATGAAAACGCCACACCCATGTCTTGTCCTCTGCTTTCTTCTTTCCTCGTCCTCCATGAAAACGAAAGGTAGCTCTCGATCTATAATGTAGAGAGCTTATGTTTGTACGTCCTTTTTTGTTTCTTTTTTTGATATATGAACTTAGGTTGATGAAATGCGTATGGGTTTTGTTTTCTAGATGTCTTTGTTGTCTATGGAGTCGTAAAGGTGTCGTCTTGAGTATTGTCTGAATGAGTGTTTCTTTGTTTGTTCTTCGCCTATGAGCTTATCTCATTTTTCGTCGTGGGTTCATTTTAAAGCTTGATTTCATCGTGAACAAAGGCTTGCTGATAGGATTGAATTTTCTTATATTTTCTTATGTATTTACATGTGATTTCAATCCTATTTTTATGATAAAATGGT
>JANZXP010000007.1:26289412-26325079 GCA_027576715.1 Erythroxylum flavicans | reverse complement strand
TAAGATACATCCCTCCATCTCCATTGCTTCCAAATGCATTGATTAGTTACCTTTAAAACTTCTATCTTCAAAAAAAAAAGACCATCCATCCCAAGTATGGGCTTTAATTGTCTTCATCATGCTTTCATAGTTGTAAAACAAATATATAACCTCTTGAATTGCAACAGCAAAGTTTGTTGATTCCTTGATAGTTTCAGTTTCATTGTTAAATTAGGTTTGTTGACTTTTAATTTATAGATATAACCTTAAAGCTTGTAATATTCATTAACATAGTCTAATGCTATCTCTTTCCTTAAGTTGCCAGATGGTGTTTATACAAGAAAGAGTCATTTTTATACTTTTGGCCTCAATAATGTTGGTTAGTTAGTTAAGTTTTCCTCTTTTCTCTATTCTTTTCTATTAGGTGTAAACATTCATCAGTCAATAACCCTGATATTTTATTTTATAACATTGTCATAATCGATAATCGTCATCAAATGAGTACCATTTGGCGACGATTTTCAAAAATCACCTTTAAAAGTTTAACATTTTATGACGAATTTTGAAATCGTTACTAAAAGTGGACCTTTTAGTTACGTTTTTGTCAAATAGGGGGGGAACGAAAATGTGACTGGTGCTTAAAATGAAAAGCTCTAAAAGCCTAAAACACCCATCTCTCATCTGTTGTTTCTTTCCTCTTCCTCTATGAAAACGCCACGCCCATGTCTTATCCTCTGCTTTCTTCTTTCCTCTTCCTCCATGAAAATGAAAGGTAGCTCTCGATCCATAATGTAGAGAGCTTATGTTTGTACGTGCTTTTTGTTTCCTTTTTTGATATCTGAACTTGGGTTGATGAAATGCATCTGGGTTTTGTTTTCTAGATCTCTTTGTTGTCTATGGAGTCGTAAAGGTGTCGTCTTGAGTTTTGTCTGAATGGGTGTTTCTTTGTTTGTTCTTTGCCTATGAGCTTATCTCATTTTTTGTCATGGGTTCATTTTGAAGCTTGATTTCATCGTGAGCAAAGGCTTGCCTTTCTGCATCTGGCTAATGATATTCTACAAGCTTTGTCTCTCGATCATTTTACTAGGTTAATTGTGAATTCTGAGTTCTTTTTAGTGGATTTGGCTTTTTGTCTTTTGGGTTTCTAGGATTCGGATTTGGTAAATTTTGTGAGTTTTAGAGTTTTGATGACATTGATTTTCAAGGTTAGGGTTGGTGATTTATTTCAGATCTGGGTTTTTGATTTATTCAGGGGGACGATTAAATACACGGCTAAATCCTTCAGTCCAAGGAACTTATTCAACTCCACAACCTTGGTTGAAGCCTTTTAATGGCATCTCTTTTATTTGAAATTTGTCGCTCAATCTTCAAATGAGCGATTTCTGGTTGTTGGTTCAATAATTGGTATTTAACCAATCGTTTAGAACAGCGGTTCTAGGACTAACACAAATTAGATTTTTAGATCTTGCTTGTTGAAGATTCTCATTTTTGTTATCGTTCTTTAATATTCCATCTCGACAAGCCAATTGGTATTCTTTTTTCTTCGTAGAGTTGGTGTTTACTTGACCTTTTAAATTTGACCTTTTATTTTCTTCCTGGCTATTTCATCATATATTCCTCTCTATATTAGTCCTTTTAAGATTTATAAAGGTTGCCTCAGTATATTGGTTTACCATCTATCCTCACTTTACTAATTTACACTAATAGGGTGATTGTGGAATGAAAGGCTCCTTTGTTACTCGTGTTTTGGGATCTATCGATCTCTACGGGGTAAGAATTATTTATGTCTTCATCGACATGTATGTTGCCTGTTGTCTTTCTTTGGCTATCTTCTAAGATGCCTTCTTTTATATAGACATGGTATGCTCTTAGTCATTCATTTAACAAAAGATATTCTTATTTTCTGAAAACTAGCAAAAATTTTAAAACAAAGAAGGGAAGGAATTGCTAGCTTCTGTTTTATTTTTTCAAACATTTAGCTGTTATTAGTTATTTAGTTCTATGAGCCAAATGCATCATATGGTGACATTATTATCTCATAGTGCACCTGTAGTTAGATCAGGTACTTTGAAGTGTGAATGATAATATGATGCAATGTGTAATAATTGCATGACTTATAAAGTTCTTTGTAATCATATGATGGATTAAATGTGGTGAGGGCTGATGAATCCATGCTTGTATGAATTTTTATTGGGTGATAGGCATCGGTCCAAATCAGCTGATATTACCTTCCTTGACATTTTGAGTTTCCTCTACATTCACCAAAAGAATATTACCTCATGTTCATTGTGAAAGCTAGATTTGCAGTGGTATCACATTTGATTAGTATGCTCTCATGTTAAGTTGTTGATTTTGGCTGCATTTTGGTATAATCTTGATAATGTGACTTACAGAATTAAGAAATGTTATTCTATGCTTTTATTTCATCATATCTTGAGACTCTGAATTTGAGTAACCATAAGTCCTTCTCTGCTATTTGTTTTCTGATGGAACTTATGGTTGCAGGCCACTTTTGAGTGTATTATGAGAACATATGAATTTTTGACACCTTATTTTTGAAGGGAAACATGCTTCACAAAGTCTCCTTTCCAAGAGCACACTGATCTGTTTGGAAAGCCAACTAAAGCCCTCATTCTTGAAGAAGCAGAGAGTCATGTGCTTTGATCGTATTATTCAAGATCCAAAGAGTTGCATTTCTTATTTCTTGATAGGTTTATGCGACTAAAGAGTAATTGTCCTATGTAAACTAGTCGTTTTATTTATTATTTTGTCTATAAAATTATTAAGGTTGTAATTAAAATCTCGTATATGAAGAATATTCATTTTGTTGATATACTTTAATGGTATTTTACTTTTCATATACAATGCTTCAAAATATTAATCATTTTTGTATAATAAATTAACAGTAAAAAATCTAAATATTATATATAATAATATAAATTAAAAATGCCACAAATAATTATCATTAACATGAAATAAGATTTCGTTAAAACGTATATTAAAAATTTGATCATATTTTACAAAACATAGTTAAAAATATTTAGTTACATTTTAAAAAATGTAGCTAAAAATTTTTGGCTACGTTTCCGAAAATGTAGCTGATAATTTTCAGTTACGAAACATAAGCATAGTCAAAACGTATTGGCGACGATTTCCTAAAACGTTATTAATAATTTTTCACAACGAAAACAAAACGTAGGGAAAAATTATTAGTGATGATCAGAGAAAAATGTTGTCTATAATTTTTAGCTACGGGAATTTGGCGACGTTTTTGGCTACGAAAATAAATCGTCGCTAATTACTAACGTTTTTCTCTGATCATCACTAATAGCGACTATTTTGAAACTTTTAGTGACGAGTTTTTTTGTAGCTAAATGTGGTTTCCGTTGTAGTGACTCCTTTAAAGATACCAATGATAATTAAGCAATTATTGTGTCAAGGAGATAAAGGGGAGGGAGGGAGGGGCTGGAGCACATAAATGTGTGACTGAGATTTAATAGAACACGGTAGAAACTGGTTAACTGAAATAGAGGATCGGATCCTGGGAGGGAGGTGGAATTTTGAACAATCCTAAAAGTTGGTAATTGTCCTTAATTTAATTTAATTTTTATCAATTAAAATATAAAATAAAATGAAAAATATAAATTATGTGAAAATTTTAGTTTTTCTTGTTAGTTGGTAGTCATTTTTTTCAAGAAGAAGTGATAAGCATAAAATTATTTTAACAATTAAAAAACTATGTTCAATCATTCAAAACGATATTTCAAGATTATAATTCAGTCATTCAACATAACAAAATAAGAAAATTTAGAGGTCACATGATAATAAAATATAAAAAATATAGCAATATTTTTATAATTTAAATATAGTAATTCAAGAATGTTAAAATGAAAATTAATTTGCAAAATATAAACTTATTTTAATTTTAAAGGTTTTCCATAACAATATACCAGCACTAGCAAAACCAAAAATTGACAATATTAAGAAAATTACTAGTAATAATCCATCTAATTACCACCAAATTATCATATATAATTACTGTAAAACCTATGGTCACAATATTTTGACCCATTCTTTTGTTATTGAGAACAAATCAAACTTAATCCATAAATCATTTAAATAACTTAAAAAAACTTTGTCACATCCAATGTTTTAAAAATCAAACTGAAAGTTAAACAGATAAGACAAAAGGTTTAAGGTTTAAAAGGTTCAACTGATATTAGACTATCATAAAATCGGTTAAAGATTAAATAAAATTAAAGAATTTAAAATATTATTGAAAGATATTGTCTTTACTCATTGAAGAATTTAAAATTTAATTAAAAAGATATTATTAAATAAAAATTAATTGATTTTTTGAGTTTATAAGAATTTTTTTGAACAGAAAAATCCGCAGTTGCTATCCTTTGGATGTGCACTGGATAAATCTCCGGATTGATGCAATAGCCTGCAAATTACGTTAACCAGGTACTCTTCACTAGGCAAGTCATTTAGGCAAGTCATTTATGACAAAGTCGATAGAGAAAGTGTAAGTAGCGAGATTCAAACAAGGACCTTTTAGCCCCATACCCCTTGCTCCACCGACTCGACCACCCCCTAGGAGACTATAAAAATTTATTAATTAATAAAAAATAACAGATTAATTAATAAATTAGTCAATTTTTAAGAATAAGAGTTATTAAAATAAATTGAACAGAAAAGTTAAAATTTGAAAAAACATTATGCAAATTCAAGGTTTTTACAGTTAACCGGTCGAATCGGTTAAGTTTTTTAATCATTGGTTACATCCAACACATAATGTCTGCAAGTAATTTATGCTTGTCTGATTTGGAAACCAATTTCCCAATTATTGTTTCATCAAACCTTATTTGATGCCTGCTTGTGCTTTGTTATCTTGTTTGTTTAGTGTACTTTAGCTTCCTTTCAGTATCCTAATCCCGTTTTCACTATCTCAGTTTGTCTTAGCTCAATCCAGATAAGTTGAAATATCCACTCTAGATTGCTCATGGAACTTCTCTATGTATATGATATATCGTTTTTCTATTTGGTGATATTCCTTTTTTATTTTATTTATTTTTATTTAAAAAAGATGAAAATCCTTTATCTATCAAAGAGATGTGTGTTGGTTTAGAATCTATCTTTAAAAACTTAACCAGTTCGACCGATTTAACTGTAAAAATCTTGAATCGTCTAATTTTTTAGTTTTGTTTTCAACTTTTTGGATCTATTTAATTTAATAACTTTTGTTGTTAAAAATCAATCAATTTATTAATTAATCGGTTAATTTTCATAAATTAATAAGTTCTTATAAATTAAAATAAATTAATTATTTTTCATTTAGCAGTCTATTTTTCAATTAAACTTCAACTTCTTCGATAAGTAAGGATAATCTCTTTCAAACATATTTCAAAATTTTTAATTTTATTTAATTTTTAGTCAATTTTTTGACGTCTAATATCAAATCTTTTATCTTACAGGTTTAATTTCAAATTCGGTTTTTTAAACATTAATATATATTATACATAGAGAAAAAAAACTTCTTTTAAAATGTTCCATTTGTTGGGAAAATTGACGAATTAAATCCTACAAGGAAAATAAGCAAGAAAATAACACACAGAAATTTAACATGGTTCACCCTCTAATTTGGGCTATATCTACGGCCCAAACTCCGAATAAAACTTCTACTACTAAAAATAGCAGGTACAAAGAGTAAAAATAATACAATAAAATAGTGGCACTTACACACAAGGTGTTTCTCAAATTTACTATCTCTAGGATAATATCCTCACTATTTTGTCACTCACCTTTTAAAAAAATGTTTCCTAAAAAAACCAAAAAAACTCTCTCTCACACAATACCTTAAAATACTACCACACACACATGTATATTTTCAATTATGAAAGAGAGGGAGGGTCTTTATATAGACCCTCCACCGTCTCTTTGCTGCCACAGCTATATGCAAGCTACGGCACAACTTGCATGCATACAGCTCGTCATAATGCAAGCTGTCTATTATGACGACTTGCATGCAAGATACAAGTTGTCGTAGGCAACTTGTTTTCTTCTTCTTCTTCTTTTTTTAATAATATCTATGACAGTACCATGTGTCGGTACTGCCTTACACCATTAAGTGATAAAATTTGTATTAACCAAAATAATAGTTCAGAATATTGTGATTTACAATTTATAATATCCAAATACATAAGAATAAATTACCAATACAAATCAAAGGCCTTGAAACAAAATATTTATTTATTCCTAAGTTTTGTTAATAAAGAATTAGTTATTTAATGATTTCAAACTATTCTATGCCTTCTATATTTTGTATTGACAATTTTACCATAACTTTTTTTTCTTTTCTGGAAACTTCCCTTCAGCCACCTCCTCGGTTATGAGATTTCTACCGCAGCTGACCACTACCAATTGAGTTGCTCCCCCTATGGAGGGTCTGTCTAAGGCTAAGAATGGGATTTCGGGTTGTGGTGAATATGTAAGTTTATCTGTAGAAGAATTTCCTATTCTCACATGCGACCTAGTCAAAAATGAAGAGTCTGGGAAGGGGGCGAGAACACGTGGTACTACCAAACAAGTAGAGAGGCCTCCACCGACCTTTAATGCTTGGCAAAACAAACTTAACTTCCAGCATAAACGAGTTCAGTTGAAGTATTATCCAGTAGTCTTGAAGAATTGAGTGATTTGTCCTCTCATTGAGCTTCTACAGGTAGGGACGAAGACTTGGTCTACGACTTTGGTTAGTTTCTTTTGGAATAAACGACCAGCCTTCCCAGTTATTTACACATGGGCAGCAGCCAGATAGGGGGAGAAAGGTTTGGAGAAAACCTTGCTTCCGGATAATGGTAACTGTTAGGATATATTGTATATATATCTTTTATTTAGTTTTAGCATTTTAATTAGACACATAAGATATAATTTATGAAGCTGTGGTTGTGTGGTTGAATTAAAGTGGTGGTTAATTGGTTGAAGTTGGACTCTTATTTGTGTGAGGGATTTGTGTATATCGAAAATCTGCAGCAGACATCTATCTTGAATGGGAGTTTGCGGCAATAGGGTTCACGTGCATATGTGGCATTGAAGAAATGTGAGTTAGTTGGTCAATGAAATAGTAAGTTATATACAAGGTGAGGGTGCAACAGAGCATATATATATATATATATATATATATGTGTGTGTGTGTGTGTACCGTAGAGAGTTTATGTGTATACGAGAAAAAGTTCTATGGATATGGGAAAAAAGAGTTTATGTGCGTTAATGGTGAATGGAACAAACACTGTAGTATATGTGTATGTCTTTGAAGAGAAGTGAATATACATGTGTTGTGCGTGATTTTATTGGCCTTCCTTTTGCTTTGTCTTTTTGGCTTAGTCTGGTGCTGTGTTTTGCTTTGTGTTTTACGTTTTGACCCTTTATGCTGTGAGTCGTTTCGGGCTGCTCATGTTGGCTTATCCTATTGCTGCGTTTTGGTGAAATCTCCCTGAGCTTCTGCGTTTTGCCTTTGGTCTTTGCGTTGTCGCTATGCTGCCGTTTTGTTCATCTCAGCAGTATAGAAGTTATGGCAGTATAGTTTGAGTGTTAATAAAGAAGTAATCTTGGTGAACAATTTTCAGATCTATTTCAGAGGAGCTGAACCCATAGGGAAGTGGTTATGTTTCTGTTTTAAGTGTTTTCTGTTTTTATTGTTAGTTGATTCATCACTTGAGTTGTACGTTAATTATTTTTATTAATTGTCTTTTATTAAGAGTGGTAGAGAAAAATCCTCCATTGAGGTTAACACTAGTCGGTCGTGTTATTGGGTGTAAAAATCTTTCACGGAAAGTGAGACTGAGTGATGGTGCCAAAGGTTGAGTGATATCGGCTCAGTAAATACTTGAGTAATTCTATTGTACTTCGGTGAAAGTGATTAATATGGGTGAGGGCCCCGCAGATATAGGCAAGGAGTACCGAACTATGTTACCAAATTTCTACTATTATTTATTATTTGGCCTTTGATTGGTTTTGTTTTTGTTTATACCAGAGACGACCACGATAAAATCGGAAAGTTTGCAAAACTATTACCCCCTTACGGTTTTTCAGTAACAATCCTTTTAATTTTGACGACTGATTGTAATCTGTCTGAAATAATAGAATTGGGTCCTTGGCATATCGAAGGCCAACCCATGTTTCTTAGAAAATGGTAACCAGGCATAGAATTTGATCGTGACTACATTAAGGCATTTCCCATGTGGATGAAATTTCATAACTTACCCTTAGAACTTTGGACGGTAAAGGGTTTGAGCTATTTGGCTAGCTTGTTGGGTAAACCTCTGTGTATAGATGCACAAACATCAAATATGGAGCGTATAGGGTATGCCAAGATCTATGTTGAGATTGGAAAAAATTCGAAGCTGCTTGAAATATTAACAGTAATGAAATTAAGGGATAGAGGTGAGCAAGTTCCATTAGAAAACAAGGTTTCATATCTGTGGAAACCTAATCCGTCCAAGAAGCAGTGGAAACATACTAGAAGATATTTTCAAACCGGATGGCAGGAGGAGATATTAGGGATTGAAGTCCATCCCAGGGATATGGGGAATGCAGCAGTTGTGAGTATAAAGGACATGGAGAATACTGAAGGGGCTAGGGAGATAGTAGGTTGTGGAATTGAAATTGGAATACCTACACCTGGAAGAGGAAACAACTCACAACACCAGTTAGAGGACAATAAAAAAATAACAATATTCTACTAGAATTACCATCATATGAGACAATATTGGGTTATGCTCTGATGATGGAGGGAATGCACTCCCACAAACTCCAAAGATGACACAGGCAGATACCATAGACCACACTAACCTCCAGTAGTTAAAAGGATGTTTAGAAATTGATAGTAGCTCAACCGAGATTCCATCAGCGGAGATAGTGGTGGCTGAAGTGTAAAACATGGTTGTGCAACAATTGCAGGATGAAATTTCACAACAATCACAACATATACAACTTGAGCATTCAGGGAATGAGGGATTAGCAGAGAATCCAAAAGAAGATCAGCCCGAAGGAGAGCAAAACCGAAGGGGTATTCCCCTTAGATGACGATTTCAATATGGAATACCTGAGGGTTAAATAACCCCTCTTAAACAGTCCATAGTAAAGGAGTCAGTGCTAGATAAAAAGCCATTTTTGGTAGGTATACTTAAGATGAAAATAAAAGTGTCTCATACTCAATCAGGACTGCAATTTTTGGGTAATAAATGGAAGTACATAACTAATCACTCTCATCATTACAATGGCCACATTGTTTGTCTATACAACTCAGATTGCATTGAGGTGAAAGCAACCAATCAAAGTGACCAATTCATACACATATGTTGCCAAAACTGAGGCAATCCCAACTCATTTGAAGTTACTCTTGTTTGTGCCTCAAATTTTGCTTTTTAGAGGGATAGATTATGGAGGGATACGCAATTACTCCAAAATAAAATGTCTAGTTCCTAGATAGCCATTGGCAATTTCAATTGTTCTTTGAATTCAAGTGAAGTTAAAGGTGGTACTAGATACAAAATGGGAGCTAGCAGAGAGTTAAATCAATTTTTTCAGCTGGTGGATTTAGTGGATTTAAGAGCAATTGGGAGAATATTTACCTAGACTAATAAGCAACAAGGTGAGTGATTGATCCGAAAAAAGCTAGATAGAGCAATTGTGAACCAAAGATGGTTATGTGAATTCCCACAATTGTTTGTATGCTTTGGAGACAATATCCTATCAGATCATTCATATAAAATTATCCAAAACATGGTGGCATCGATTGGAATGGGAACTCTATTCAAATTCTTCAATGGAATTACACAGATGGAGGGGTTTATAGAGCTTGTAAATAGATGTTGGAGTCATGAAGTGCAAGGTTTTAAGACCTACCGGCTGATGCAAAAACTCAAAATATTTAAGCAAGCTATTAAAGTATTGGAGTGACAGCAAAATCAAGATCTGGATTTATGCAAGAGGAAACTAGCTGAAGCACATAAAGCTTGTTACACTCACCCTATGGACAGTGACCTAAGGGTTGTTGAAAACAAATGGTTAAAGGAATATCAAGAACAATTGGTTCTCCATAATTCAGTCCTCAAGCAGAAGGTAAGACTGAATTGGTTCAAAGATGGAGATTCCAATACCCGATTCTTCCGTGCTTCTTTGTTGTCTAGAAGAAATGTGAATACCATAACAGCATTACATAATATCAATGGTAATTTTATCACAGGTCAACAGGAGTTAAGCAATTCAATTCGGAGCCATTTCAAGCAGCTGATGGGGACATCAGATATCCCACTTCAGGTTTTTAATGTCAAAGATGTGTTTGAGGTTTCTTTAAACCAAGAGCACAATGACAGATTGAACAATCCTTTTACTCCACAGGAGGTCAAACAAGCACTTTTCTACCTTCATCCATCAAAAGCTCCAGGTCCAGATGGATTCACTGCACACTTTTTTCAGACCACTTAGGAGATTATTGGGCCACTTTTTTACTGAGTTTGTACTAAAGTTCTTCGCATCTACAAAATTGCTCAAAGAGGTAAATCACACATTTATTTGTCTTATTCCTAAGAAGAGGCAATCATCTTCTATTACTAAATTCAGACCTATATCCTGTTGCATTATTGTTTATAAAGTGATTGTCAAGCTTTTTGTTATAAGGCTGAAGCTAGTTCTATTGAAAGTGATACACACGGCACAAGGAGCATTCTTTCCAAGGAGAAGTATTGAAGACAATATACTCCTTTTATAGGAGTTGCTAAAGGAATATCATACAAGGAAGCCTACCAAAATTTGTCTGATGAAAATTGATTTTTTCCAAGGCATATGATACTATCAATTGGAAATTCTTGCAAGAATGCCTAGAAGCTATAGGTTTACCTTCTAAGTTCAGACACTGGATATTGGCCTGCATCCAAACATCCTCTTTTAGTGTAATGGTGAATGGTGTTCCTTCGTTGCCATTCATACTAGCCAGATGTATTAGGCAAGGGGACCCTCTTTTCCCTTACCTATTCACTCTAGCAATGGAAGGGATTTCTAAATTGCTCTCTAAATTTCTTAAAAATGATGGCAGATTCAGATTTCACCATAAATTTAGAGAGATTAAGTTAATACATTTGATTTATGCAGATGATCTCATGCTACTCAATAGCGCAGACACTCATTCCATCAGAATTTTAAAAACCTTGCTGCATATTTTTTCAGAATAGTCTGGCCTAAGGGTGAATATGGAGAAGAGCAATGTGTACAAATCGTCAAATGTTCAAAACAAAGAGGACATTAGTAGTATTGTTGGCTTTAGAGTGCACACTCCTCCTTTCAAATATTTGGGAGTTCCAATCACTGCCATCCATCCCCTTGATTGAGAAGATTAAATAAAGGATCACTGCTTGGCAGAATTGTTTTCTCTCCATAGCAGCCAGATTGACTGTCATCATGTCAGTATTAAATACTTGCACATTCATTGGTTTGCATATGTTGTATTGCCTAAGAGGGTGATCAAGGAAATTGATAGAATTTTAAAAGATTTCTTGTGATTCGGAAAAACAGAAAATGGTAAGAATGCTAAAGTGAAATGGAGCGAGATTACTCTACCAAAGAAGAAAGGGGGACTCGGTATCATCTCAATATCACAAATGCAAAAGGGTTTTTTATGCAAAAGAATATAGAGACTCTTCATCGATAAAAAAGCTTTATGAATCAAATTGGTGAATGAATACTATTAAAAAGATCAAAATTTCTAGCAAATTGAAAATTCTAGAGAATGTTCATGGACTTTCAATTACATCCTTAATTTGAGAGACTTAGTCTATCCTTATATTACGCATCAACTGGGGGATGGTGAAAACACTTGATTTTGGTTTGATTATTGGATTCCTTACAGTCACTTATCCAGAAAGTAGAAATAGCACATCTCAGTAACTGTATCCCACTCAATGCGAGGGTCCCTTCACTTATCCACAATGGAGATTGGAGGAGCAATTTTCGAGGATTCTCTTTACTCACAAATTACTTGCCTACTATTTCTAAGGAAGTAGGAGAGGACCACATTATTTTGATGCCCAACTTGAGAGGCATTTTTCTTAATAGCTCCTATCATAAGATACTTGCATGTAATGCTTAACTGGTAGCATGGTTTGATATCCTTTGGAGGCAGTTATTAGACCCAAAAGCTTCAATATTCTCTTTGTTGGTAATAAAAAATAGACTCAAAATCAAAGATAGATGGTTTGAAAATTATGATCTTATTTGTGTTCTTTGTAAACATGCAACGGAGAGTCGGAATCATTTATTTTTTGAATGTAGCTACACCAAGGCAATATGGAGCAGGATAATGCATATGCCACAACTTACCGTGTTTACCTATGAATGGAGGGAGACTCTTGATATGATCATTGCCAGGAGCAAGGTAGGAGAACTAAATGAAACAATTATCAAAACAACGTTTATTACCACCATCGACTCCATATGGAGGGAGATAAATATGAGAATATACAAAAGTGTTGAGGAAGAAAAATATCATATAGAAGAACACATTGTCAATTGGGTTCGAGAGCGTTCATAACTCACAACAAACACAACTCTATTAGTAATGAGTTGAAGAACATCTAGATGTTATGATTCAATCTTAACCTTGTGATTTTTAGCTCTCTATTGTAACCTTAGTATGTGTTGAGTACAGATTAACAATGCGAATCATTGTAGCTTTTGCTATTATTAATACAATTTCTTTCAATTAAAAAAAATTCTTTTATCATGACATATTGCTTGAGTGACAAAAAATAAGTAGAATGTTATGGACTGTTTAATTGTGAAAATATAATACAAATAAAATAAAGATTGCATTTTCGTTACAAAAACTCTTTCTTTGTTAATTATTCCCTTTTACTTTGTATTTTAAAATGAGACATGTAAAGTTGTTATTTATTTATCAATTAAACTTTATGATAATATTAAATGTTAAATCTTTTTACAAGCGATTTAATTGTTATTTTGGATGCATATTTAATAAACTATTAATTGCATAGTAATCTATATTTAACATTTTAAAAATTGAACCGAAAATTAAACAGATAATACAAGAGGTTTTAGGTCTAAAAGTTTCAACTGATAATAAACCTTCATAAAAACAGTTAAATATTAAATAAAATTGAAGAATTTAAAATAAAATTGAAGGAGGCTATCTTTAATTTAAAGTTTGATTGAAAGAGTGACTATTAAATAAAAATTATCTTGTTTATTTTGGTTTATAAAATTCAATTAATTTACAAAAATCAACTAATTAAATAACAAACTGATCGATTTTTAACAATAAGAGTTACTGAAATAAATCTAGTTGGAAAATTAAAAACTAAACAAAAAATTAGTTGGGTCAAGATTTTCACGATTAAACTATCCTAACCGATTAGATTTTTTAATCATAGTCTTAATAATTTATTTGGTGAGTAAATAATGTAAAATTAAATGACATGTTCAAAAAAAAGTGATAGTGTTGATCAAATTGACACTTATAAATCATTGCGTATCCCTTTTTTCTTGGTTAATCATGTTCTTAAGTCAGTAAGTAATTTACGCAACCTGCCTCTGTCGTCACTCGAGATTAGCTTTTGAGTTGGTAAATACACGAGTCTTACTTTACCCATTAAAACAGCTCATTAAGGTTAATTAAATGTTAATCTTTTGACAAGCCTAATCACGACATTAAAACTCGAGACCTCATTGAAGTAACATTAATTTTTATGGATCCCTCCTTCCCCCACTCCGAAAGGAGTATTCATTATAATGATTAATCTTCGAGATAATTACAGCCCTTTATATATGGAAATATCTCACTCTGATACAAATTTTTTTTTTCTTACTGTGATGAAAAAACGTTATTAGTTCATATCACATGGTTACTATCTAGAAGTTGGGTAGGTACACTGAAAATTTTGATAATAAACTACGAGCCGTTTGTGACATTTCTGTTTTTCTGATATTGTTTTTAGTTTATAATTTTTTAAAATAAATTAAAATAAAAACTTATTTACTTATTAATTTTCATATAGTTATATTTTTATTATTGATAATAATTATATACTACATAGAACTTAAAGATAAATTATTTTTAATTAAATAAATTTATTTTAATCTCTTATATAATATTTGTTAATAATCATTAATAAATTTATTTTATTTTATTAAAATAAAATTTTATTTATAAATTAATATTTATTTAAATCTATTTAATTATTAAATCAATTTTATTTAAATTTATATATGTTGAAGATATTTTAAATTTAATTATATTTACAAATTAAACTTCTTTAAATTAATTATTAAAAATAAGTAAAATTAAATTGCTCATAATTCATATTAATAATTAATTTTAGTTTTAAATAAACGTATTAAATTAAATTATTCATAATTTTTATTAATAATTAATATATTAAATAATTAAATAATATATATTTAGTTGATTCTAAATCAGATTATAAAAAACAGAAAACAAAAAGTATTTTTACAATTTTCATAATTTTTAAAAACTAGAAGAAACCAAAAAATCAAAAAACTCAATCAGACAAATATTTTTGATAAATTTGAAAATAAAAATAAAAAGGGAGTTTGTCAAACTTGAAAATAAAAATAAAAATAAAAAAGAAAAGAAAAATAAGCAGTCCGCCTTCGAAAATTTTCAGGTCTCAAAAACGTTGATGAGAAGATTGGCTAATAACCCCACTTCTCGTGTTCGACGCTTTTTCACTAATTACGAGTGTTTATTTAGGCTGTGAACGTGGCTGTGACTGTGCGATACCATAACAAGAAATAATCATAAAAGATAAGTGACAGATGGATACTATCAAGTTTTGTACATGGCGGCTAATGGGTATTACTAGGTCAAAACAGGTTTCGAAAAGTCGTTTCTTGTTAGGGTAAAACACCATACCTATTATACCATGAAACTGCTTGAGTTCACCACCGATGGATTGCTTCTTTCACACCAAAATAACAAAGATCTCCAGCTACACTCCACCAAAAACCAATGTGCGATTACACATCAGAAAAGTGTTGAAAAGGGTGGATTCCTGAAGTTTAGTTTCAGTTCTGAAGCCTCCCCTCCTGGAATACTACTAAAGAAATTGATCCAAGTGGGTTCATTACCATTTTACCACCTGCCTTATTCAGGTGATGCTACCTTTAGGTCTACTCGACCCTTTATCTAGTTTGAGTAATGTGTAATGATAATACCAAATTCCATTGCATTGAGCATTGCTTCAAGACATGTAATTTGTCTTTTCATATGGTTCGAGTCTCTTCTAAGCAAAAGAAAACAATATGAATAGACTACGATCATAATGAGAGAACTAGTACACTTTTCAAGGTCAATTTAATAACGTTTTGTTGTTAAATAATAACCAAACATACGAGTTTTTTTTTTGAAATATAAAGAGTGAGAGTTTGTCCCACGTCGAAGAAAGAGAGGAAAGAAGATTAATATATAAATTTAGTGGGCTACTCCACCTATCACCAATTGGTTTTAAGATGAAACTTCACTTAGACTTGCATGTAATCTAATTTTCCTTCTCGTATGGGCCCGTAGGCCTATTTTAAATTCTAACATGGTATCAGAGCAAGTTGCTCTTATGTTAATCGTTAACACCTCGAAATGATAGATTATGTCACGTGTTAGACCCACACGTGAGGGGGTGTGTTGAAATATAAAGAGTGAGAGTTTGTCCCACATTGGAGAAAGAGAGGAAAGAAGATTAATATATAAATCTAGTGGGCTACTCCACCTATCACCAATTGATTTTAGGATGGAACCTCACTTAGACTTGTATGTAATATAACTTTCCTTCTCGTATGGACCCGTAGGCCTATTTTAAATTCTAACATTTTTTTCTATATTTATACTCATTTTAAAAATTATTTTATTGATTTAAATTGATTTTATGTTATTAAGTTTTTAACTAAAATGAGATTTCCCATCAAATTATTTTAATAGAAGTTGTCACGAAATTAACCATACACATGAAGTTGAGTTTTGATATAAAGGTAACCATATATATGTGCATGAAATTGACTTTTGATATAATGGGATTAGGAAGTGATAGTCTTTATTAAAATAATGTACATATTAAAAGACTCGTCAAAAAGTTTAAATATCATAATATACTACTTTTTAATTAATTTAGAATAAAAATAATAATATTTTTAGAAAATAAAACCATTTTTCTATCTTTATATATCCGGAAAATTAACTTATACTATATGCTCTTTATTTTAAGTGAAATTTGAATTCGAGAAAAGAAAGCATGGATTTTTATTATTTATAATATTAATTACTACGTTAAGAAACTTTTTTCTTAAGAAAATTAGATGATGTTTTTCATCATAGCTTTACCTATATTAACTTGTCAGCACATGGTCACCCAGCATTTGAGGATTGGCTTAATTAATGATCATTTCATTAGATTTTAACTTCCAAAAATGGATTAGTTGATGTTACAACTAGCAGGCAATTAATTTTACCTTTCCCCTTTTTCTTTTGGTTTCTCAATGATCATCAAAAGTCAGCCACATGTTCCCTTGATCAGAAAGATGAAAGGAAGTTCTTGAAACTGAAAACATGAGTTGTAACCCTTAAACCACTTGGTGGGTGACACATCAGAAAGAGTCGGGTTGGACCCCATGAATATTGTGCAGGTACTAGGAATGGAGCCTGCAAGTAGAGCTTCTTTGGTGAAAGCGTGTTATTTACCATCCAAAAGAGCTTACCAAATATGGATAGAGATGGCATTAACTCTTAGAAAGCTGTTTGGATTATGTAACCATAAAAATACAAAAGAGCTCCTTTAGGACCAAGTGGAATCCTAACCGCAGTTACATTAGCACTGTACGTTATACCCTAGATCCCATTAGCAACTATAGTTACTAGCAACTTGTCTTGCCTTTAATTCTCTATATAAATACCTCACATTCCTACCTCATATCGTGCAAGATATAGCTATAGCTGGCTCAAGTTCCGATCGAGAGAAAGAGATAGAGATTAACATAGTATAGAAATGGCTTTTTCATGGATGTTCATGTTTGGTCTTCTAGGTAACACCATATGCTCTTCTAGTTCTCCTATAATTTACCTTCTCTATATGCTAATTTAGATTCTTGTTATTATTAATAGGCAACGTCATCTCTTGCATGGTCTGCTTAGCTCCTCTGTAAGTGTTCTCTACTGCAAATTTTTGTAATATATTCATGTATAGCCAGTACTTAACAATCAGACGCATTGCAGGCCAACATTCTATGCCATTTACAAGAAGAAAACAAGTGAAGGGTTTCAATCAATTCCATACGTTCTTGCACTCTTCAGTGCTATGCTCTGGCTTTTCTATGCAATTTTCCAGAAAGATTGCACCCTTCTTATCACCATAAACTCATTTACTTTTGTCATGGAGATTATCTACATTGCTATCTACCTTATCTATGCAACCAGGAAGGACAAGGTATTCCAAAAAATCATCTGTTTTTTATCACTTTATGAAACCTTTTAACGCTATCGATAAACTTACTTGAAACTACTCCCGTGTCTGCAGATTATTACCTTGAAGCTTCTGTTGTTGTTCAACATTTTCGGGTTTGGTTTGATCAGCATCCTAACTCTTTCCCTTACACATGGAGAAAAGCGTGTGACAGTTCTTGGATGGATTAACATGATATTCTCCTTGTCTGTGTTCGCTGCCCCTCTCTGCATTTTGGTGAGAATGAACTGAAATGTCTTAATCCGCATAAGATTATGACATGTTTTCTTCTTCTGATTCAATAATTTCTCTGCAGAGGAAAGTCATAAAAACCAAGAGCGTGGAGTTCATGCCTTTCTACTTATCCTTCTTCCTCACTTTGAGTGCAGTCATGTGGTTCTTCTTCGGTTATCTAAAGAGAGACCCTTTTATTGCTGTAAGTTCTTGTTAGATAATTCAACAACGATAACACTTTTTTTCTTCTCCTGTTTCTTCACTAACAACCCTTTTTCTTTGTCTTTTATCTGCAGATTCCCAACATCCTAGGCTTTATCTTTGGTCTTGTTCAGATGATACTTTACGTAATATATAGGAACAGCCCCAAGAAAATCGTGGAGGAAACAGACCCTAAACTCCAACAGTTGTCTGAGCATGTAGTTGACGTAGCAAAGCTGAGTGTCACTACGTACTCGGACCAAAACGACTTGGTTCCTCGATTAAACTGTAACGGAACTGAAGTAGCCGTCGAAATTGAGAAGGAACCTACGCAAACAGACCTAGCGGTCTATGTCAGTGTCACAGTTTAATAATAAGTTGATGGGACTTGTGCACTAGTTAGCATTCTTAACCCCTTTTGAATGCCGCAAAGCAATGTCTCTCTCAGGTTGTAGTGAAAAGAGTCAAAAAAGGGGAGACACTATATCTCTTTCTCAATCTGCATGTAATTTATGTTTGTTTTCAAGAAAATAAGAATATTTGTATTTTAAATTATTGAATTGAATTTGGATCCCTAGAATTTCTAAATTGTAAATTTGTGATTATCCTCTTTCATTGCTGATTATCCATTTATTGATACTACGTTGGTGACATGAAACCTATGAGGCAGCTTATAATGAAAAATATGCACTTTATAATCATAACAAATCACTTTCAAGTGAATAGTATTTTATTTCGTTAGAAGTCATTAATATATCACAAAGATAAGGTGGTGATACGTAGAATGCTTATAATTGGGGTTGGAGCAACCTGTCCCGTTAGATGTTTCAATTCTGTACCATTTAATCTTGTTCACATATTTGTGTAAACCTTACATAATTATGTGAATAAGATTTAATAAAATATAATAAAAACTGGTTAATCGAACAGAATATCTTATCTCTATAAATATTTGAGCTTTTAGATTGATTGGCTTTTGAAATTATGTTCTTAAAACTAGTTTGATGAGTTAAATGATTTTTCTGTAAAATCTCTTAAAACTCACTTAAAATTTAGAATAGTTGGTTAATTAAAATTAGAGACATTCTAAAATATAAAATATATAAAAATGTGATATATATTTGATAATTTATTCAATGTATATTAAAAAATGACGCATTTTATGGCAATCTAAAAACTGTTTCAACTTAAAAGTGTTAGATCATCACTGCTCCATCGCACAATCAAAGTTACCAAAGCCTAATTACGTGGCTCTCAATTAGCCGTAAAAAGCAACATATTCTACCACCACATGTTATCATCAGAATGATGTCATTTTCTCGTTAGCTTTCTATGATCCTGTCCAAGTTCTTAAGGTGCACTATAATTATGTTTTTATTATTATAATCCCTGTAATAATTCTTAATTAGAATAAGATCATCTACCAACTAATAATAAGGTTGTGTATCATTAAATATTTTTAGATCCTGTGTTTCAGCGAAATTTTTACAATGTTCGGTAATAATTTCTACTTATGATCGGCATGTTAAACCTTATTTTTACTTTTGGAAGAGCTCATAAAAGCATTTGTGCAATAAAGGATGTTCATGATAATCATAATGGAATGAATGGTCCACAAATTTGCATGAGAAAATGCATATTTTTTAATGAAAATCATTAAGTGACTTCGATGTTAATATCAATAAAAAAAAAGGCCACCTATATTTAAGAAATGAAAAAAGAAACTCATCTCAATGATTAAGCCAGCTCTTGAGAGTTTTGTAAGGATGCTCGTAAGTGACAACAGCCTACATCGTATCCTTTTGTACAGGTTTTTCAAGTCAGCTTCCGAGAGGATTGCATGCTTTTGTACGAGCAAACGTGTGCCCTGGAGAATCACTCCGGTTAAGTCAATTACAAAGTTTCAATCCTGAAGAACACCTGAATTTTCAGTGTAAGTTGATAGTGAATCATGTTCAATACCTTTTCTTTTCGAAATGATCAGTTTTATTTTAATGAGTAAGTGCTTCGATCTGTTTTTACAGGGAAGGTATCAGGATTATATCATAAAACTGTTATGTTCTTATCTTAATTTTAATGGAAAAAGGTTTGAATGTCTATGCACTTAGAAACTTAACCAATTTTAACTTTGTTTCAGCTACCTTACTAAATAGAAGCTTATTAAGAGTAAAAATAGTTAGAAGATTATGAATATAAATTATTTTATTTTTAATACTTCCTTTAAATATAAAAATTACGATTTTTACAAATTTTAGCATACTATCATAATCAACTTTAAAAATTTTATAATATTGCATTTCATGAATATCTATTCTTATAAAGGATGAAACAATAAAAAATTACCATTATGATATGATCTTAAAGATTTTAATAATGTTTTCAAAATCGGATCGGAAGTTAAATAGATAAAATAAGAGATTTAAGATTTAAAAGATTCAATCTGTATTAGACCATATAAAACAAAATAAAGATTAAATAAAATTAAATAATTTAAAAAATAATTGCTGAAGAAGAAATTTAAGATTTAAAAGATTCAATCTGTATTAGACCATATAAAACCAAATAAAGATTGAGTAAAATTAAATAATTTAAAAAATGATTGCCGAAGACTATCATTATATGTGAAAATTTTAAAGTTTAATTGAAAAAGAAATTGTTAAATAAAAATTAATTGGTTTATTTTAGATTTTACAAACTGATTAGTTTATAAAAAATAGTTGATCAATTAATAAACTTATCGGTTTTTAATAACAAAAATTATTAAACTATATCAAGCTGTAAGTTAAAAACTGAACCAAAAAGTTAACAATTTCAAAATTTTCAGTGTTAAATCGGTTTTAAAACATTTTTTATTATAGTTATAAAAGTTCAAAGTCAAAAATTATATCCAAATCATCATCTTAAGTGACATCATCGAGCCAAACCTGTCCTTTAATAAATCTACTTTAATTTTGAAAGTTCATGCAAATCTTCCATCCAAAGGCAAAAATTGGATGCCCTGACGTTTGCAACTTTATGCTTATTCATAAACAATTGAATTACTCATTAATCCCATTTAAAATATACAATTAAGGAGATAAAAGAGGAAGACAGACTTTTCTATTAATCTTGTTCTTTAGATCGTGGACGACATGTGAACCTTACTAGCATAGTACCAAGTCTTGTCGTTTTAAGACAAATAAGCGATTTGGTCCTCCATTAACAATGGAAGGTGACCCTACATTGCTCCTTAGTAGTCAGCAAATTCGCCATAAATTATGGACATGCATGCATGCTCAGTGCTTTACTCTACTCTGTTGAATTGTTCCTCGAATCGGATGTATACAACGTGAAATTTGTTTTGACTAAAATTTAAATCACGTTCAAGTTTCAAAATTTTTTTTATTAAATTAATAAATGTTCTTTGTTTTATTATACAAAAATCTTATGAACTTTACACCTAGCCTTGATCAAGTTTCATTGTTATGCCTAATATTTTAATTGGGATTATATATATATAAGGTCTTGGATCGCAAATTGCGGCTTATGCTATAATTACGGACTCTTGATATAGAAATTTAACAGATAATATAAGAGATTTAAATTTTAAAAAGTTTAATTATATTAGAATTTTTAATATGAGCAGAGTTTAGAGCTCATTAACAAGAATTGAGCTTAAGTCAATCATTGTCAAAATGACTAGAACTAATTATTTGAATAGTTGACCCTTACCACTTATAAACCCTTTAACATTTTCATGTTTAGTCAATACGAGATATTCTAACACTCTATCTCAAGTGCAACTAGGACTGGACATCTAGTTATCACTTGAAATAAACGCAGTGGTAATCTGACCGAGTCGCTGGGACTGGACATTCAGACGAACAATTAGGAAATTAATAATCAAAACCAAACCTACTATGATACAATATTAGAATTTTTAATGGTGTAGAGTTCATTAATAAGAATTGGGCTTAGGTCAACTATTGCCAAAATGACTAGAACTAGTCATTTGAATAGTTGACCCTTACCACTTATAAACCCTTTAACATTATCATGTTTAGTAAATATAGGATGTTCTAACAATTAGACTATCATAAAATTGATCAAAAATTGAACAAAATTGAAGAATTTAAAAAATAATTAAAAATTGTCTTAGTTATCCAAAAATTTAAAGTTTAATTGAAAAGAGAGACTATTAAATTAAAATTTATTTATTTATTTTGGTTTATAGAAACTGATTAATTTATGAAAATTGATTGATTAATTAATATACCAATAAATTCTTATAACAAAAATTATTAAACTAAATAAATTAGAAAATTAAAAACTGGATCGAAAAGTTAGCCGGTTTAAAATTTTTACTTCGGTTAAGTTTTTAAAATATTGCATATAATTGTAATAAACTAACTACATCTGTAATATTACGAACTCATTGTTATTCATAATTTACAAGCTCTTCATTTGTGATAAATATGATATGTTAAAATGTAGGAAAACGGGGGAAAAGTTGCCAGGACATTTTGTTTCTTCTGCAACCCAATCCACTCGAGATTCTTTGTCATTCTCGAGCGAACACCTGATGGAATGTGATCTAACAGTACAATCAAATTCCTACCACTGTGTCACAGCTGCACATTTTCCTTCCTAGTGTATGAAAACAAAAATAATGTCTTCCCTGAACCTGAATAGTGGAGAATAGATTCCTGTTGTGGTGTCAAATGACTGGAAAGTAAGCTTGAATCTGATATAAAAATGGCCCACCATACTTTAAATTTTATCTCTTTTGTTCCACAGTAAGCATGCAATTCCATATGAATCAATGATTTGAGGAAATGTGAATCTGGAATTTCTTTCTCTATCACAGATTCTCCCATCAACCACCTTAAAATTTCTTCTTATCAGTGATGATGCGACAAGACGAGAGCACATTGGCAAAGTTTGAGATTTTCATTTCCTTTCTAGTTAATATATAGAAAAAGAACAAGATTAACTCAAGAGAGGATTGAAGAATATACAATCAAAATTTTATATATCAATTTAAAACCTTAATGGCATGTTTGGTTGAGTAGAATAACTATTCTATTACAGATGTATTCCTAATAAATAGTTATTTCTTTGTTTGGTTAAAAAAAACATACAGAATAATTAATCTTAGGTTTAGTTATTCCTATATTTTCAAGAGTAGGTAAAGAAATCTTCCCCTGTCTTTACCTAATTTGTGAAACACGAAATAGGTAAAGACAACTTTTCTCCCTATTATTATTATTGTTGTTGTTATTGTTGTTGTTGTTGTTATTATCAATAATTTTCTTCTTTCTCTTCTTCTTCTTCTGCTTCTTCTTCTTATTATTATTATTAATCTTAGTAGAGACTATAATGAATATTTTGATCTTTTTGTTAATTATTCCTTTATCATCTCAAATTTATGTTTTCAAACCAAAAATTGACATACATCGTCATTAGAAATTCTTAGGAATAAACCAATCTAAGTACTACTTATTTCATTCTATTCCTCGTCTATTATATTCTTAAGAATAACCATTTCATTCCTTATCTATTACAGCAGGTGAACCAAACATCCTGTAAGGTTAATTAAAATCTATGAGTTTATTTATATATATAATTTATTTCGTTCTTATATCTTTTTTATGTAGAATAAAAGCATAAATTACCATTCGTACAAGTAAATCCATTCATATCGAATTATTATGTACAACCAAAATATCATATTTCAATTCAAAACTTTAAAACCGTGAGTTGTAATTCTTATTTTTATATATAATTCACTTTATAGTTTGTGTATTTTCAATCTTGGATAATTTCACTTATGAACTTTTGGTAAGGATAACCATCCCTTTGTCCAATGAACCAACTTCAACTTTTTGTTGCATGTGTACTATAAAGGAAATGGAGCAAACTCCGACACATATAGTTTTACTCATAATCCAAAGAATTTTTGGTCTCATTGCTTCACAAAAGATGGCATAAGAATAAGGAAATTCGCCTTTAGTTTTGTGTGTGTGTAGGATTGGATTCCACCATTAGCTGTATTTCCACCATATTGCTTCCAAACCGATCTCAGAGAGTTTGGTGGCACTTCATTGTATGTGATTACAGAAACCATCTTCCTGATTGTGATCACAGCACTTTCAGCTTCAGGCACTATAAGCTGCTGTACTTGAACTAATTTCCCTATGGAGAATCTAAGGACAAGAATTCCAAAACGAAGCCCTGAAAGGGTTGGCCTAACCTAATTAGTGGGAGACATGATCTCGAGTGCCTCTCAAGCCTGAGATTCTATATATGTTGAGCCAAAACCTACTATTTATTATTTAGGTCAAACTCGTTACAAAATTTTTAAAACTTTGTACAAGAGATAGATTCATTTTTAGCATTTACAACTCACTATTATTTGAATCAAATTCATATTTAATTTCACATTATTGGTATGATAAGTAATTTAATTTAAAAATATAATGATTACAAATTCTCCATTATCAAAAATTGAAAAAATAATTCCAAAATAAATATTTGGTGTTAATTTTATCATTAATAATATGAGCTCAATTTTGGTTAAAAAGCACTAGAGAGGCACTAGCAACATATAAACATAATAGATACATTTTCTATACAAGCCTTATCTCAATTTATATTGTATAAATTTCTATTTGTAGTATAAAAATACACAAATTTCTCCTTTATTCATTTTTATTTTATTGAGTTGCATGAGACCCCTAATCCTATGGATAAGATGAGGCAAGAGTTGTCCATCAAAGAAGCTACTTAAATCTTTTAGTAGATTTGGTTCCTCAAAAGGTTCTCTTTGAGATTAATAATTTTTTGGGGGCATACAGACAACAGATGTTTGCTATGCTTCAGGAGATTACAAATAATTGCCCACTTTTTATGCTTGCTTCAATTTCCTTTTTTCCTCTCTTTCAGCATAGATATTATAAAGAATCTAATCCCTTATAACAATCATGATAGCTTTATTGACAAAGGATTAAAGAAGTGTTGGGAGTTAAATTTTTCAAGCATGGAGTGATGCATATTAACCTTTATAATTCAAGATTAATTTGTCATTTTGTCAAATATAATTGCAATTATAATTAAGATCTCGTAACATGCATTAACATAATCATTAGTTCTAATAATAAGTTATTATTAGGAATGACTGCCTACAACATGTAATAAAGTATCAAATCGGAGTCAAAACAATATCGATTTGTTAATAAGCTCTTCAATTTATTAATCAAAACGATATCATTTTAATAAGTTGCGCCACAAAGATATTATTTTATCTCAAGCAATTTGACCGAGTTAGTATCATTTATTGGTCAACTCAAACTTAGTCCAATAATTATATATCGAACAAATTCTTTTTTATCCCTAATTATTATGCTGAATTCATAGTTAAAAAATTTTATAATTCGGCTTCATTTAACATTTAATTTAAAGAATTGTGCTTAATCTACGATTCACACACCCTGAATCTTGTAAGTTAATAATTTGACGATTTTGTTAATCCAAATTAGATTCCAAACTTTGTCTCCAACCTATATTTGTGGCTGAGCTTTTTTCTCTGCTAATCCAAGTTAGATTCCAAACTTTGTCTCCAACCTAGATTTGTGGCTGAGCTTTTTTCCCTCCATTAAGTGGGAGAGATAGAGTCTTAGTGGCTGATGCAATGCTTTGTGTCTTATGGCATGATAGGTGTGTACCTGTTGATGCTTTTTAATCAAATACAAAAGGCAAAGGTCAAGCCACTCTCTTTAGATAATAAGATGTAAAGAACATCTACACTTTCCAACCATTAAGATATGCATTTCCTGTAACTCCAACAATGATAGGTTTGAAGCAAGAAAAAGTGGTGATATTGGACATTTTTGGACCTATCTAGGCCCATAATAATGGACCCAATGAAGCTCATTAACCTTCTTTGAGTGCATTATATCAAAATAGAAGAGCTCGTAGTAAGGAAAATACAAGAAGTCATGCGATAAATCTCGCGTGATATAAAAAGAATTCACTTAGGCCTTATTTGGTTGACATAAATTTTTGTTTGAGAAAGTAATCTTTTTCTTAAAATTTATATTATCATGCTTGGTTTATTTTTTTAAATAGTTAGGAAAGTAAAAATTTTCTCAATTTAGGGAAAGTAGTAGCACTTTATTTGGATTCTAAATCTCATCACCCCTTAATATTTAAATTACTTTCCTCAAGAATTTAATCTAAAAAATACGCTAGCCAATTCAACCCTTCATTCTCTCTCAACTCTACGATAACTCTTTTATAATAATAAGAATTTTAATAATAATAATAATAATAATAATAATAATAATAATAATAATAATACATGTAATTAATACAATTAATAAAGTTAATAATAATAAGAATAATAATAATAATAAATTAATAAGAATAATATAATCAATAGTAATAATAATATAATTGATAAAATTAATAAAAATAAAATTAATAATTAGTAGAAAATTAACTACTATTATTATTATTATTATTATTAAGAAGAAGAAGAAGAAAATTAATGACGACGATGACAATGATAATGATGATGATAATGATAATAAAGAAGAAGTAGTAGTAGTAGTAGTAGTAAAAGTAGTAGTAGTAGTAATAGTAGTAGTAGTAATAATAATAATAATAATAATTAAAAAATTAATAAGAATAATAAATTTAGTAGTAGTAGTAGTAGTAGTAGTAGTAGTAGTAATAATAATAATAATAATAATAATAATAATAATAAAAAATTATTATTATTAAAAATAAATTTAATTGATAAAATAATAAATTTAGTAATAATAAAATTAATAATAAGTGGAAAAATAATAATAATAATTAACAATATTAAGAATAATAAATTTAATAAGAATAATAAATTTAATAATAATCCACTATTTTTATTTTTATTTTCAATGTTAGAAAAAATTTTGATATTTGATTTGAATTTTAAGATTTATCTTTGTATTCGGTTGAAGTTTTTTAGTATTTTTCAATACTATATTTATGATATAACAATATTATATGATTAGAATATCATGACAGAAAAAATTAACATTTAATAATATAAATTATATTACAAATTAACATTATTTAACGATTTCAATTTTTATTCAGTTTGTAGAGATATAATTAGAAACGTAACTCAAAATTAAATTACATTCCATGAAATACTGTTACATACCAAATACTATAATAAAAATCTTTCCTATTAGAATTCTTATAAGTATTCAATCATGTGAATATCTTATTTTCTATAGATTTATTTTCCAATAAATCAAATTCCAAATTCACTTTACTTTCTTGCCAACCAAACAGGACCTTAACGATAATAATTTAGGCAAAATTTAACCTAATTTAATTTAAAATTAATGGATCAAATTTAAATTAATAGAATCGGATTTGAATTTTAATGTTTAGACTTGATCAAGGTCAAATTTGATTTCAAAATTAACAAATTTTTGTTGAGATTAATTAGTTATGAGAAATTAGATTAAATCAACTTGAAGTTAGACTTGGCAATTTTGCCCAAGTTAACCAGGTCACAAGCCAAGATAGATAGGCCTGACCGAGCCACAAGCTGAGGTTAGGCCGAGCATAGGTCGGGTCAGGTCAGGTCAGGTCGTAGCCTGATCAAAATAACAAAAACGACTTTGTTTTATAAATTGATTTATAAAAAAAGTAAGGATGAGCTGACTCACTTGACATTCCTACTCGAAGGCAACAAGGTAAACTATGCTTAACCGATTCTATATTTGAGTTATAGTATTCAGGTCGATTCAAATTTAACAAATTTTTATTTGGACTGATTATAAAAATTTTAGTTAAGTTGGCTAAAAAATAAACAAATTAAATTACATTTAATTAAATTCGACATCAAAATTTAAAGGGGTTTTAGATAAGTTAATAAATTTAAATTAAATTTGAACACTCAGAGCTTCATCTTTTAACACTTGAGAAAGTTCCAAGAACTTTGGATTTAAAATCTCAAACACAATACAATCACCTCTGGAGGGCCAGAAGCTACACTATTCAGAACAAGCAATCACTCGATAAATTTCAGATGAAACGACACCAAAAGTGGGCATAATGCATTTAGGATATTCTGAAATTTCTAACTTCTAGGTTAGAGTGAAATTTTATTATTACCGCTTGTTTTTACTGGCACAGCAAAATTATACGAATGGTAATAAACTAATTTATAGGTTTAAACTTAGGTGTTTTTAACGAGTCGATTTATAAGTCAGGTTTAGATTCATACTAACTTAAGATCTAATTCTTTTAAGTAAGACGAAAAATTGAGTTTCAGATAGACTTGAGCTTGATCAACAAAAACTTGGATTTAATTAAAAAATATTATTTTATACTTTTTATGATAAAAAAACTTAATCCTTTGATTAAGAGCCTTGTTTAACTTGACCCCGATCATAAAATTTTAACATGGCCACATGAGTCTTTACTAACCTTAGTAGGTATAACGTATTTGCGGTGATTAAAAAATTAAAACTGGTTTAGTCAATTTAATGGCAAAAATTTTAAATTAACTAATTTTTTACTTAAAGTTTTAATTTTTTAATTCTATTTATTTTAATAATTTTTGTTATTAAAAATTAATAAATTTATTAATTAATCAGTCGATTTTTATAAATAAAAATAAAATAAATAATTTTCATTTAATAATTTTTTAATTAAATTTTAAATTAATAATATATATTTTTTAATTATATTTCAAAATTTTCAATTTTATTCCATCTTTAATTATCTAATCATCTAAGAATCTTTTAAACGTAAACCTTTAACATCTGCGCTTTTAAATGATTGCATATTTGGACCTTTCATACCGAACAACGAAAAAGACGCCGTTCAGCAGTTCGAACGCCGTTACGTTTAGTCAAATTTGCTCGGTGCGAATTGGAAACGGTAGCACAAATCGTGTCGTTTGGGGTAGGCCAAAGACTTACTGTCAAAAAAGAAGACCACGTTCTCTGTGGAAAAGTAGTAGTAGAAGAAGAAGAAGAAGGAGCTCCAAAACCCCCTTAAACTCTCACGTGCTTAACGATCTGAGTTGAATTGAATCGAGCTTAGATCTGTTAACAGGTTGGATTTTTAGGGATTTGATGAGTTGGTCAATTCGATATCAGAGTCTTGTAATTGGGAATCGCTGATAGGGTAGACCAGACCGGAGAAAAAAATTCGTAGTCAACTCTCTTTCAAATGCCGGACGAGGATTTGGTTGATATAAAGTTCAGGCTCTTCGACGGCTCCGACATCGGCCCGTTCCGCTACTCCTCGGCCTCAACCGTCGACATGCTCAAGCAACGAATTCTCTCCGATTGGCCCAAAGGTATTATTTGTTTGTCTTGGCTATGTCGTAAATACCTAGTTCCAATTTCAATCTGCAAGATTAGAAAATTTTGGTAATTTTTTATATGGTGAATTACTAAAAGATCAAATTGGGTTTTGGATTTGAAGCTGTGGCAAGAATTCTGGATTGTGATTCCTTGGATGTATTTTGGAAATTAAAAGAAGAAGGTGTTAAATTGATGACTATAATTGCTGAATGTTTAAACTAGAATTTGCAAACTATCTGGATGGGAGTGGCTGTCATTAAATGAGGTTTCTTTTTTTAATTCAGTTGCAAAGAGTTTCTTTTTCTTCAATTATGTTTTGATTTTGCTTCATAGGTAAAACAATTACTCCTAAGGCAGTGAATGAAGTGAAATTGATATGCTCTGGTAAAATATTGGATAACAACAAGACCGTTGGTCAGTGTAGAACACCGTTTGGTGATGTTACCGGCGGTATCACCATAATGCACGTTGTTGTACAGCCGTCTCCAGCTAAAACCAAAACAGGTATTCTCCATCTTCATCAATCATATTTCCGCACACAGTATTATACATACGATAGTAGGTTTTTAAGGGTGGTGGAAGGCAGATACGGAGTTGCAGAACGTATGCGACCGTTGTTACTTGAATTAAGATAATGAAATTCTGTTTTGTCTTGTTAGTTGGAACTTTAGACATTTCTGTTTGTTTGAGAAATAGGATTTTTGGGATTTATTATCCAAGCTTGTGGTGGAAATTTTCTTATTTCGGTTATTTCATGCATCTTTTGTTTGATTTATGTGTGAGAGCTGGTTTTCCTTTGGCTTGCTCTAGTTGGCAGTGTTGGAATAAGTGATGAAAAGTTTTTGTTTTTGTGTGAAAGCTGTCTCTGAGGTTTCTTTACTTGAAAATGCTAAACAATAATTGGAAATATTACAGTCTTGAATTCATTCGTTCTCAAACTATTGTGATGGATGTTTTGGGTTGGATTTAGATTCTAACTGCTTGGGATCTTCGGTACTATCCTGTTCTGATCTAGATATGTATCCACTAAGGAAAGCTTTTGATAATAATTAGGATTAAACCCTCCCATGGTTATGCAGTTGAACCAAAATCACAGTTTGTTATATAAGTAAACTCCAGCTGCCATTTCAAACTTTGCAGAGGAATAGTGAGGTGACTTTTCATGAATGGATCGTATACTTAAACTTGATATGGTGAGAGAGTGGCAACGGAACAAGTATATATCGGAGAATTTTGGAACTGGGGAGTTGTGTTATTTTCATTGTTTCTCTTTCTCCTAAAAGGCTTCTTATTTCTGGGGCCACAAGTGAGATAATTTGCTTTCATAGAATAAGTAAAAATATGCCTTTGGAGCACTTAATGATTGAAAGTTTGATTATTGATCTTACTTAATTACTACTCAACTTCGTATCCAAGCATCAAATGTTTGTTGGCCTACCTAATGATTTTGTTGATTATTGGCCGTTGTTCAGCATGTTCTCTTCATTCACTGTAAATTTGAGATTCTCACTCTGAACTGGATAATCTTTCTTGTTATTTCTATTAGTATTTTGTGCTACATCCTAGAAAATTAAATATAATTTCAACATACCTTTTTTGTGGGTAGTGATGATGTCGTGAACGTTAGTTTGGTTGCTGCATCGTCCTTTTCTCTCTAGTCTTGTAGCTGGTACTTTTTATGTTAACGCATCTTTGTTGACTGTTTCAACAGAAAAGAAGATTGATAAGTCCCCCAAGAAAATTGTGTGCTCGTGTTCCATACTATGACGGAAACCATGTTGATATTCAGCGAAATCCTCTACCTAGAGTGGATGCTTTAAACAAGAAAATTGTATTCTTTTGGGCATCAATATTGATTGTTGCAGTATTCATGTGTAACCAAGTGCGTTGAGTGACCAAAATCGGTTGTGTTACTCCTCCCTTATTCCATGTTCACATCTTACTTCTCTATTTCATAAGAACTCGAACAGTTTGTTTAATTTACAGAAATAATTGTCAAAATATGGTTGTAACTCACAATCATTGGTACTTGAACTCTTTAAGTTTTTGCTTACATTTCAGAAAAAACTACAAAAACCAGCATTTCATTTAAAATATATGATGGTTGCCAATTTATACAAAAATTGATTGTACCCTTTTAAGCAATTGAAAAGACCAATCATCATCTGAATCAAGTCAAATATGTGTCATCTAACTAAGAAAAGCTTAATTTACGCATTCAATCTCCCAATACATCAATGGCATTACAAGATATGCTGTTGTTGCAGGCGAATGTGTTCTTCCTCGAGATCACTCTTCCCAAGTTCAACCTGTTTATGAGATGGTACATATAAATCATGTTCAAGTTCACTTGCACGTATGAAGTTATCTACAAAAAGGGCTTGTGTGAAATTAGAAAAGGAATACAAAAAGAAAACGAGCTAGGATGATAAGTGATAGCAGAATCACAACAGCATAGCACAAACTAAGGCCCTAAATTTGTGGGAAAACTTTTGCAGCTGCAGCTATTTTCTGTTCAATATCTTCAGGAGTATGTGCCAAACTTGTAAACCTAGCTTCAATTGCTGATACTTATGGAGCAAAGTATACACCTTCCTCCAACATTCCTCTATAAAACCTGGCAAACTTGGCAGTGTCACTTCTCTTTGCATCGTCGAAGTTGTAAACAGGACCTTCTGTGAAGAAAAACCCAAACATCCCACTTATATAATCAGCACATATAGCATGTCCAGCCTTCTTCCCAGCATCTAAATACCTTCAATAAGTTTCTTTGTAATCTTATCCAAGTATCTATAACTTCCTGGCTTCTGCAATCGCTTTAGCGTGTGTATACCTGGTGTCATAGCCAAAGGATTCCCACTCACGGTTCCTGCCTGGTACATTGGACCGGCAGAAGCAACCATCTCCATGATATCCCTCCTCCCTCCATATGCACCAACCGGTAGACCACCACCGATAATCTTCCCAAGGGTTGTGAGGTCTGGAGTTATGCCAAAATACTCCTGAGCTCCACCGTATGACAGACGGAATCCGGTCATAATTTCGTCAAATATCAGAAGAGCATTGTATTCTTTTGTGATACTGGAAAGGGCATTAAGAAAGTCTGGTTTAGGAGGTACAAAGCCAGAGTTCCCTACGACTGGCTCAAGAATTAGTGCAGCAATTTCTTCTTTATTTGTCTCTCAGAGTTCCTCAATGGCTATAAAATCACTGAAGGGGCAGTTTAGAGTCTCATAGGTTGCTCCTTTAGGAACACCAGGAGAGTCAGGGAGCCCCCGTGTTGCAACACCACTGCCTGCTTTGATTAGGAATGGATCAGCATGACCATGGTAACAATCTTCAAACTTGATAACCTTCTCTTTTCCAGTGAAGGCCCGGGCTAGGCAAAGCACACCCATGCAAGCTTCAGTGCCTGAATTGACAAAACGAACCATCTCTATGCTTGGAAATGCTTTGATCACCATCTCTGCTAAAACATTCTCCAGAGGACAAGGAGCACCAAAGCTGGTACCTTTCTTCATTGTTTCAGCCAAGGCCGCAAGGACCTGCTAGTAGCAACAGAATTTTTCAAAAGCATCAAACTACACAAAACTAGAATCTCAGGAAGAAGATAGATTAGAACCTCGTCATCCGCATGACCAATAATTGCCGGACCCCATGAACCAACATAATCAATGTACTCATTCCCATCAACATCCCACATGTGAGAGCCCTTGACGGCGTCCATCACAATAGGTTGTACACCGACAGATTTGAAAGCACGAACAGGTGAATTTACACCTCCTGGCATCAACTCCTGCCTTCTTCATTATCTATAACAAGAAAGCCACAAGAATATGACAGGAACTGATTTCTACATGTGTTCAACCATGAATGAAAGTTTCAACATAGCCTGCCAGCATCCACAGCCTCTTGCTCAAACAGCAATTCAACCGGTATAATAACAGAACATATGGCTGCTTTATCTACGTGTTCTTCTTAATCCATCAAACTTCGATATCCATTCATAGAAGCAGTACAGATGATAGTTTCAGCAGTACAGATGATTGTTCAAGTATATCAAAAGATTTAAACTTTTCCAGTTTCAAGCCTTGGAGTGTTCACAACCACGGTGATTTGGAAAGAAAAAACAATGCAAAACTCTCAAAATTCTCCAGAAATGAAGATTAGAGACAAAAATTCAGCGCCATTAATTCAATTCCAGGCATACAAACAAAGGGGAAAATCACAAACACCTTAGCGGCATTGAAAATTTCCTCAGATTTCTGGAGGGTAAAGCCCTTCTTCTTCCTCTGCTGCTCGACGGAGACGGTCATCTTGACAAAGCATCGAGACGATCTAGATGGAGAGGTTTGACTAGGAAGAAGCTTGCTAGTAGAACATGAAAGATCTAACTCCACACCAACCCCGGTAAACGCAGAAGCCATGAGTTTATTACACGTGGAGTTTGGCTTTCAGGGCTTTTTGACTTCGCTTCTCGTACTCTGTCTCTCAAACTTGAACAACCAGATGCTACGTTTTTGGCACAGGAACATATGAAATTGAATTCATTGTACTTAGACAGGCAGTAAAAGCTCTTTTTGACAATTCGTCGATTGCAGCTAGTAAGTGATAGCTAATTTTATTAGCTGATTTGATTAGTTGATTGTATTAATTATTTGTTGTTTGATATTTAGTAAAATTAAATGTTTAGTATTAGCTGTTTATGTGTAAAATAACTTACGAAGGTATAACTTTAAAAAAATTATAAGGATATGAATATTATATATCTTAGTATTTCGTTGAATATTCCTATAAGAATTTAGATTTTAGATATTTAATTATACAAAAATTAAGTTTATAACTCTAATAAAAAATATAGAACATATAATAATAATAATAATAATAATAATAATAATAATAATAAAAATAATAATTCAACATTAAATTTTCTATTAATATGAATAATGTAACAAGCTACATAAAATTAGTATTTTTAATATAATATTATGAATTTTATTATTTAATAAATTAAAAATGCCTTATAAGGATATGATTTAAAAAAATTTATAAGGTCACGATTAAATATTTAATTTTACAAAACTTAAAATTTTAACAATAATAAAAATAGAATAAAAATTAAAATTTACACAAAATTTACAAATGTTTCTAACCTATAACTATATAAACCCCTCCTCACTCGCCCATTAAAACTAAGAAAACGACTTATCTATACGAGAAAGGAAAAGTTGAACATCAACTTCTTATCAAGGATACAAATAAACGACTTATCTATACGAGAAAGGAAAAGTTGATGATATCTATACGAGAAAGGAAAAGTTGAAAATCAACTGTTTATCAATGATACAAATGAGGATAAGTTTGACTTTTAATATTTAAAAGTTCAATTGATAGGAGCGTTTTCAACAATAGCTGATTACATTAAATAAGCTGTTGGAGAAGCTATCCACCAAATATGTTTTATAGCTGTTTGAAAAGTCAAATAGCTTATAACAACCAATCAGCTAAAAAAATAGCTGATTGGTTGGCTACTAAACGAGCCCAAAGTAATATATGCATGTTCTAACAACTCCATTAGAGTTTCTTTGAAACTATTTTATGAAATTGTCAAAGCAGAACAGTAGGAAGCATATCTTATTTTCTCCGCATTCCACTTGACGCAACATTTGTTGGTTTCTGTCCTCTTCACGTCTGAACCAGACAGCCAAACCTAAGTATATCAATGGGCCAGGTCAGATCATCAATCATGGCGAGCAGCTGGTTAGCTTGTGGCCCGCGTAGGTTGGAATGATCGACCAGTAGGTCAGCCCACCGACGGACTGATTGACCCATGGCTCACCCTATAGCCTGCCGGGTCATGGGCGGGCAAGACATCCATTAATTTTTTAAAGAAAAAAAATCAAAACGACGTCGTTTTCAAAAAAGTGAGCAGGCCACGGGTCGGGTCGGGCCAGCCAGTGGCCCGTGCGGGCCAATTATGGTCAGCTTGTGGCCCGACCAACTAGAGCCAAAAAGGAGCCGGGCTGGGGCATAATTGTCATCCCTAACCAAACTTCTTGTGACATTGATCCATTGTCTTGTCCTTGTAAAAAAAGACACATAAAGGTTATGCTTGGTAGCTGATTATATTTAGCTGTTAGCTGATTATGTCAACTGTTAGCTAATAGCTGGTTCTATCAACTGATTTGACTCACGGATTACATTAGCTGTTTGGTAGAGATGTTTGGTAAAATTAGCTGTTTAGTATTAGCTGTTTATGTGTAAAATAACTTATAAAGGTCTAACTTTTAAAAAAATTATAATGACATGAGTATTATATTTTAATATTTCTTTGAATATTTTCATAAAAATTTAAATTTTAGATATTTAATTTTATAAAAATT
>JANZXP010000007.1:26266922-26277716 GCA_027576715.1 Erythroxylum flavicans | reverse complement strand
TGAATCAACACAACAAAGATCTCGCATCGTCCTCCATCTTAGGGTCTGTCGATGGCAAGTATGTATGTCGCAAGGAACACAGAAAGAAGTTGTGCATCACAACAAGTAGATGAAATTTGCACTCTTGTGTTCAATCTTCCAATCCAGCTAGGAAGCCAGTGTCTGAATTTGATTATCCATAGTATCAACAAGATTCAAGTTGTCTAGTCATTGAAGTTAAGAGGTCATGAGGAATGCTATTTTGGCTGACATTCCTCCCACTTTTTGCTCCTCAAAGTTTACAATGGAAGAACCACAATCTTCCACAAGTTCCCAAATCATGAAGATGTTAAAATGACGAAAAACATTAGTATCAAGCTTTCTATGCATGGACCAATAACAAGCAAATTAATTTAATAGAAGTATGAATGTCGTATAAGTATGAAAATTAGAGTCCACAATACAAGAAGGTAAAGAACTATTTCAGGATTGATTTTGAGCAATTCAAGTGCCAAAATTACCTGATGAAGAAGGTCAGTCTCACTTGAAAACGGCGACCATTGTACTATTGTCTCTACATTTATGTTCCATTCATCCACAGAGAATCGTAATATTTTGTTCCATCCATGCCCTTCTTTCTTATAGTCAAGCTTTTCATATAGATTCCAACAAATAAAAGGTTAGAAATGCAGGACAATCAATATAAACCTGCACAGTAATCCTTCAAGAATGAAACACAGGCTGCATGTGTCAAACATAAAGATCCAGATTCCACAAACTGCAATCAATATACAGATACAAGTATATGGTCAAAGAGAAGGGAAATTCTTTTGAGCCTTGGAAAAATTCAGACTAATTTGTGGCTAAGCTAAATGCCAATGGAGTGGCACCCACATATCTAAGAACAGAAGATAATATTGCTGAAGAACTCCATACAGGCATAAATCAAGCAATAGAAGCATATCACAGAATCACAGCAAGGGTGAACAAATTCTTCAAGGCTGCAATCAAGAATACGATAAAATGATGCCCACAAGACAGTGTTCCTACAATTATATTCTGGTGGAAGTTAATGCAGAAAGTTATAAGCCAAGATCTTTGCTCCGGGTTACTAGTTTTCCATTCTTCAAAATCAAGGATTTAAATTGTAGACTGCATCTATAATTGTGATCTGGACCATTTTTGCAATTAGTTGTAATTGCATCTGCATCACCTGCAATTGTCGCAATAGATTGCAACTGTAGCACAACTATTTCTATAAAGCATTGAAATTTTTCGTAAGGGAGCCACAGTAACATTATCAAACAATAAGAAACAGGAATTAGATCACATATAATGATGTTCATATAGTCATTTAGTTATTACCATGGGAACCACAATATCTTCTTTCCCAGTGCTCCTCAAAAAAGTGTATGACAGCAATCCAATACTCTGTGTAGGCCTAAAAGCAACGCAAGATCATGTAGTAGCATTCAGTTGAAAAAATAATAATAATGGCAGAAAGGAGATGTAAAGCATGAGACTGATGCAAACAAAAGATAATAGATAATAAACTGAAAGTGAAAGCAAAGCCAACAGAAAAGTAGGAAAGTAATAGGAATTGGTAAAGTTGCTCTTTTGTGACCATAAGGTCACAGGTTTAAGTCACAGAAACCTCTTTGTAAAAATACAAAGGTAAAGCTGAGTACATTATGACCCTCCCTAGTCTTTTGCAAAGTAGAGAGCCTTGTGCATTGGGTATGTTGACTTTTTTTTTTTTTCACAATCTTGCCCAAAAGATAATAAGTTATAGAAACACCAATTGGTAATATCAGTTGATTTCCTCTATACATGAGTAGTATAGCAATTAAGCACCTCCAAAATATTCTTGAAAAGGATTAAAGCTACAACAGAAATGCCTCATTGGAGGACTCTATAATCAAGCCATTGCTTGTTTCAAGTTCCTAGAATTTTACAAGTACCACTTCCAGTCTATTAATTGTGAAAATAATACACAATTATAATTGTTAATCACACAGAGTAGAAACCTTTTTCCATCTTTTCCACAATATCTGGAGAATACTATGACATCTGCTCCCAGCCTCATGGTACTTGTCTTGAACCCATTGCCATCTGATGATGAGAGTAAACAAAATAAAAAACCTCAAAATAGGGAAATTAAAACTCGGAAAGAGCTACTCCACAATGATAGATCTTTACACTGCCCAATGGTGTTAGCTAATTTGCTTTTGGCAGAATACCCCAAAGACATGCAATGCCGCATTTTATCTGGATCCATACCACCACCATTATCTGAAGAAAAATACAAACTATTTCAGAAAATAGAATAAGCTCTTGAAGAGCTGCTTGTAAATTGTAATAAGTATGGAAAATAGTGTCCACGGTGTTAGCAATAGAAAATTTAGAACTTATAAAACTTCACCTTCTATCAACAGCATTTTGCTACCATCCTTCTTACTTGTAATCACGTCTATATTGACATACGTAGCTCCATTGCACACCTGAAATCAAATAAATAAAACATCATATAATCCCAAGAGAAATTTTCATCAGCAGCATAATGATTTTCTCCAGAAGTAGTACCTCATCCAATGAATTGTCTAAAAGTTCAGCAAAAGCTGCAAATCAAAGCAATACGTAGTTTAGAAACTAAAAACTCAAATCAACCAAGGTCAAACATCTTACTACCAATTACCAAATCATTCAATCTAAGAGATCAACTATAAATGTTTACCACCAAGCGCCCACTTATGACTTGTTGCATTTGAGTGTAGAAACTTTGGATGAACTCTGACATGATCCATGCCACCTATAGATTTTATAAAAGTAAGAACGCAGGCTCATTGAGTTATTAGACAATACAAACACAAATGCATGAGCATTCTCAGGTCACAGAAACCATGAACCGAGATTCAAAGCAAAACTAAAAGAAACCGATGAATTTCGAACACATAAATTGCAAGATAAAGAGTTGACAATTCTGTCATTAAGAACGACATCTTTTAAATTCCCATGCAAACGGAAAATCAGTTTCTTGAGATTTTGAAATTAATAGTCAAAGGAGAAGTTAATTTCCAAATTAAAGGATTACCAGAATTTAAACCCCAATCACCAGAAGGAGCACCCTCGTAGTCATCAGCTTTCCAAAACTGCTTACAACTCTGGGTAGCCACACTCACACTCCCATTAGCCGCAGATGTTGCGAGCGGTATCACCTCCGCCGCCGCCGATGGCGATGGAAGCGGAGCAAGAAACCCTACCGGAAACATCACTCCAAATTCATCCGACTTCCTTCTCGAGCCTCCGTCGCCGGTAAACGAGCCTCCTTCAAAGAAACCATCGTTGACAATCTCATCATCAGAGTCCGACTCACTGCTGCTACTGGTGCTGCTGTTATCACTAAGTTCGATGACATCGACGGATACTTTTGCATTGTTATGAGCCGGCGTTTTCGACGCTTCTAGAATCTCCTCCTTAACACGAAAGTCCATAGCACAAACGAAATAATCCAAAAATAGCAACTCAACGGTTATAGTCTAGCAAGTTTGAATAGATAATTGCAGAAACCGTCTATTCTACGAAGCTCGATGGTCTAAAAGATTTCGCCGGCTAGAGTCCTCCGCAATTGCGGTTTTCACCTTTTCAGCGCCTCCTCCGACGGATAAAATAACGGCCTTATTTAATGGCCTTTTGGCTATATTTGTGCAACCCAAATCCTCTCTGCTACCAACTTATGCTAACTCTGTGTCACTTCATATTAACTATTTATTTATATGAATCCCATATAAATAAATGACTAAAATGAAGTGACACAGAATTAATATAAAGTTGGTAGCACAAAAAATCAAATCTCTTATTTGTGGGCGTTTTATCACTGAACATAATCAAATTTAATATTATTAGATCGCATATAAGGAAAAATTAAATAAGATGAAATAGAAAGAAGAAAATTTTATGTTATATTATATTTTATTTTAAATAGTAGAAATAAAAATTTTTTATTTTAAAAGATTTAGGATGAAATTTAAAATAATAAATAACGTTACACTATATTGTATGATAAATCCTTTATCTAAATAATATTTTATTATATTATATTATAAAACTTTTCATTTTTTCTGGATAATAAATTTCTAATATTACATTCATTTCCATTATATTAAAAACTTTACATTCCACTAAGCATAACCTTAAATTAGAAGTTGAGATGTAACTCTCGTGACTTACATTGCACCATTCGTGATGCCATTTCCTAGTTTAGTCTGTCTTCCTTTGGAATACTATCTAATTGAAAGAAACCCAAGGATTAAAAATCTAACCGAGTTGAACAGATCAATTATAAAAAAATTGAATCGTTCAATTTTTTAATTTAATTTTTAATTTTTCAGTTTAATTTATTTTAATAATTTTTATTATTAAAAATTAATCAATCAATTAATTAATAGACTAATTTTATAAATTAATAAGTTTTTAAAAGCTAAAATAAATCAATTAATTTTCATTTAACAATCTCATTTTTCAATTTAACTTCAAATTAAGGACAATCTCTTTCAATATATTTCAAATTTTTTAATTTTATTTAATCTTTAGTTAAAACTCTTGTATTTCAGGGTTAACTTACATTTCGGTTTTCAAGACATTGAAAAAACCCCATTAGAGTTTAAATTTCTTGATTTTTGATCTTTTGACATTTCTCAATTTAATGACAAATTTTAAAGTTTTTAATTTATTAATTAACTTTTTAAAATTTTTAACAATCAAATAAAAATACTATTTTTGATGAAGTGGATAATAAATAGACATTTGTGTGATATTAATTAGATACATCACATCAACAAAAATAACATTTTATTTAATTTACATAAGTTCTAAAAATTTCAACTTAAAAATTTAGGCATTAAGTTGAAATTTTTTATAAAAAGTGCAATAAATTAAAAAAGTCTTAAAAGTCTAGATACGTTTAAATATATTATCCTTTAGAAATTTTAGATCTTTTATTATAATTTCTTATTTTAAAAATATTACTCAGTCTCATGTGATATTTTTTTTATTGGCATAAGCAACTTATCATCATTTAATTAAGTTCATAAAACGCTTCAATAATTAATTGAGTGTTAAAATCATCCTTTATCAAGTTTGAATAAAAGATAATATTTTTATGTAAAAAATAATAAGTAGAGTAAAATGTATTAAATCCATGATTTTGTACTAAATTTCCAATTTTAAATGCAATATGAATAGTTACAAATTCATTTACTTAATTTTGTTTTTGTTTTTGTGGTTTAACAAACTTTGACAAGTTCAATTCTCACGAGTCCGTTTAGAGATTCTCGGCCCAAATCTTCCGCCCAACACTTCACTAACGTATATGCCCATTCAATGGGGATCAAATATCTTGTTTTAGTTATAATGTTTTTATCATATTCTATTAAATTTCATCTACACATTTACGTTGACCCAACATAATATATTAATGAGATTTAATGAAACATGATTAGAACAGAGTAACAAAAATAAAGAATTTGAAGTGCATTCAGTGTACTAGGAGGACTCTTTGAATTGGTCAAGTTTTAATCTTATCGATTTGAGTTTATGCTTAAGTGATTTATTATTCTTATTATTATTATTATTATTCTTTTTGTAATGGCTTATTTGATTTTTTTACTTTTCTATCTTTACCGTATTATTTAGTTAAAAATAAAGAATTAAGTTATTTTTAATTGAATTGAAAATTCAAGAATAATATACTAAATTATATTTTTACTAAAATTCAGATTAGGATGAAATAATCAAATCTACTTATTCAAATAAACAGAATTAATTATTTTTAATTGAACTGAAAATTCAAGATTAATATACTTTTTTTTTTACAAAGATTAAGATCAGGATGAAGTAGTCGAATCTAATTACAACTTACAGGCTCATTACTCACTACTGTACTATACAATCGATAGTACTTCTCATGATAGAACATTATGATACCGAAATCCTTTTGATTAATGTTTTAAAACTAGTAATTCACTTCTTCATCATCCTCGCACTCAGTACGAAATTTCGCAATAAAGCAGAATTTGGGGAGGTCTGATAATACACAACCTTACCCTTACAGAATAGAAAAGCTGTTTTTGATAAATTACATGCAAATGTGAAAATGAAAAAAAAATGATGCAGGTTAAAAGAGTAAATATATAAAACTGATATGTTAAAAAAAATATAAATAAAATTAAAATAATTGAATAAATAAATAGAATAAAAAAAGAATAAAAGAAAAGGTTCATGTGTCAAGTTATAAATAATAATAAAAATAATAAAAATAAAAACCAGTAATTTACTTGTTTTTACATATCCCAAACCGAGTATACCATACCAAAACTTATATCGGTTTTGTTATTGATGTAAATATTGAATATTATTTTACACTATTTAAATTTTAATTATTATAATTAAAATTGAAAAATATTTAAATTTTAACTTAATAATTATCTTTTTAAAAATAACCCACAGCATTAGAAAGCATGGCTTAACATGTAGAGTGGTATCCTTAATTTTGATTACTTATGCTAAGAATTAATTATTGTGTAAAAATGGAGTCTGCATAAACAGCATAGGACCACAATAGTTAGTCTTTGAAAACAGATAGGCCAATATGTTTTACCAATTTAGGTGATTCACATTTTCTTTAATGATTTTTCTATGTTTGAGAAGTATATATACTAATAAAGCAAACACACGCAAGAAGATGTAAATTATGTGTGACTCGAAAATTTTTGTAAATTAATGTTAATTCGTATAAACGATAAGAACCTGTTAAACTTTAAAATGAAAGGAGCCTATTAAAATTTAAAATGAAAGGAGCCTCTTGTAAATTGAAAACAACAATAACTATAGCGCGAAAATTTAAATTTAAGGAAAGAGAAAAAAGACACGGCCAATTTATACTGGTTCAACTTATAACCAAGCCTACGTCCAGTTTCCAAGTATCTAGCTTGAATATTTCACTAAATTCTCCAAGCAGTAATTTGACGAGTCTTTCCAAGCTCACAATTACATATTTTTCACGGTTCTCCAACCTTCCACACTAGTAGTATTTAACTAACCTTTACAAGCTCTCAAGAAATGAAAGTGGGTTTTGCTCAATATGAGCTTCAAAGAATATCGATCTCTCTCAATAGAGGGTTTTTACTTTCTAAAGCACAAAGGGTTTGATAATGATATGACTTTCAAGATTATTGATGCTATAATGAATTTTAGGAAATTAGATGCCCTTTATTAATTCAGTAGCTCTTCCTTAAATAAGAGTTCTCTTCAACTAATCGTTGCTTCAATTATATTAGTAACAGACTAAATTTGCTTTGAGTCTTCTAAAACAACTTCGATATCACCTTTGACAATATCTTCAAGTATCCAGACGTTAAGATAAATATTTGACTATATCTCAAAGCTGACTATTGAATTAGGTGAATAAAAGCATCCTTTGTCTGTACAGAGATGATAAGAGCTTTTCCATTTCGGATTTTGCAGAACAATTTCTAATAGTCCAAATAAGGTCGTTAAGATGGTTCATGCAAAATAGGAATTGTTAAATGTTCTTCATCTAAACAAATAACTAAGTTATATAACTCCCTTTTTTTATATTGTTATTTTTTTGAATAAATGAGATATTCCAATTAAATAAATTTGAATTTTGAAATGTAACTAAATATTATTAATTGTTATCATCAAAATCATTAATTTAAAAAACCTTAAGCTAACAATCTCCCCCTTTTTTACGATGACATGCAATGATAGATATATTTTTCAAAGGATTTAAGTAACAGCGAAGGATTTCAAAAAACTCCCTGTACTCTTTATATGTAAATCCTTACTATCAACCATGATTAGAAAGAGCCTTTTGTTTAAACTTAGCATATGAATATTAAGTATCTATCAACACATATTAGGCATATCATAAGAGCATTTCGACAATATATCATTTCAACAACATAGGCAAGTTCATCAACTGATCAACATATTCCACATTTCAAAATTATCAAAACAAAAGATTAGCAATATCAAAGAAAAAATATCAAAGTAAAAAATATATCTCTTTTACTCTCCCCCTTTGTCATTATCAAAAAAAGGGGTAAGAACATAATAAAGTAAGCAAAATAACAATGCAATTATAAAAGAGCACAAATATTCAAATGTAAGAATCATTAATAGAAGTTATTGACAAAAAAATATTAAAGAAAGTATGTTCTTTATCAGAAATATTCCTTGAGGGATTCAATAATTGAGAAGAATCTACATATCATATGATCCTACATTCTGTTTATCTGACCACTCATATGTTCCTAATTGAGTTGAATATTCCTTAGCTGTTGTTGAAGGACCATATTGGTTGCATTTTGAGGAGTGACAGGAGCATGTTTCTCTGGAGCAGGACCCAAGCCATCTGCTATCCTTTCAGTCTTCTTCTCCACCCACACATTATCTTTCAGCTTATACCCAAATTGAAATGGAATTGATGAATAAAATTTAACAGCCTTGTACCATTCCAAATTGTCAAAAGACACATCATAATAGGCAAATATCTTGGTAAACAACATCTCATATGGCAAGCATCCAGTAGTGTTCTTATAATTGCCCTTGTCCAACATAAAGCGCATAATCATGGCTGGGAGGTTCATTCGGTTACCTTTTAACAAATTGTAGACAACATATGTGTCCAGTAGACTGCATCGTTTAACCGGACTACTTCTTGGAAAGATTGAAGTTGTAGATAGTGATGTAAGGCATTATGGCAGTACATCCAACTATCTACACCAAGGTCTACCATCTTGTGTATTCTCAGTGTGAAAACAAATAAATTCCACAATTTCTCCCAAATTAAGATCAACCACATCCCATTTATGACAAGGGAAATTAGTTCTGCCTATGGGAGCTATATCTAGCAAGTTTCCCAAAATTTCTTCAGTAAGCAAAATTTCACATTCACACACCCAAGATATAATTGCCAACTTTCCATCTATAACTTCCTTTTTCATAAGTGTATAAAATGAACAAACCAACTCATCATAGATAGTCTCATTCAAGCTTAAGAAATTATGCCATCCAACAGAGAGAAAGTAAGGGAAAATAGGAATATTGATGTTATCAAACAATAGAGGAGGCAGAATGCGCCCAGCTACAACCTTTCATTTCTTGTAACGCATTTTGTATTGCTTTAGTTTCCATCGATTGAAACATTTTTGGGGGTGTCAAAGGCTCTCCTTTCTGTTGTACAGAAATTTTCCTTTTATTGGATCTTTGGCCTTAGGAATTTCTTCAAAGAGATATTCTTCCCCGAATGATAGGACCTTCTTTTGATTCTTCACGAATAGGAGCCTTGCCTTTTCTTATTTCTTCTCTCTTTCTTTTTAAAGATGCTTCTGCTTGTATTGGTTCATCAACAAGGCTCTTTTCTTTTTCAACTACAGGCTCTTTCACAGCCTGCACTATACCTCCTCTAGTTCATGGTCATCTGACCAAACGAACTGCTTCTTCTTCTGAATCATTATTAGAGATGATCCAACGTTCTCCAGACAAACTTGGAATGGTCCAGGTCAAGGTGTTAATGATGGACTAGGTGAAGAGATTTTAAGAGTTGGAATAGGCTTATGCTTTGGTGGTGGTGAAGGTGAAAGTGAAGATGAAGGAATAAACAAAGGAGAGAAGGGTCTATAAAATGGAGAAGGAGAGAGGAATCTTACCTTTCTCGTCAAATCCCCCTTATTATAAATTCTCTTTACGAGAGTATGCTCTTCTTCACTAGAATATTCTTTTTCTTCCTCTTCTTCTTTTTCTTCTTCCTCTTCTGACAAGCTAGGGTTTGGGTCGTCAGAAACTGGACTTTCTTTATCAAACTTAGAATCACGTTTTCGTTTGGTCTTTGATTCATGGTGTTAAGTAGATGAATCGAAAGCTGATTCTTTTAGTGGTGATGATGAAGGACTATTCTTCTTCTTTGTCCCATATGTATATAAAGGTGTCTTCTGTTTGGATTGCTCTAAAATTAATGCTTTTTTATAGAAGAAACAACAATGGGTTCAGAATAGGTTTTTTATGTTTCTGGTGTAGGTGACCTAAAAGGTTCAGAATCAAAGGCTTCAGAAGCTTGTTCATGGTATAGGGTTTTGCCATGGCTAGTAGTGGGTTTCAAAGATTTCTTTTATCCCTTTGATTTTGTTCGTGTCATTTTCAAAAACAAAGGATAGTAGAAATTTCTTAAGATATTTGAGAAAGAAGGAGTTTGAATGTTATGAGATAGAATGAGCTTCAAGGGACTACGAAGATAAGATGTAGGAAGGAACCGTTTCGAAGTATGGGGAACGATTTCTAAGAGTGGGTTTTGTGTGAAGATGAAACAGCGCACACGTTTCCAAAGGTGTGATCATTTCTGTATCTTCTGTCAGTCTAACAGTACTGCGCTCGTGTTTTTAAAAACCAAAATGACATCGTTTAGTAACTGTAATTTCTGAATAATGTCACTCTTCCTCATTTAAATTGATAAGAGCCTTCTATGTAGCACATTAGAAGAAGCCTGTTAATATCTGCAAAAAAAATAGCATAAAATCTTTGAACAAAGTTAGATGTCTGATAATCTGCACATACCAAACTCTTTTCTTAACAAACAAAATCTATCTTCTAAAAGTGGCTTAGTAAATGTAACATCCCGTTCTCATATTAAGGGTTAACCCGAAATTTCAGTACATATGAACTCAAAGAGAGATTAAGGAAATGCATTTTCTTGCTCATGCATAATGTTAGCATATATGCACGTGAATATTGAATCCT
>JANZXP010000007.1:26251661-26261946 GCA_027576715.1 Erythroxylum flavicans | reverse complement strand
CTATAACTTGATTCAGTATGATTAATTGTCAAATTATGCATAGTTTAGTTATTACTCACTAAGCTATATGCTTAGCAAGATGGATTTGCCCCGTGTAGGTTCTGAGCGACATTTATAAAGAGTGGGACAAGACAACCGTAATGGCCAATGAAGCCTAAGTGTTGTTTTAAAAATAATGTAAAATATTTGGTTTGACTTTTGGGCCTATATCTGATATATATGAATCCTGAATTTGATTTTGAAGGGTTGTAATAACCTTAATTTAGGCTGCCTTCAGAAATTTTGGTATGTAATGTATGCTTGTTGAGGTTATAGAAATGAATGTATGTATCTACAAGTCTTTTATATGTTTCTAAATGTTTCGACTTCAGTGTATTTTGTGTGTGTGGCACTCGCAATATCCTCCCAGGGGGTATTAGGGCGTCACATTCCAGACTTCAATATCCACATATTGAGATAAATTGTCATTATTTCCTTCCAATAGGAATAATTGTTTCCATTAAAATAAGAGGGTTTTGTGACATATTGTCCTTCAAGTCTTTTTAACTTATTTTTCATAATCTATCACGTGCTGCAAAATACAATAAATGTAAAACCTCGTTTTAATACCAAATGATAAAGCAAAACATACACAAGAGGGGGGTGAATTATGTGTGACTTGAAAATTTTTGCAAGTTAATATCAATTCGTGTAAACAATAAGAGCCTATTAAACTTTAAAATGAAATGAGCCTATTAAAATTTAAAATGAAAGGAGCTTCTTGGAAATCGAAAACAACAGTAACTATAAGGCAAAAATTTAAAATATAAGAAAAGAGAAAGAATGACACAACAAATTTATAATAGTTAAGCTTATAACCAAGCCTACGTCTAATTCCTAAGTATCCAACTTGAGTTTTTCACCAAATTCTCCAAGTAGTAATTTGACGAGCCTCTCTAAGCTTACAAGTACATATTTTTTAAGGTTTTCCAACCTTCTACACTAATAGTATTTAACTAACTTCCGTAAGCTCTCAACAAATGAAAGTGGGTTTTGCTCAATAGGAGCTTCAAAGAATATCAATCTCTCTCAATAGAGGGTTTTAACTTTCTAAAGCACAGAGGGTTTAATAATGATACGACTTTCAAGAATATTGATACTACTGATGAATTTTAGGAAATCTGATGTCCTTTGTGAATGCAGTAGCTCATCCTTAAATAGGAGTTTTCTTCAACTAGTCATTACTTCAATTGTATCATTAACTGACTGAATCAACTTTGAGACTTCTAAAACAACTTCGATATCATTTTTGATAATATCTTCTAAGTATCCAGACATTAAGATAAATATTTGACTATATTTTAGATAATCAGGTGAATAGAAGCATCCTTCATCTATACAGAGATGATAGGAGCTTATCCATTCTAAATTTTGCGGAACAATGTCTAACTGTTCAAATAAGGTCGTTAAGATAGTTCCTACAAAATAGGAATTGTTAAACGTTCTTTATCTAAACAAATAAGTAAGTTATGTAACTCCTTTTTTTATATCGTTACGAGATAATCCAATCAAATAAATTTGAACTTTGAAATATAACTAAATATTATTGATTGGTATCATCAAATTCATTAATTTAAAAAGTCTTAAGCTAAAATATACGAGTAAAATAAAAAAAATGTTGGGCATCAAAACGACATTATGTTGAGACGAAAATATAGTTGGAGACAACGAGGAGTGGCCTAATGGCTTCATCTCCTCACTTAAGGCTCTCCTTTACAGGAGGTCTTGAGTTCGAGTTACGCCAAAGGAGGAGAAATGATAAATTTGTCCTATTGATGATCCTCTAGCTTCCTGGGCACAGCTCTTTGATCGGATCAATTACGGAAGTCTCGCTTCCAGCGGCAGTGTGGGAGTTGAAGCTACTAGGGAACCCGAGGGCTGCTGGGAACCTGATGCTGAGTAGGGGGCCAACGATCAATCAATAGTCGACCAATCAAGTATGTGACGACTCCTTGTGTGCAGAAGTGTACAGGCTACGTAGGAACCTAAGGGATCTTGGAGTTACAGATTTACATCCTCTAAAATTTTTGAGGTAGGGTCTTAGAAGCTTAGGATTAGTTCAGCTAAGCTGGAATACCTAATGTAATTAAAAAATATATAGTTGGAACTAGTTAAATGGCAAAGAATATCTAAACAAAAAAGGTTATGCTTGCTCATGATTTTGTCTCCCCCACTGGCCCACGTGGCCCTAGGCTTCACGTTCACTTCTCTTCTCTTTTCAACTGGCAGTCTGGCAGAGTCAAAACCTGTAAACAATCTCTACTTTGTTTGCCTCCCACCTTTAGAGTTAGAGTTGATAATAAGTCAATTCTTGTCTGGATCATAATTTTCTTAGTTCATTTTGAATTTGGTTTGAAAAATTGAAATGGCTCGAGATTTTATTTAATTTTAAATTAAAAATTATTTTATTAAATTTACTAAAATTTAATTAAATTATCCGAAATTAAATTAATTATTAAATTTAATTTGAATTAAATTTTAATTAATTCGATTTTTTTTTCGGGTACACTTTATCATTTCCTCGTATTGTTTACGGCGGCGGGTTCTGGTTAAAACCTCAGTACCACGAACTTTCTCCAAGTTCGTTGCTGCTACAGCCGTCTTCAAACTCTACGCTCTTCCTCTTCTCTATCTGTGGGGCAAACCCTAGAACACCAGATTAATTAATGCTGTGATTCATTTAATCATACAGCATTTGACTTGCCCACGCCTGTTTGAGTTAGTGTAGCAAACCGATCAACTATAACACTATTTTATGGACGGTGGTCTACTCTTGACTTGAACCACATGGTAATCACGTGTCTTGTGTGAGGTTTTGTAATGTTAAAGAAAGAAGCCGCCTGCTGTGGAATCTAATAATCAAATTAGTGTAATAATCCGTCTAATAATTTTTTATACGCTGAAATTCTAAATTTTAAAAATTGATCAAAAGTTAAATTATTAAAATAAGAAGTTTAAGGTTTAAAAGACTTAACTGAAAATTGATTAAAGATTAAATAAAATTAAAAAATCTAAAATATGACTGAAAGAGATTGACCGTACCTACCAAATAATTTAAAGTTTAATCGAAAAAATATATTATTAAATGAAAATAAATTGATTTATTTTAGTTTATAAAAACTTATTAATTTACAAAACTTGTTCGATTAATTAATAAATTGAACATTTTTAACAACAAAAGTTAATAAAATAAATCGAACCGAAAAGTTAAAAATCGAACCGAAGAATTGAAATGGTTCAAGTTTTTATAGTTGAATCAGCTAAACTGATTGAAGCTTACTAATATTATCTTTTGAATAAACTGTTAAATACATATAATAACTAGTCTAACAATTCAACAACAAAAAATCAAACAGTGAGTTTAATTCAACTAACACTTACAAATTTTTACAATAATTAATTACTCTTATCAAATTAAAATAAAATACGTTCTCTTCAAATCCAAAATCATCTTAAATTAAGAGCCTTTATATAAACCACCTCTTATGATCTATTCCTTCAAGTTTTACATTAGACTGATGAATCAAAAATTAGAATAAATGTCATTAGACATTTAATATCCTAAAAGTGGTGTTTGTTGAGGAATGTTTGATATTCTTCTACCGCCTAAGCAGCCACATAGGCTATTTTCTTGTTCCACTAATCCTACCAACACATGAACTAGACAAAATGATGAGGACCAAGAGCTAAGGTTGCCACTATCTTTAAACAAATGCAAACACATTTGACATACTTGTGACCACGTAAAGTGACCTAAGCTCATTGGATCAATTTGTAATTTGTCAATGATCAATTCATATGGGGAAGGCATTGGCTTGTGTAGTATAAGAGCTACAGGAAGAGATTTGATTAACATTGCTGTGGAATTAAAGAGTTATACTCTTTTTAATAATGATCATATTTAAATTAATTTTCATATATTATATATTTTAAAATTATTTACATACTCTTAATTTCTCAAGACTCTCGGAATTTGACAATTCAATATATCTTTCATATTCCCGACTATCAAGTTGTTAAAAACTATATTTATACACATAAAAATGACATCGTTTTTAAAAACTGTACGTATTATTGATATTTTTAAAAGTTAGTGGGTATATTCATAATATGCCAAACTACAGAGGGTCTAGTAAATTTAATCCTTAATTGGGTAAAATTTTTTGGATCCCCAAATTTCAAAACGACATTGTTTTTGCATGCGTATTGAATTTTTAATGGCAATTTGACAATAAGGGACAGACGATATATTAATAAAAACATTGAAGTGATATTGAATGATTTTTTAATATGAGAGACTAATGTAATAGTTTATCAAATTCCGAAGAATCCTAAAAATTTAACCATATTTAATAATTTAAAATTAAATTATTTATGTATTTGTAAATTTTTAATGCAGAGGAGAGTTCAAAAACCTACTCATCTTTATATGAAATTAGAGAGTGGTAATATTTTATTGTAATTAATGATTAAGTTGTTGATGTTTAGCTCTTTAATTTTGATTTGAACTTGCCATTTAGGGAAAGGTCATAATTAACATGAAACACCACCTGAGTAATACGAGTCAAGTTTGGCAAGCAAAGAACATGAATCTGATCAAGGACTACCTCTAGAAAAAGCAAAAAGCATGTCTTTTGACTTTTTAGCTTATTATAATTTTAATAACATTATAATATAATATTTTGAAAAATAAAATTATAATATAATTAAGTGTTATACAAATAACAAGATTGTAATGTTACAAGATATTTTTAGTAATTTCAAGTAATAATTAAAAATAAATTGATATGACTGATTTAATTATAAAAATTATAAACTGACTAATTCTTCAATTTAGTTTACCTTAATAAATTTTATTATAAAATTAAATCAATCAGTTTATTAACTGATCTATCGATTTTTGTAAATTAATTATTTTTATAAATCAAGATAAATAAGTTGGTTTTATTTAAGTTTCTTTCTTTAATTAAACTTCAATTTCTTTGATTAACAATGATAATTTTTTTAAATTTTATTTTAAATTTTACAGTGTGTAATTTTTAATATATATCGGTTTTATGATTGTCGGTTGAACTTTTAAGCTTTAAATATCTTATCTTACATATTAATGTCCGGTTTGACTTTTTAGATATTGATTTAAAGTAATAAATTCTTTTAAAATAAGTAATTTTAAAAAGAAAATGTATCTTCTCTGGCTAAAAGACAAACCAAACTACACATTTATTTATCAAGTTGAGACTTGAGAGGCTAAGGTCGAAGAGTTGTAGGGAAATGGGGAAGTTCAGAACCAACCATCCCTTGTTAGCCCCTTCCCCAGATGTTATAACTATATATGATTACTAAGCGTGATCGCTCTCTTCAGTAATGTCAACAAATGATCCTATCGTGCCCAGGTTTCAATCACGTTACATTCACGTAAAGTCAAAGGGTTTGAAAAGTGGAGTCTTGACAGGTTCATCTCTATCTAGATTAAGTTGATAGTTTAATTATTAAAATTTAATAAAATTTTAATTTCACTTAATTTTTACAGTTCTATTAATATTTTTAAAATCTTAAGATATAATATACAATTATAATTTTTTAAAAACGTTAGTGTAATTTATACGTTTATTCTTTTTTATTTATTAATAAAATATATAAATAATTTAAGTTATATCTTAATAAATTAACGGATCTCCACTGTCAACTTCGGAGAACTTTAGATAATTTCTCACATTTGCGGCTTAACCTCTGACCTATAAAGATTGGACGCTTATAGACTTATAGTATTAAAAAACGGCGATTTCGTTGGTGTTTGGACTTCGGATAGTGGACAGGGGACCATCTCTACACATAAAGAAAGCCTTTTGTTATAGAGACTAGAGAGGTGATTAAGATTTAACTAAAATTAGCAATGGAGTTGGACTGTTGGAGAGTGGGTGTGAGTTCCGAGATTTCTGTATCATTGAGAAGACGGCGATTACGTCCAGTCTGCGCATAAGCTGACGTAAATGTATAAGATTCGAACAGGGAGAGTTACTAAATGCTAATTAAGTTGATAATAATAAATTGGAGCGTGGTATCTGAAAAAAAGAATCTGTTCACCACCTTGGCCGACATGACATGACATTGTTGGTCGGAAATTTGGCAATGGGTGGTTCAATCCTAAACCCAGGCTCGGAATTGAGTACGATTAAGGCTGCGTTTAGATCTGCAATATAGTAGGACAAAATATTTATTCATCATAGTTTTTAAACGTAATCATATGTTTAGATATGCGGTGAATAATTAAAGGTTGAAGAAATAGCAGAAATTAATAATCAAAAAAAGGATTGCAGTAAGAAACTGCTTCTGCGGTGAAAATTTTACTTCCTATTAATAACCTTCAATACAAGCATTATTTTCTATCATATTCTTAATTAATATGATTAATAATATATTTTTATAAAATATTTTATTTAATAAATTTATTTTATTTATATTTATATTTTATTATTTATAATTTTAAAATTATATGACTAATAATATAATTTTTAATTATTTATACAACAATTAATAGTTTATTAAATCAATGAACTTTTTAGTCATTTTATCTCTTTTCCGCAACCGCAACAGCAACCGCACTTACCAAATACCTATTTTCAGGTTTCAGCAGTTACCAAAACAACAATCTCAAACACATAAATACTTATTGGGAATAGGTACTTATTATTTCAGCAGGTTGATTTCAGCAGATTGTCAACCGCTACCGCTTCCCCGAACCAAGCCTAAATTGGGATTAAATTCTCTGTACTCACTAACCTGTACCAACTCTGTTCCATGCGATCTCATTCATATATTTCTTTAAGTCCCACATATTTATGTGGATGAGATCGCGTAGAATAAAATTAGTACAGGTTAGTAGGTACAGAAGATTTCGTTCCGATTAAATTTGAGTGATTCAAAACTTGATTAGGAATAAGTTAAATATAATTAAATACATTTTTAAAAATTTTTAAATTAAAAATAATATCATTTCATTTAAAAATTTTAAGAATTAGGCCTAATCAAATTAGGCGACGAGAGTTCAAATTCGATTCAAAGTTTAATTTTTCTAAATCTTGTGCCTAATTCAAAACTAACTTAGACTGCACTTGTTAACTTTAAACCAAAATTGGTTAAGCCGAGTGACTTTTATTAACCCTGGTTATTAGAAATTAGAGTTCTTAATGCTCATCTTCAACAAAAATCCTTTGAATGTTTTGGATTAATTGGTATTATAGGTTCAAGTTTATTTTATGTTAAAAATTTGTTATCGATTCACTTAAATTTGAATTATTCGTTTTACTTAAACTAATAATTTGTCAGTTGAACGTATCAAGCAAATGCATAAATTAATTTTTATATATATTCAATTTTTATTTAATCCACCTACACAGGGTAATTATTTAATGGGATTACAAGAGGAAATTGAGATTTTGGGGCTTTATGATGTTTTTATTTTAGATATCTTTTAATTGTAAATTGATACAAACAAAATGTTGTGTTATCTATATTAAAATTTAAAACTGTTGGCTTATGTGGGAATTTTGTAAATGCTTCAAGCTCGAGCATTTTGCTTCTTTGTGAACTATGAAACAAGACAAAAAGATAACATAGATTTGCCAGGAAGTTCGAAGAAGTTAAGGTGTCGTAAGTTATAATATAAAAATACCTAACCCCATTTCAGTTCAAAGGTTGACCTGAGCTTTCTAGCACTTGGCAGGAAACACCAAGAAAGACTTTCTGCATTTAAAGACACTCAAGATTCAACGAAAGTGCACCGTCAATAGTCCTTTTCCACTAACTCTACCCTCATTTTCAAAATAATCCAACTACTTAAAATACATGTGCTGTGGAGGAGGACATTTGGGTTTTTTCAGCTCGTTTCGGGACCCAAAAAAAACCAATTTTATAATATTTTTTCCTTTTATATAATAAAAAACAAATTATATTTAGTTTAATAATCAATTATATTATTAATTAGCATGCTGATTTTATAAATTAAAATAAATAAATAAATTTTTATTTAATACTTTTGTTCTTTAATAACAAAGATAGTATCCATTCTTTTTATGAAAACGTTCATATTATACGATCACTAATTTTGACACATAGGAACACACGAATGGTTAAAAATTTATTACTTAATTTTAAGTTGAATTATTATTAATTATAAATTCATAAATATTAAATTTTAATAAAATATTTCCTTTTTGTTATATTTTACTTATTTTATAATTTCTATTTTTACCATGCACCAATTTTATTTAAACTAACTAGACTTTAAATTTTAAAGATGTTATTTTATTGGTTTTTTAGACTTTTAAAACACTGATAAAAAATTTCATAATTATTATTTTAAGGTACACATTTAATAAATCCTTCAATACATACAACGTTCCTAAATTTAATTATTTCAAATAAATAAGTTATCTGAAAAATTCACTGAGTTAGATTCAAACAATTATGTAAGGATCAAATTATTATAATTCAAAAAGTTCAATCACTTCACTTTAAGAGAAAATCGAATTTTATTGGAGATTGTTCAATAATTTCTTCCAACTATTTGAACCACACTTTGATGGACAATACTCTCAGTTTTCAAATCTACTCTTATAACTTACATCATTTTTTTATTGTTACATTCACATGTAAGTTTACTGGAAACAATTTCTCTATTTTATAGGGGTAAGGTTACGTACTATCAGACCTCTTCAGACTCTACTTTAATATGAGATTTAAACTGAGTGTGATGACGATAACGGTGATCTAAATAATTTTAAAATTTTTAGTTTACTAAATGTAAAGTTTCGGGATTAGCATAGTCTAATCTTATCTTATTGAGTTATTGTCCACTTGGGCAGGCGTTAAATCATGCAAGAGACCAAGTGGTTAGGTTGGACCAAGTGTATTCAAAATCATGGAGCCAGGAGATGACATTTGCGCATGTTATATCTTCTTCGATCATTTCCTTTTTTCTTTTCCATACACATGTTCTCATGTACACATAAACTACAAATTCGTTTTCCTTGAAAGGAAAATTTCATTAAACTCTAATTTTTAATAGTTGAAATTCAGTTTTTGGTTTATATTATCTTTCCAAAGTTTTTGATCTATACACGGTACTGGCTTGGTAAGATAAACGAATCTAATTAATAAAATTTAATCAGTTTGGTTGGTTCAATCGTTAAAAACTTAAATCATTCAATTTTTCTGTTCAGTTTTCAATTTTCCTATTCAATTTATTTTAATAACTCTTATTGTTAAAAAGTGATCAATTTATTAATTAATTGATCATTTTTTATAAATTAATAAGTTCTTATAAACTAAAATAAAAATAAAAATTCTTAGATAATCTTTTTCAATTATATTTCAAAATTTTTAATTTTATCTAATATTTAGTCAATTTTATAGCAGTCTAATATTAAATATTAAATCTCTTATCTTTTTAGTTTAACTTTTAGTTTAGTTTTTAAAAAATAAAAAATATATTTTTTCTTTATATCGTAGTTGATTTTTTTCATTTTAGTGATTAAAAGATATCGATTTTAATAATTGGATATTCATTCTATAAATAGCCATTAAATTGAACTTATTATTGAATTTTGATTGCTAATTAGTAATTCCTTAATTAGTTCATCTAAAACACATAACTTATATGTTATTACATTATCCAAAAAAACAATAACTACATCTTTCACTAATAAAAAAAAATTACAAACTTTAATATAAAAATGTACTTATTACTCTTCTCTACCATATAATTGGATATTATATATATAATTTTTATTTATAAAAAATCATCTTATGATAATTACATATATCATCTTATTATATATAATAAATTTTTTATTTATCAAACTATAGTTATGTATAAATATAAGAAGATATATAGGAGCCTCTCCTACGCGGAGATTTCCCAAGTTGTAAACGTATTTCTGTGTCAAAGCGTATCTATTAGGGAGAGGTTGATGTAACACAGCCTCCATCTTTATATTCTTCCTCGAACCCAGAGGACCTGTCTCTATATATCTCTGTTCGTCCTCCTCTCTCTAAAACCTTTAAACCTTCTTCTTTCATCTTCTTGTCGTATACCCTAAAAGGGTATTGGTTTCTGTTTCAGTTCTCAGTCTTGTGGAATAGAATCAATGGATATCCTGAAGGGTAGTTGGAAACAAAACCTGTTTCGTAGAGTATGGGATAGGTGTCGTTCAATGGCTGCAAGTCGCTGCAAGAAATGTCCAAC
>JANZXP010000007.1:26214149-26231162 GCA_027576715.1 Erythroxylum flavicans | reverse complement strand
GCATAAAAACAAATAAATAATAATACTAATGATAATAATAATAAATACTTAATAATCAAAATTAAAATAAAATAATACTAATCATGCTAGGAGTAAGATTTGGTTTGGAATTAAAATACAACATATTTGTGTTGAAATGTCTGTGCAGTACGAGAAAAGAAAAAGAAGAGCGAAATAATATCTGTGGGAGATATTCTAATGTCATAATCTACTGTGCTACAGACTACCTGGACAAATGATACAAGTATAACCTAATCATTTAATAAGATATGAGTTTCTATTTTTATAAGAAACAATTTTATTCTTATCATCGGCAAAATGTTCTTTTATTTTATAATTTCTCTTCTTTTAAATGTTCTACCACAATACATAAAATTATATTAAATAATTTTTTATGATGTTTGAGAAAAAAAAGGTAATTTCAAATTGAATCAACTTTATGGGTTATTAGTTTTCTAAGAGTTTTTCTAGCACACACGCGACTATATGTTACTTTATTATAATGAAAAGAGTTAGGTTTTATTACAATTTGTACATATATACTCAAATTAGACTCAAATCATTAGGACCGAGTTGAGCTTGCCCCGACACAAGTCAAGAAATTAGGTTCAACTACTTGGGAAGCATATCTATCTACTAGTATAACTAACACATTAATGAATATCTCTTCAAATTGAAAAGCCTATCAATAGTTAAAATTATGGCTAATCAAGTTCTATTATCAGTATACTTGAGACACTTGTAATATCTTTATGAAAATAATTAATAGCAAACTGGTTATTTATGTCAACTATTTTTTCTTTGACTATCTCGAACTAGCATCAATCGAGTTCTTAGGCTAATTAACCACCTATATCTACTTAGGGGCGGTTGGTTTGCATGAGGGAATGGTAATAGGAATGATAATGAATATAGTAAGGAATAGGAATAGATATTATCATTATAATTATAATGGTTGGTTACGATGAAGGAATGATTATCATTACCATTAGTTAGTTTGTAAAAAATATTAAGAAATAAAAATTTATTATCTTTTAATTAATTAATTAATTAATTAATTATATTGTAATTAATTAATTACAATATGTTGATTAATTAAAATATTGTAATTAATTATACTGTAGCTAATTAATTAATTAATTATATTTTAATTAATTATATTGTAATTGATTATATTTTAATTAATTAATTACAATATTCTAATTAATGAAAGAATTATATTTTAGTTAATTAATTATTAATAATATTTTAATTAATTATATGGTAATTAATTATATTTTAATTAATTAATTATATTTTAATTAATTAATTACAATATTTTAATTAATGAATGAATTATATTTTAATTAATTATATTATAATTAATTATTTATTAATAATATTTTAATTAATTATATTGTAATTAATTAATTACAATATTTTAATTAATTAATAATTATATTTTTTATTTATATTTTAATTAATTGTAACAAGCACATCTTTACGTAACAATGATATCCATTCCTCTAGATTAGGAGAGGAATGGTGTATTACCCAAAAATGGGTAATCAAAGTAATGTTTCTATAATCATAGTCCCTTACCAAACTCAATCTTTCATTCCATACCCATTCTCCTTTTTTCATACCTACTAAACAAGCACACCCTTAGAGTTGATATAGGGTCCTATACACCATATTGTTATTAAAGTTTTTTCATAAGTAGATATGATTAAATAAATTTAAATTAAGTTTTAAATTCAAAATTATACACAATATTAAAATATTAATAAGAAATGCATAAAATATTAAGTATTTAAATTTTAATTTATTGCAAATATTACCCTCATTAATTGATATTACTAACTTATAACGTCATATAAATTATATCAATTTATATTAAACCATATATGAAAATTTAATATTTGATAAACTAGGATTCTAAACTTTCAAAAAAAGTATAATGATATAATTTGTTAATTGTTTATTTTAATTAAATATATAAATTTTATTTATTAAAAATTTCACGTATATAATAATGTAAATAGATTCAATTTATGTAACGTTGCATATAAGCTTGGCTAAGGACAAAGATTTAATCAACCTTTTGGTTTATATTTTATAATGAATTAAAAATTATCAATATTTAATTTACATTATTATATTTTAATAAAATTAAATAAAATTTCGAATTTACATTGAAAAGAATTGCCTCGAAAGAGTGTCAACAACTAGGAAAATGAGTTTAAGCTGAATAATTTAGGCCTAATCTTCAGGTTTACTGGTGTTTCAAAGTGGGCTTGAGTTGAAATTTGATTTCGTCAAATTAGAATAAAGAATAAATTTACACAATACTACGTTAAATTTTTTGAGATTGCATTCCTAGAAGGAGCAACCTAATGGTACATTGGCAGTTGCAGAAACATGTCCAACGTCGGTACTCCCAACTCCCAAGGTTGGTCGTCGCTAAGTGGGGTCGGATGCTCTATACTCAACTACCTGTGTGTTGGATAGAGAAGATCTAGTGCCCGCTAAATTTGGCAAGTTTATGTTTGCCTGTGTGTTGGATAGAGAAGATCTAGTGCCCGCTAAATGTAGCAAGTTTATGTTTACTTTTACCATTTTAACGTCTAGAAAGTCATGTCCTGTGGGGTCGAGACACAGGATAGTGGGAGCTTCCTAGAAGTAGCGGGAGCTTTGTCGATCTGACAGATATCATTGTCTCCACCACGAAGGTTAAATGCTCCAAGTTGAATGCTTTATTTGCACCATAAAAGCGTTGTCTTGGTCTCATTCTACTATTCCAACTATGTTGTTGTCTCATTTTTTTACTTATTTATTGATAATTTCGATCTCCACCACCAATTGATCCAGAAGCAATCATCTCATTTATTGCTTTCTTTAGAATCATTTTAAGGACCTAAATAGTGGCTGCCGTTATTGAGCAGCCGTAATGCATCTGTGCAAAAGCATTGTCCAAGAAGTTGAGATTAAAGTTTCTGCAATAAAGGAAGTAACAAGACAAGGAGTTGTAGTTTCGGTTGAGTTTGAAAGTTTGTTGTCATGTTTATACGGCATTCTCATAAACTTGAGAGATTGGAAGTTTGAGTTGCAGTACATGCAGTTCTTTAATTTTGGTCTGGAAGATGGTCTGTAATCCAATGAATATAATAGAACGAAATTGCAAAGATTAATATTGTAAGACCTAAATTTGCATCCAGGCTTTTAATTGCGAATTATAATCGTAATTATAACTGTAATATTATGATTACGGTTCGGACTGGCCTGAACCATTGTTCATAAGCTACCGCAATTGCACTTACATCAGCAAAAACCAACATCTAATGGAGAGTATTACTGTTTTTTTATTCGAGATATGGACAATAAGATTACTGAATTTTAAGTACTTGACTCAAAAAAAAAAGAAGAAACAAAGATTCTAGGAGACATTGTCATGTCTGCCACTACATTTTGCAATAGGATATACTTAATCCACTGCAGTAATCAGGAGTAAACCAACAATCCATGAATGTTTTTTACTGGGTTCAAATCTGCTGCATCAATCCTTGAAAGATTTCCATAGCAGAAGCAGGCAAACCCAAAAGCAAATTTATGGTTCTTCTCTCTTTGCCATGAGAAAGGAAGAGAACTACTTCCTTCTCAGGCAAACCCACAGGTCCTGTTGAAATAGGTTCCCCCCACCCAAAGTCTGTAACGTGGAAAGATAACTTACACCAAGTTGTGATCAAAAGAGTTGCAGCCAAAGAAGGTCTAGCTCTTGTAACTTCAAAACAATCAATGGCTGATCTCATGTAACTATCAGTAACCATTTGAACTGCATCATGAACTAGCCCTACTGCGAAGGACGGTGGACTATCTACTATGTCTCCTGCTTTACGCACACAGTTTGCGAGAACAATACCATTACCACAGTAACCTTCAGGTAATGGTGGCACAAATTTAGCCCTTCCGTCTACAGCAAACAGTAGTTTTGTCTGTTGATCAGGTAGCATTCTTAGTGCCTGACAACGAGCTCTCCACACGAAACCTGACAGAGTTTCAAATGTTGTACAGTTGGCTAGAACTCCATCTTCCATGGCTTTTTTCTTAAGCTTTTCAAGCTTGTCAGGATCAAAACAGAAGGATCTGTGCTGCATTTCCTCCTCCTCGTAAAGCTTACTAGTTTCTGATATGTCCTCAATCTCAGTGAACTCATGATGTGGGAACTCTATCTTAGGTGGGTTACGGGCTTTGAGTGTGCTTCTATCCAGAAATGGAGGGACTGTCAATGGCAAACCCCTGGCAGTATCGGCCCAGGAGTTCACAAATTCCATTGCTCCTATTCCATCAAACATGCAGTGGTTCACGCACAAACCAAGAACAAATCCTCCGGATTTGAACTTCGTAACCTGTGAAGCAAGATCGAAATTTGATGTAATCCCTGATAATTTTAAGTTTCGGCCCTGCAAACTATATAAAATCCTCCACTATAAGAAATTGATGAATATATTTAAGAAGCAAAGAAGGTATATAGCCCAAGTCATCACCCTGAATGCATTTAAGAAGCATAGTGTCACAAAATTCACAAACCTGAGCAACCAAAGGAGGAATCTGTAATATGTTCTGAGCACCAGGGATGTCATAAACCAACTTTCCAAGTGTGTCAGGATCAGGCTTTGATAGGTCTCCTAACTCATCTACTGCACAGTTGGCTTCAGCTTCCACAAACACTGCACCATCTCCTGTGCAATCCACTATAAGCTTCCCTTCTGAGCTAACCGTTAATCGACCTGCAAGTGGGTAGTAATTAACAAGAACTTTTGACAAGGCATTCTTAATAACTTCAACAGCACTGTCATTTCCTTTCTCATCAGACTTAAAGCAGTAAATTGTTCGAACTATCACTGCAATGTTTTGGTCAAGGTTTGAGAGGAAGTAATGACCCTTGTTTGTGTCCTCTGCAGGACGAACAAGAGTTGGTTTTTCCTGTTTAACAGTAAGTTGCAAGGCATCACTGCTTTCAGGTGCCATTAGATAAAATACTGTCTCAGAAACACACACCTTCAGGCGCAGTAGTAGTGAAATACAGAGAATTATGCAGCAAAGAAACCTGACACTCGTGGTCTCTGCATGGCCATGGGAAATGAAAGTGAACTTATATAGAAAGAGAAAGGACAACCATAACAGGGGCAGGTAACTAATGATTGAAACTATCATACGTAAAGTTGTTTCAAGGAATTATTTCCAGGACATGATGACGAAACAGTTTCATTTCATTTAAACACGGTTTCAAAGCTTTTGTCTTCTCTGCAGAATCTACAGATAGGTCATATGGTTTGTTATGATCCTTAAATTTTGATGTTATGATCGTGGTTCCTTGAATTCAAAAAAGGAAAATATTTTTGCTAATTATCAATGTTGTAAATAATGATTAAAAAACTTAAAAATCGTAAAAATCTTAAACTATTTTTTATTCAATTTTTATTATTAAAAATTGATAATTTATTAATTAATCGATCCATTTTTATTAATTAATAGGCTCCTATAAAATAAAATAAATCTATTAATTTTCATTTAACAATTTCTTTTTTAATTAAACTTCAAATTCTTAGATGGTTAATAACAATCTCTTTCAATTATATTTTAATATTTTAATATCATTTAATCTTGAACTAGTTTTAGAATTATCAGTTCAACCTTTTAAATTTAAACCTCTTATCTTATCAGTTTAACTTTTAAAAAATATTTTTTTCAAAATGGGTCCCTTAAAGAAATTGACTCCTCTTAGCATATTAATTTGTACAATTGGAATGGTAAACTAAATCGGGGGTGCATTATGGCGAAATAGTTTAATAGTCAAAGCTTCTTAAATGCCAACTTTACTTCTATTTTTATGCCCCCCCCCCCACCGCATTATGGCGAAATAGTCTGATAGTCAAAGCTTCTTAAATGCCAACTGTCCTTCTATTTTTATGCTCCCTCTCTTCCAAATCTAATGGTTAAGGTTCGAGCTCATAGATTTTTGATAAGGTTGGCCCTTTACCACATCTCCATAAGTAACCATAGCCCAAAGCTACGTTTGATAACGACGTAGACAACATCTCCATAAGTCACCATAGCCCAAAGCTACGTTTGATAACTAATGAATCAAGACGTGAAAATGAGCACGTAGCTTACATTCCTTGTTGTTAGCAATGAATAAGATAATAATTGATAAATTTGAAACGAATTTTAAATAATCATAAATTTTAAATCTCAAAGTATTTGCGAGTGGAATCAGATATTAGAAATAACAAAAAATAATGGATTAAAATTTTGAATATTTTTTTTGTATTAATTTAATATAATTTTTATGTTTGGTCTTAACTGAAGCTCTCTATTTAATTATTTTATATCATAAAATAAGTTCATTATAGTTTTTTAATTTTATTCTTATGAGAAAAATTATACACAATTATTTAAAAATTAATAATTTATTGAATCATTAAAAATAATCTTAATTAATTATTTACAAAATTAATCATATAATAATCAAACATAAGTAAAAGATTGTCATTACTATTCTTAATATTTGATATCAAACGCTAATATAATTATTAACTTCTATAATCTTATTTTTAATGACTGCATACCAAACATACTTAATTAGTAATTATATTCTTATTCTCATTTTTTATTCAAATTACTTCAGAAATTAAACGAGACCAAATTATTATGTTGACCATTTTAGGAAAAAACTATCTTAACACAAAATGGGACAAAATATTTAGAAGCCTAAAATTAAATCGAGATGAAAGATTTACACCTTAAATTGAATAAAGAAAATTATTACTTTTCATATAAAGAAAGTGCAGTCGACAATTACATCCAAAAGGACTTACAAAAGGGGCGAGGAAACTGAAAAAAAAGATAGAAAGGAGCTACTTAAGTTAAGATCAGCTAAGTAAGCAGTTGATGCGAGCACTAATATGGTACAAACAAACTCCATTGGGTATTCTTATCTGGGAAACAGTCTAACATGTCCAAATGGCGATTCTGGTATATAGTCAACAGGTTAGTGCTCAAACAACCCTGAGAGATCATATCTTCAGACTACACATACCTCCTGTTCAGTAACCCTCAAAAATAAAGTATCTGCACATTTTGATTGACTACAAATCATCATCGTCACCGTCCTTGTCTGCGCTCTCTTCTGCCTCTTCTCCTTCATCATCATCATCATCATCAGACATGTTATTTATTACCTCTGTGATTATATCCTTAACCTCCGCCTTTCTATCCATTAGATCCACCCTGAAGTGAGTACCTAAACAAAATCATACATTTAATGATTAGTAAAGTTGAACTGAAACCATAAATGTTATATCTAATGGAAGATAGATAAAACATAACTCATACCAAGTTGTCTGAGAATATCGGACAAAGTTGCCTGCAGATTGACACACAGAATTTAAAAATGGTGAAACTACACAAAAACTTTAGTATTGATCCAGACCATGTAATTTCTACTTACAGTATTGAAATCTACTTCCTTCAGAATCTCTACAACAACAGCATGCATTTCCTCTCTGCTGGGCCCGGCCTTTGACTTCTTGCTCGATTTAACTTTGCCTGTTTTAGGTAGAAAGATTTATAAGATCAAATATTAATTGCACATTGATTCGTGTAACCAACAAAAGGAAAATTCAAACAGAATCCTTAAAACCAGAATGAAAAAATTAATGCACTAGGTGTGATTACTATGCATGGCAGATTGAAGTATATAATCAATATAAAAAAAGCTGCCTTAGGGAAGTCTAACAACAATCCCCTACCACCAGAATGCAGAACCTGATGGAATAGGTGAAACCCATCACCAATCAATGACTATTATTTGTTGCCCAAATAAAGCAAGAATTACACGACCTGAATCACATGAACCATGTTATTTTCTGCACAAAAGAAACATTAAAATGCACCAGTTGTCCTCCATTAGATGTGAACATCCTCATGCAGAAAAATAGGATATCAGATAGCAGATAAATTGACTGACTTTTATCCTTTTAAATTGTACACTAAGAAAACCACCACTTTTCCTATGTTGTTTAAACTTTGATGCTTACCTTGTTCGCCAGTTTAAGCAGTTCAACCACAATCAACAAATACTCCTAGCATATATTTGCCAATAGTTTAGACACATCATCCTCTCATTTAATTTAACTCGCAATGACAATTACCAGTTTTGCTCCTACTACCAAGCTTCTCTCAGCCAACTAAGTAAAAGCTATGGGATTGTCAAATAGATAATCAAGAAATATGTTGATTTTGAAAAAGAAAGAAAAAAGTGAATAAACGAAACCTCAAAAAGATTCTTTCAACAAAGCCCGTGTCCATTAAATTAGAAAAATCCTAAAACAGTTTAAAAATTAAAGATTTTCAAAGTCAAGAACAAGCAGAATTCACCTTGATCTTTCACAGAAGGTGACTTGCTTGATTGTTTTTTGATAGCTGCCTTGTCCTTGGTGGAAGCCCTTCGTACTTTAGTGTTTTCCTTTTCAACCTTCTGCTTCTTAGATGAAGACCCTTTTGTCTTAGCTAGGGATCCAGAAGTTCCATCATTATCTTTAACTCCTTGTTTTGAAGATGAGCTGGAAGATCCTTTTGTAGATTTGGAAGAATTTTTAACAGGCTTCATAGAGGTGTTCTTTGCAGGTGTAGATTCCTCCTTGCTTTTAACAACTGAACTATCCTTCCCAGTTTTTCTTGCTTTAGTCTTCTTGGTAGATGTTTGCTCCTTTGGCTCATCTTCCTCCTCCTCAAATTTACCTTCCTCTTCGTCACTCCCATCTTTTTGAGATGAATCATTGCCATCCTCATCTTCATCCTCATCTTTAGCATCAGGTGACTCAACTTTATCTTCACTCTCATCATCGTCACCCTTCAAAAGATCCTTTCTTTTCTTCCCAGATTGGGGTGTTTGCTTTTGTTTCTACATAACAGTAAAACAGAAATATATTAAAGGTCCAAACATAGAGAAACACATCCGCCAAAAAATAACACTTAAAGAGGAGAAGAGACAAACATATCCAACTTTCTAAGAAAGTCAAGACCATTAAAATTGATCCTGTTTGTACTTTGAACATCAATAACCCTATATCTAAAAATAGTGTTAATCAACTCATTGAAATCTCCACTGGAAAACAGCAGTCAGAAGAAATAGCAAAATTACCGCCTAACAACTGAACATCAGTGTAACATGCAAAACACAGGAAAAAAATGATAAATTATGAGAACCTTCTTAATTAGGCTAGAGTAATTCTAATTATATGGTATAGATGAAATTTTAATGCATCAGTCACGTCACAATAGAAGAAGAGGGCAAATAGATTAAGAACAAAAGTCATTGTCTTTTCAGATTTCAAGAATCCTAAATAAACACTAGATAAAAAAATTACAACTACAGACATAAAGACTTGCTTCAATCCATAACACATAATCATCTGTCCAACAGACAATCATTTGTTCAATAAGAAAAACTCCAAGAGAAATCAAGTTTATATATCTAACATAAACAGAAGAAATCAACTTTTCTTGAAACACCAACACATCACTCCATTAAAATTTTCAAAAGAAATTACAATTCCAGGGTTAAATCATCAGGTCAACCTCAGTCCCCAATCTAACTGTGCACTAATCTTAGAAAAATAAAAAGCTTCAAATGCTGGAACAATTCCACAAGACACAAACCTTGGCTGGTGTAATTGATGCATCTCCAGAGCTACCACCTCTGCCAGTTGAAATCTTTCGCTTCTTACCCTTCTGAAATCAAAATCAGCATCACACTTAAGTAAAATTATTCCAACAGCGTACAAATTTTAACACCCTGCAATCAACAAAAGGGTCACAGAATAGGAAACCTGTTCCTTATCAGAAAGTAGAACATCAGTCGTAGGATGTGGGGACTCCAAAAACTCAAATATCTTTACGGTGAGTTCTTCCTGAAAACATATGCACATTCAACCAATAAACTTGAGATGAAGTTAGGCTCATACTAAAAAAAAAAAAGTTCATAGTGTATGTCCAATAGACTTGGATGGAGACATTGAGACAATTTTTTAAATCCAACCTTTCTGACATTGGCTTTATTCGTTGGAATGTTAAGTACATCACAGAAATCCATCAACTTTTCTTTAACACATTTGTCGAGCTTTTCTTTTACTTTAGCTTTCTGCTTTTCCTGTAAAGAGTTTTGGAGTTTGAAATAAGAAAAACTGACACCAGCTCTGATGAATGGACAGATAGATGTATCATGACGAATTAGAAGATAACTCCGACTGGAAACCCAACATAAATATATGCACATGAACCACGTGCATAAACAAGAAGGTTAAATAAACTAAATATTTTTCAGCCTTGCAATTCATAACCTCATTATCAGCCCAAACATAGCCTGAAAACTGGCCAAGGTTCCGTTTCAGATTATGTGCCTGGAAAATGAAAACAGTTGAACAACAAATAGGTAAATAACATATAAATTGAGGTGTTAAGACCTAACATTAAAGGGAATACAAAAGAAGTGAAATACTAAGCCAATCAATTAAGAGGTAACTATTAACAATATAAATTCAGCCAGGGACCTTAGCTTTCTTTCCAAAAAGTATTGCATGAAGTATTTGCAGATTTTCATCAGGTTTTCTCTTGGACAACTTGAAGGCCACTGAAACAATTCACAACATTAAATCAAAGGCAGGCCAGTCAGCTGTAACAATGTTCATACAAGTAAATAACATAATCCAAAGAAACACATCTTCAAGTCTCTGAATGAAGAGAAGTGCTATTGAAATTTAAAATAGTGTACCATATTCCATGAGTATCTAGCATATGTCAATACAAGAAAATTTGCCTTCCACATCCTTTTGACAATTAAATCTTGTCAATGAGATGACAGAAGCATAAATAAGTAGAAAGTAACAGTAAAAGACATCAATAAATTCTGCCTAGTTCAAGATGACAGTGCTTAATTTTTTCTCATGGACAGAATATAACTTTAATAATTCCCAAGGTTCATGAGGATTATAAATCTCTGATACTTACAGGCATAAAAGTTACATGTCCAAACATGAAAACTTCCATGTGGAATTTTAAACATCCATATCAAATAGGATAAATGTAGTTCTCTACAGGTATACAACTTAAGGGTAACTAATTTTGTGAGTTTGCATAAACTAAGCACGTCTGATGCTTTCTTTACAGAGTATGATGTTCCAACATATTCATTTCAGGTGCAAACAAGTGAATCAGTTTGCTCTAATTAACATATCCAATTTGATCTTTAATCATATGCAACAAAACTCTGATACAAAAGTATCAACTAAATATTTATTCCAGCAAATTAACTTCCAATCAACTTCAGGACAGGCAAACCAAATTACAAACTGTTGATCAAAATCAAGACCAAATACAAGTGTAACCAAAGTCTTGATGTAAGCCCCAGTAGCTTCATTTGGTTAAGGCACATAGTTAAAAAGAAGGAATTGATATAAAACAGACAGTAAAACCACCATCATTTGAACAAAAACTAAAGTCAAAACTCGGAAAATGCTAAAGAGACGATATCTAAGTGGCCATATAATCTATAATTTACATACCAAACTATAAGCTTCCATAGAAACATACCGGAAAAGTAAAACCGGATAATGCACCGATATAACAAAAAGCGCATTCATTTTGACAGCTGAGATCAGAGGGAACAATAAAATCATTGGCAGAAACTAAGATCGTACCATTTGGGATGTCCTTCAAAGGCGTACCACTCCCCTGAAATCCACAAGAACCTCCACTTCATTAGAAATCCCAAACTCGACGCCTAAGTCCTACTTGACTAAAACCAAACAAGCAATTGAAGAGCTGACCTTCTCGATAGACAAGGGCTTAGTGGCAGATCTCCCAGCCTCAGGAGTGGAGTACCTCTCCACGACCTTCCTCTCCCTAATAGGCCTCTCGCTACTCGGCGTCACAGAACCTTTAGCTTCACCTTCCGGAGTCTTCCTCTTCGCCGAACCTCTCCGGCCACCCGGTTTGGCACCTCTCTTACTCTTCTCCTCAATTTCCTTCTTCTCTTCCTCGTCTTTCTCGTCCTTCTCCTCGATTTCCATCTTGTCCCCCTCGTCTTTCTCATCCTTCTCCTCAATTCCCTTCTTGTCTTCCTCCTCCTTCTCCTCAATTCCCTTCTTGTCTTCCTCCTCCTTTTCGTCCTTCTCTTCCTCTTTACTCTCTCTCACCTGTTGAGTCGCCTCAGCTCCAACCTCAACCTCTTTCTCCTCAGAAGCTTCTACAGACTTCTTCTCAACCTCTCCCTCTTCTTCAGGTTTCGCTTCCTCCACCATTTTATCTCCCGCAGGAGCTTCTGTTTCCTGCTCCTCCCCCTCCGTCGGTTTCTTCTCCTCTAGGGTTTCGCTCGCCATTTACACGAACTAATCTAGAAGAAACCAAAGATAAAACCCTGAACTTAGGGTTTATGAAGTAACAGAGAGGAACAACTCCAGGAATAAGCAAAAAGCTAGGGATTGAACTCGGAAGTGAGGGATTGGGGATTTTTGTGGGAATTTGAAAAAGAGGGAAAAAGGGCGGGTGTTCAAATTTTTGTTGATAACCAAAAAATTGGTTTTTGTCCAAGAGCGGGCTTTTTCTGGTTAGGCCTCGGGAGAGCTTCTTTTTTTTTTTTTAACTCATTTTCCTCGTGAATTTGGAGGTAAAAGAAGAAGCGACGAAGTGAGAGTGCAGAACTCAATTTTGCTCCCCCTCACACTGTATATTTCCCAACTTTCTCTCTCACTTATTGTTAAAATTGGCAATGGATCCGGTCCGTCCGTCACTGGCCCGAATCAACTTTTTTTTTTTAAATTCTAAAATAACGTCATCTTAAATAACGTATTTCTTAAAACTTAAAGACCAATTTTCTAGAAGTTTTAATTATTATATTTCTTAATTTGACAATGAATCAATTCGAACTCAGATTAGGGATGATAATAAGCTCGGACTTGGCTAAGGCTTGAGCTCGAGGCGACGCCAATTTAGTCCGAGACAGCAGCCTCAATTGGACCAAAGGTAACTTGAGTTGCAGTTACCCAAGTCTATTTTTTTAATTTAAAAAATGACGTCGTTTTTTATATGCTTTTAATTAATACTGGCCTGGGCAACCTAAGCACGAGCCTGACTTGAGGCCCAATTTTAAAAACAATCATACTCGAAGTCAGATCAATTCATGCCTAACCTATTGACTTCAGGTTGAGGTGAGTGTGGGCAAGATTCGAATCCAGTTGTCATCACTAAGATTCGAGTCTAGTAGTCATCTCTAACTCAGATTCGTCCAGGCCTAAGCCTCACCTAAAATTCTATCTTTTCACTTTAGTCCAAAATCCAAAGCACGACTGGGTCTAAACTTTACCCCGATCAAGTACAAGTTAAGTTCAATTAAATATATTCTTAAATTTTAACAATTGAAAACAACATTTTTCTTTAAAATTTTAAACTTTGGACTAGATCTCAACCTTGTTCAAAATTATATATTTAAGCTCAAATTCAAAGTCCAAAGTTCGATCAAACTCAAGTTCAAACCCGGTTGGCAAGAATTAAGGTAGATTAAAAATATTTTTAAATTTTAAAAATTAAAAATGTTTTTGTTTTACCTAAAGTTTTTTAAAGTTTGCAGGGCTAAACAATATAACAAATTTTTTAAGTTGAAACTTTTGGATTTGATCCATTAATTTACAATCAATCTCTCTTAAAACTTAAATTACCAAATCGAATCAGATACTCTTTCATTCTGACCGTGGATCAATTCCAATGTATAGTCAAACCTTATACACATGCAATCGAACATAGTTAATAGACACGATGTGGCTCATTTCCAGCTTCCGGATATGCCACCAAGTCAGGAAATTCGACTGTACCTATTGTGTGAACTAAAGATTCCTTAATTTTGTTCACCAAGTCCAGGGTCTTCCAGCTGATTGTGTCTCTTTCTGAACCACCACTTCCAGGGATTAGAAACAAGCGATTGATCCACTCTATCGTTTCAGGGATGAACAATTTCCAGAAGAATATCGCACCGTACCAAGCTGGTTCTGTCAGGTTTTTATCTCCCCGGCATGCACCATTCACAATGGCCTTGGCACACTCCTCAGTGGACTCCACTGGCATCAAGTTCATTTGTACCTAGCAATGCATTCCAAGTTCCATTTTAGAGCATAAATCAGTGAGATCTAATCTGAAAAGAAATGAAACTTACATCTCTCATTTCTCTGTCAACTTCCAATCGGCCTTGCTGATTCAGGAACTTGCCTCCAGTCATTTCTGATTCGATCAGTCCAGGAGTGACGACTGTTATTCCAACTTCTGATCCTATTTCGATCCTCAGGGTTTCATACATAGCAACAAGAGCTGCTTTACTTGCCTGAAAAAAATTAAGAGGAAAATACAGATGAAGGAGACACGTTCCATATTCATCTGAAGGACTTGGGATGAGTGGCTTACGTTGTAAAAGGCCATCCTTTGGGGCTGGCAACCATGAAGCACATGAAGAAATTACCATGATCTTCCCATGGCTTCTTCTTAAGTGTGGAATCGCATGTAAGATTTTTAAATTTTACCTAACCTTCCTCATGAGTCTGATATAAAAATAGCAACAATATGGCATGCCTTTCATGCAACGATTACGTAAAGGCACATGCACATTAAAACAACGAAAGCATAACCAAATGAAAATACCTCCAGCTATTGTCCACCGATGATCCTCTTTGTCTCTGTGTTTGAATCTTCTATCCTCTTCCTTAAGCACGATTGATGGTGTACATTGATGCTTGGCGAGAATAGGGAGCCAAAATAACATTTATAATTAAAACCGTCTCCGTACCTCTGCCCATCACAGAGGAGGAAGCTTGGGAGTATGGGCGATAACGTGTGCGTAAGGGCAATAACATGAATAGTAAGTAAGGTTAGGTAAAATTTAAAAATCTTACATTCTCCCACTTAGTCCATTTAACCCAACACAAACATAACAAGAAATCAAATATATGAATCATGGCAATAGGTCCTCTTATAGTGAGTATTATCTTCCATGTATTACACATATAAAATTGCTCATTACCAACCCTTCAACTTAATGAATAAACCATATGTTTATTCTAGGTTTAAATTAAATGACATTTCTCAAAAATCAATCAAAATATGTGTGCACAAAATATATAAGAAAATATCAAAATTAAATAAGAGTTCCATTGAAGCAATAAATGTACAACAAAATCACATTATGGAACCAAGTCCCATTTGCACTACGTGATCCTTAAACTGCTTAGAAGGCATGCCTTTAGTTAAAGAATCCGCAATCATCAAATCAGTGCTAATGTGCTCTATAATAACTTTCCTTTCCTTAACATGTTCTCTTATAGCTAAATTCTTAATGTCGATATGTTTACTTTGACTTCTAGTCTTGTTATTCTTAGCCATAAAGATCGCAACGGAGTTATCGCAATACAACCATAATGGCTTTGAAATTAAATCAATAACTCTAAGCTCAGATATGAAACTCTTTAACCATACACCATGCGAGGTGGCCTCAAAACATGATATTAACTCAGCCTCCATGGTGGAAGTAGCAATCAGGGTCTGCTTGGCACTTCTTCAAGATATAGCTCCACCAGTTAGCATGAATATATAACCAGATGTTGATTTCCTTGAATCAATACAGCCAGCAAAGTCTGACTCGGAGTATCCAACTACTTCCAAGTTCTCAGTTCACCTATACATATACAGTATTTTGTGCCCTAAAGATATCTCATAACTTTCTTTGCAGCTTTCCTGTAGTCAATACTTGGATTACTCTGATATCGACCTAACATTCCAACAACATATGCAATGTCAAGTCGGGTGCAGGCCTGAGCATACATAAGGCTTCCAATAGCTGAAGCACATGGAATATTCTTCATGTGTTCCTGTTCAAAATCATTCTTCGGGCATTAATTCAAACTGAATCTATCACCCTTCACTATAGGTGCTACACTTGGTGCACAATCTTTCATCCGAAATCTCTCTAAAACTTTGTTGATATAGGTCTCTTGAGACAAACCCAAAATGCCTCGAGATCTTTCACTATAGATCTTGATGCCAATGACATAAGATGCCTTACCCATATCTTTCACATCAAAATTATTTGAGAGAAATTGTTTCACCTCATATCGCAAATCCTTATCATTAGTCGCAAGTAAGATGTCATCCACGTATAACACAAGAAAACAAGTCTTACTCCCACTAACCTTCTGGTATAAACATTGGTCTATTATATTCTCTTCAAAATCGAATGAAGTGATAATCTCATGAAATTTTAAATACCATTGTCAGGAGGCTTGTTTTAATCCATATATGGATTTATTAAGCTTGCAGACTAAATGCTCACCATCACTAGAGGAGAATCCTTCAGGTTGTTTCATGTAAACCTCTTCCTTTAGTTCACCATTGAGGAACGCCGTTTTCACATCCATTTGATGTAACTCAAGATCAAAATGAGCTATTAATGTCATAATCACACGAAGAGAATCTTTCTTAGATACAGGAGAAAATGTCTCCGTGTAGTCGATTCCTTCCCTCTAAGTGAACCCTTTGGCAACAAGTCTTGCCTTATGTCTCTCAATGTTGCCTCGTGAGTCTTTCTTTATCTTAAATACCCATCTACATCCAATGACTTTTATACCATTGGGCGAGATCCCAGACTTGGTTAGATGCCATAGAATCCAACTCATCCTTCATAGCATTGTAACCACAAGTCCGATTCCTTAGAACTCATGTCCTGTGAAAACATTTCAGGATCATTTTTGGCTCCAATGTTGTAATCTGAATCTTGTAGATACACTATATAATCACTAGGTATTGCTGACCTTCTAACCCTAGTAGATCTTCTTAATACTGTATCATTATCCTCACGAAGAATGTAACACCCCAACTCCCGCCGGACCCGAACCCGATATCGACAGTGATACCCGAATTCGTGCCCCGCGAGGGTGG
>JANZXP010000007.1:26176173-26188215 GCA_027576715.1 Erythroxylum flavicans | reverse complement strand
TTTTAATTTATTAAATATATAATCTTGAATCAAATTATTCATAATTTTTATTAATAATTAAATAATATATATTTAAACGATAATAAATCAGATTATTAAAAAAATCAAAATAGGAAATAAAAACCACTTTTTATGGTTTTCATAAATTTTGAAGTCAAACTAGAAGAAACTAAAATTAAAACTTTACATAAACAGGTTTTTTGTGAATTTGAAAATAAAAATAAAAAACTAAAAATAAAAATGAAAACAAATATCCCTAAATTACGCTAAATGTTATTCATTATTAATTATGTAATTTGAAAATGTCGTTTAATTTAAATTTATAAAATTTTCAAATATCTTTACGGTGAACACATTATTGCTCATTTCTCGTAATCTTATTTAGTTGGTACACCCTTAAGAAATAAATTAACACTTACCAAAAAAGCACTAGGCTGGTTTGAGAATTTACGGCCCAGTTCTTCATTAGATGACCTCCGTTTCACGAACTCCGACCATTTTGACGATTTATGTTCGCAGACATAGGCCTTAAAAAGCAGTCTAATGGGCCTATCCATCTGTCAGAAGAGCCCAACATCCCAAAAGCAGAGCCTCGTGAAACCACCACCAAGTTTGAGGTCCTAATAAGCTAAAAGGGAACTATAGGTGACCATGAACTACAAGGTAGACGATAACTTCTTTAGGTTAAAAGTCCGATTTCACTTTTGCAAGTAAAGTTCAACTTTAAGGCTCTTAATCGGATCAATTAGCCTTGACTTTGGGCCGAACTAAGTAAAGATCTCCAAGTTCTATGTAAAAATATATTTGGTCGATAGTTTACTGGTGGAATGAAATGAAATATAATATTATTATATTATTTAAAATGAGGGTTTATAATAGAATAGAATAAAATAAGATGAAAAATAAAAATTTCATATTACATCTCATTCCATCCTAAACAATAAAAATAGAAAACCTCCTATTTGAGAGGTTACGATGGAATACAAAATGATAAACAACTTTACACTATATTACATTATAAACCCTTCATTCAAGCAACATTTCACTAATGTACTATATTACATTATGAACTCTTTCATTCCTCCCAAACAATAATTTTTTAATATTACATCTATTTACGTTTTATTACATTATAAATCATTATATTTCATTACATTATAAATCTTACGTCCAACCAAACATAACCTTAGTGATTATATCACATTAATAACTTAAAGAATGATAGATAAAAATATATTTAAATTAGTAAATTATTTACGTTAAATCAGCAATTTATTAAATAATTTATTTAACATATATAATTTATAAAAGCATTCCATACGTCCCATACAACCACTATTCCAAAAAGGAATCCTAACTTTAGACCCACCCAAACAAAAAGCAGGTGAACCACCAAATGGATCCATTCGGTTGAATAGCTAACTTAAACCATTGCTTTCTATGTCTATTTGTCCTGCTTTTTGCTGCCAAAAACCGCACCAAATTGCTTAATTCAGGGCCATAACACATTTCACCTTACACACTCACCATTCATTCCCTCAGGTTCTACTATACCCACCGACCAAATTGAGAGCAATTTTGACTATGTGATCGATGAAGTGTTTAGGAAGGTGTGTACAATTATGGTTGTGAAGAGGTCTATGAAGATTTCGATAAGACATTTGACCCTACGTGATTGAGAATTACGTTTCAATTATTTCTTCCTTAAATCTCTTCTTTTCCATCTAACAACTGATCGATCATGTCAAAACTATTGTTGGTTTGCTGTGATCCTTGCATCTATTGGCCTTGTGATTGTACTTTTGTTACTTTTACCACTAGGCAATCAAAAATTTTACTTGTGTGTTAAAATTAACACATCGATTAGGAATATAGAATAGGAATAATATATAAATATATACATTTATGTTTAAATATTTTAAATTTTTTAGTCCATATATAAATCTTTTTTATATGAAAATTTCAAGATTAATATCGATCAAATTTAAATATTCAAATCAAAATTTATTATAATTAACTAAAATAAAAAAATATTCAGTCTTAGTCCTATTCCAAGCCAATTAAATCATATTATTATAATTAACTAAAATAAATAATAATCGAATTTGGTTGGATTTAATCAATATTAGAACGATATCATTTAATTAACTTGAGACTCGATTCGATTAATTTAATTTTTAATATAAAACGATATTATTTTATGCATGTGGAGCAAATTCGAAATTGTCTAATTTTATTATTCAACTTATTATAATTTCTATTTGTGACAAATCACAATTATGGGAAAAAAATAAAAAGGTTTAATAAATAACTCTTCCAAGTTCCAACGAAAGGCTAAAGGGATGGACCATTTCCAATGCATTTGTCATTTGCAATTTTCACTTCTTGAAGTTTGTCTAGGATTCTTTGATTTTTAATCCACCGTGCCATAAATGATTGGACACGTGTTATACTTTCTCTTTGCATTCCAATTCATTGGAGTGATTAAAGGTGGATGTTGGATACTCCCGCCTGGACCGCATCACAACCATAGAAATTCCAATTAGATTTATAATTAAATTAATATATTATTATTGACCAATAATTCATGGTTATGAGTATTGGCCGAAAAATGAAACGGTACATGTTAAAAAGATATCAGCTGTAGGTATCGGCCGATACTGAAATTTTCGCTTAGTTTAATCTTTTATTAAACTAAACTCTTTTTTACTTGTATATATTATACAAGATATATCAACTTCTTTATTAATTTCCAAAATCAAATCTAAATAAATTCAATATCTTGGAATATAATCAAGCTGTATCTTTTTCTAATTGTTGATACTAAACCTGAGCTTCTATAAGATATCATTAAAGTGATTGAGTCAATATCATAGGCTTGTGGATTAGGCAGAAGAACTTATTGCTATTAATTGAAAAATCATGCATCTATCAGTTCTTTCATTTTCATGAAAATTCATTGTCGTGAGAAATTAATATGTATTTCTTCATTGAATTGTAGGACATTAAAGTATGGTGAAGCTTGACATTCAAGCTACCATGCATGTAGTTTAATCATAAGTTAATATATCTTGTTACTTTAATCGTATGTGACAAAACTAATTTCCTTTTACAACTTGTAAAGTTCTGCTAGCAAGTGTATGACTTATTTACCAACTACAAATTGCACTTTTGTACACATAAATATATCTTCTATGCCCACAAATATTTGTCCAATTAATAAACACAAACATATGTTCTCGTTATCAAGAAACCAAGTCCTACCTTAGCTAGCTAGTATATATATATAAATGTTCATTTAGAAAGGTAATCATACAAAATGAGTTATATTACATATGATGAACTTGCGTATTGTGTAATTGTGTATGTTGAAAACTTGAATTGTTGGTTTCTGACTTATTGATGAATTGTGTTAGATAAAATTTGATTGTTTTAAATGAAATTGAATTGTGTATGATTTTGATATATGTCTTCATTTATTGTTGCAAATTAATGGAAGGAAGTTCAAGTACTCCTTATCAAACTGTTTCAGGAAGATACAATAATCCAACTTGGGTTCATGTTGCATTGATCCCGGGTATGAAGAACCATACAATTTGTTTATTTTGTAATAAATATTTGAAAGGTGGAGGGATCACCCGATTGAAGAAGCATTTAATTGGGTTTAAAGAAGATATACATCCCTATAAAAAAGTAAATCATAATGTGAAGTGGCAAATGAAAACATTGCTTGAATAATATCAACAGAGAAAGATAGAAGAGAAATGTTGAATTTTGAAATTAGTAGTGAAAGTTCTTTTGTTAATTTTCGTGATAATTGTGGAAATATTGAAGGTAGTAGTGGTAGTGGTAGTGGTAGTAGTATTGTTTCATCCCAGGCTCAGGACGAAGTGAATGTTACACCTGAACTTGATGTGAGTAAAAGAAGAAGACAGGTGAGTAGTTTTTTTGCACAATGAACAATTCTTGAATCCGAACCTTCAATTCGTAGTGCAATGCAATCAAAAGATGGAGCTCACAATGTCGATATGGTAGTAGCTAGATGGTGGTATGATACAGGTTCATCATTCAATGCTTCTCAGTCTTATTATTATCAACTTATGGTGGATGCAATAACCTCTTATGGTCTGGGATACAAAGCTCCTTCGATTGATAACTTAAGAGGTAAACTTTTGAGTTGCTCAGTTACTGAAATTAAAAGTTATTTGACTGAAAGAAGAGTGAATTTGGTTACTTTTAGGTGTTCAATCATTTGTGATGGTTAGACAAATAGGAGACAAGATTTTATTATTAATTTTTTTGTTTATTTTGCAAATGACTCAATGTTTTTTAAGTATATTGATGCATCTGACCTTATTAGAAATACTGATAATTTATTTCAGATATTTGATGAAGTTATGAATGAAGTGGTGCCAGAAAATATTGTTCAATTTATTACTGACAATGATTCCGCTTATAAAGCAACAGGAAAAAAGTTACAGAATAGGTATAATTCCCTTTTTTTACTCCTTGTGCTGCACATTGCATTGACCTAATGCTGGAGAATATAACGGATCCGAAGTATTTTCCTTTTATTGATGAGGCTATGCAGAAAGCTAAAAAAACGACCAAGTTCATCTATAATCGTGTATGAGTGCTAAATTTAATAAGAAAGGAATTTACTAATGGTAAGAATTTGTGTCGTCCTGGTGTGGTAAGATTTGCAACGAATTTTTTATCACTTCAGTCTTTTGTTTCGATAAAGAAAGAGTTAAAACAAATATTTACAAGTGATAAGGGGATTGCATATCAGCTTGCTAGGCCTAATGCTGGATTAGGAGTTTCTAGCATTATATTGGAAGATAGAGAATTTTGGTTTTGATGTCAATTTATTATTCGAGTTTGATTTATTCCTAAGAATTTTTAATGATAATATAATGTTAATGTTTTGTTTGAAAATATAATTTTGAAACGACAAAGGAATAATTAACAAAAAGATCAAAATATTCATTAGTCCCCACTAACTACATCTTCATCATCATCATCATCATCATTATTATTATTATTGTTACTAAGTAATTACGTTGATTCCTTAAAAATATTTTTGTCCAACAAGTCATCATTTGTGTTCTGGAACTACTTGAAATAGGTAAAGATGAGAAGAAGATGAGTTTACTTGTTCTTCAATCTAAGGAATATGTTTTCTTCATCCATTCCTTCCTTTAGTGCTTTAGAGCACCACAAACAAAATTTAAGCGTTTTTTTTAATCTTTAGCACTTTTAAAGATAGGGGTTCATTAAAATTATTATATATAAATTAGATCATCGACTTAATTTCAATTTATAATTTTTTAATATATAATCATGAATTGTTATGTAATACACATGCACAATTTTTTCATTATAATAAAATAAATTTAAAATGAGTTTATAAAATCCATAAATAAACAAATGAACAAACTAGGCTTCTTGGTCACCACGTAACACATAGTAGATTCCCAGGAAGCTTCATACTGCGATGGTGCAGAAAATCCATAGCCTGCACTGTCGAAACTAAAGAAGAAGGACAAGCACCAAATTTGTGTAACCATGTGAGGACCATATATTCACCTTCATTCACTTACACGTTCTATTCATCCATTCAATAAATAGATCAGGTAACGAAAATAGATTATTTGAACCGACAACATAAGATGCCATTCAAGGAACAGATTGGTTTTATTGAGCTGTACGTAGGTGCCAATGAAATCCCATTTGGCGCTTACTTGTTCTGTTATCTGCTTACGCGTTTGCTTGTAGGTATCTTCTTTAAACTTTTCATGAATTTAGGAACTTGACAGGAACATATCTGCAATGTCAATTAAAGCAAACTTTGTATTATATTGAAATGTTCATTTGTACTCCTCATTTGAGTTGACAAAACATTTTTTTTGAATAAGGATTTTATTAGTATTTTCATATGTTTAATTTGTTGAAATATATACTAAAATTTGAAAGAATAACATTATTTAATTTCAAATTTTTATGTAAATTTTTTGCCAATTTTAAATATTATATAATTTTTTAAATCAATAATAAATACTTTTTTAGAAAACTATAATAATTATTATTTAAATATATATTTAATTACATCTACCGATGATTAGAAAACTTAACTAATTCGAACAGTTTAATTGTAAAAATTTTGAATTGTTTAAATTTTTGGTTCAGTTTTTATCTTTTTTATTAAATTTTTTTTAATAATTCTTGTTGTTAAAAATAGATCAATTTATTAATTAACTAGTCATTTTTTTCATATTAATAAGTTTTTATAAACTAAAATAAATAGATTAATTTTAATTTAATAATCTTTTTTAATTAAACTTTAAATTATTTGATAGGCAAAGATCATCCCTTTTAATTATATTTTAAACTATTTAATCTTATTTAATTTTTAGTGAGTTCTTTGACGGTTAATATCAATTAAAACTTTATAGACTTTAAAATTCTTGTATTCGTTTTATTAATTATTTAGTTAATTTATGCAAATTAATACATTTTTATAAATTAAAATAAATTAATTAATGATCATTTAATATTTTTTTATTACACTCTAAATTTTTCAGAGATAAAAATTTTAATTATATTTTTAATTATTTAATTATATTTAATATTTTATAAATTTATAACGACGTAATATCAATTAAAATTTTTAATTTTTAAATTTTTTATGTTGATAACTTAATATTAGATTTTTTAAATATTGGTTTAAAATATAACTTTAATACACATTTATTAATAATGTCAGGCACAACAAATGTACTTTAATAGTAACCGTACTGTGGCAAGCAGTGGGCCCCATAGCCACTGTAAAATTTTTATTACGTCATCACATACTGATAATTGTGGGAAAAGGACAAGGGCCGATAAGTACGAAATCAGTAAAGTGGTAAGCGCGTGTGCAGCAGACTGCAGAGGCGGTCACGTGGGCATCGTAGATTAACATTTGGACCCATGACGTGGGTCCCGCCTCTTTACCATGCCCCACGTCGTCATCATTGTGATCCAAACCGTATCCATACTCTTATCTTTGTGAAGCCTACGCGGCCATCCACAGAGAGCGGGAGATGAACATTCTGTCCACGTCACATTCAGCGGCGGCAAGTTGGATTTCGGGTCTCGGGGTTCGCAGTTTGCCACGTCATATTCGACCGAGGTTCACGTGGCCATGGCCATACCGGAGGACGTGGGATATTCTTGTTAGTCCTGTGTCTTCTTCCCGATTTTGCGTTCTATGTGTAGTCAAAGATAACAAAAACAATCACGGACCAACGAAGTCCGCTGGTAAGGATCTGGTTATCTTGTCTTGTCCTTAGTGGGAACTTACTGTTTCAAACAACAAAAAGACTGCTAAGAAGATGAGTACTACTACCATTTGCGGCGTTTTAAGTTCCTGGTAATGGCAAGAGCATCTTATTAGTTTATTACTCGCAATGACAACATCAATTTAAAAAGGAAAAAGTAAAATTTCTGGCAAAAGCAAAAGGGTCTATGAGAAAAGAAGATTACGGGCCATGCCCGAAAATGCGAGTTTTTCTTTAGCCACCCAACGCCCCCACTCACCATCTCCCACCACCACTAGCGGCCAAAGAACGGTGTCAACCGAAATTAGTAGTTAAAAGAAAAGAATCAGCATCCTCCTTCTATCAAGTCACTACCAGAGACAGTCACTGTTAAAAGAATCATTTTGCTGTGAATATTAGTGAAAGGGTGGTTTTCGGCAGAACGGCCCACCATTGTTGGTACTGTTTAGCAGTGAAGTTGGTGAAGAACAGGAAACGTACACCTCCGTCCTCCCACATTTCATTAAAAATTAATTTGTACAGGAGTTGTTGAGAGTTTATTTTTTTAATTCCGTTAGGTATCTCAGTTTAGTCGGACTAATCCTAAGCCTCTAAGATCCCACCTCAAAAGTTTTAGAGGATGTAAATCTGAAACTCTAAGATCCCTCAGGTTCTTACGTAGTCTGTACACTTCTGCGCACAAGGAGTCGTCACATACTTGATTGGTTGACTGCTGATTGATAGCTAGCTCCCTACTCAGCATCAGGTTCCCAGCAGCCCTCGGATTTCCTAGTAGCTTCAACTCCCACGCTGCCGCTGGAAGCGAGATGTCCGTAATTGATCTGATCAAAGAGCTGTGCCCAGGGAGCTATAGGATCATCAATAGGACAAATTTACCATTTCTCCTCCTTTGGCGTGACTCGAACTCAAAACCTCCTATAAAGGAGAGCCTTAAATGAGGAGCTGAACTCATTAGACCACTCCTCGTTGTTGAGAGTTTTAATGTGAAGATTTGGACACTCCTCGCTGTTGAGAGTTTTAATGTGAAGATTTGGACAACTATGTACTTTGATTGTAAAAAATAATTGAAAGATACCAAAGGATTGCAGGAGTTTCACAAAAATTACGGTTCAACCACAATTGTTTCTAGCATAAATAAAAATAGAAAATAAGCTCACAAATGTAAATTAAAAATTAACACCGAAATTTTTTAGCGTAGTTTGGTATACTTTATTTATGTTTGCGGGGTTCTTATTCAATTTAATACTTTTATTAACGATAATAATTTTATACAAGATTTTACTAAGTCGATACTACTCAACTTTTGATACTATCCTTCGTGCTTACTACTCATGAAAGGATTTTACAATCAATAACACGATCGATTCGTGCTAACCTCAACATAATTTTTTTCAACAACTTTTTAACGATAAAGACAATAAACGAATAGTTCAAGTGATCAAAAATAACAAAGAATAGAAACAAATGCACTTGAGATAAAAAAAACAACTTTCTAATAAATTCAGCTCCTTTAAAAATAGCTTTGAAAGTTGTTCGCCAAGTATACTACCGCAGTCAACTGTATTATTTCCTACCGTAAGTCATCAAAATCAATCACTCAATCAGCGCTTCGTCAAAACAAAAAGGCATCACAGACCCAATATGGGGGGATTCACTCACGGCAACATGAGTTCGAATCCTAGAGAGGGTCCTCTCCCCAGTTATGGGGTTGAGAATCAAGTCTTCAGAGGCACATGCGAGTTGACAGAAAAGAGCATGTTGGATATTGTGCAGGAGTGAGGCCATATGGGATCGAGACCCAATATAAGTGATTGGTCCTGGTACTCAGTTTATGCCGGCAGCGGGCGTTGAGCACTCAACTCGTGCACATTCCTTGATTTACCTCCTCAAAGACGGCTAAGGGCGGCTCTTTTGAGATTTAGGATTAGGCTCATCGGTTGGTAGTGAATTAGCGGTAGCTAAGGAATTAACGGGTGGGGATACCTGAATTATCAAAACAAAAAAAAGGCATAACGGAGATGGCAAATACACCAGAAAATTGATTAGCTTCCAAATCCTAAAAACCACACTCAATTTACGTTGAAGAGAAGAGTGAAAAACATCCTGCTGACACATCGCAAATCACAAAACAAAAACCACAGTTGTACCCATCAACGATGCCAAACCAAGGAAAAACTCAGCTCTACCGAAGTCACAGTAAATACAACAATAAGATGGATTAATTATTAATGTAAAATCAGCGCAGATGCACACAACTCCAGTTGACAACTACAGACAAAAAGCTCACAGCCTAGGTTGCGTAAAAACCCAATAGAGAAACAACTGCTCAAACAAACAAAAATTTACTCAGAAACTAACAGAGGAGAGGTCATATAGAGCAGAAGACACAAAAATGATATATTGTTACACATATAATCAATGTTTTCATAAAAAAGTTAAACTCAATTTAAGGTTTAAAAGGTGCAACCAGAATTAAACCGTATTAAATTAAAAAATTTAAAATATGATTAAAAAAAATTATTCTTACCGATCTAAAAATTTATAATTAAATTAAAAAATATATTCTTAAATAAAAATTAATTGATCTATTTTAGTTTATAAAAACTTATAATTTACAAAAATTGACTGGTATGTTTTTTAACAATAAAATTTATTAAAGTTTATCAATCCAAAAAGTTGAACGGTTCATAATTTTTATGATTGAACCGGTTAAATCAGTTAAAATTTTTAATCATCGCATATAATTTAATAAAATCATGTTAAGGTATTTTTTAGGACTAGTGAAATTTCATGACATACTAACTTTTATCAATTTGTTAACAAAAATTACCATTCTTTGGAATGCATGATTTAAGGGTCGAAGACATTATAGTTGATAGGTTGAAGCTTTAAAATTTGAAATATTCAATCGGTATTATACTATTATAAAATTAGATAAAAATTGAATAAAATAAAAAAATAAAAATGATTGAAAGAGACTGTTGTTAACCATCGAAGAATCTGAAATTTAATTGTAAAAAAGAGATTGTTAAACGAAATTAATTGATTTATTTTAATTTATAAGAACTTATTAATTTATCAAATTTAACCAATTAATTAATAAATAGATCAATTTCTAATAATAAGAATTATAAAAATAAATCAAACTGAAAAGTAAAAAATCAGAACATTAGACAATTTAAGTTTTTCATTTGATTTTGGTGTCTACCCTAAAGGCCTATTTGGTTGAAAGTTTTACAATGGAATAAGATGGAAATATGCTTCCATCGTTTGGAAGGAAGTTTTATAATGAAATGGAATGAAATGAAATAGGATGGAAGCGGAGGATTTCATGTTACGTTCCATTCTATCCTAAGCAGTAAAAATAAGAAACCTCTGATATACTCTTGATAATTTTTCGCAATATCAATTATTTCTCCTTATCCTAATAACAACTAACACATTTCTATATATTTATTAGTTTTTTTCGTAATATCAATTATTTTTCATAATACCAATTATTTCTCCTTTTATATTTATTAGTTATTTAAATAAATTATTTTAAAATATAAATAACATAGAATGAAATAAAATCAAAATTATTAAATAATTAATAATAATATTTTTATATAATTAATAATAAATTATATATAATTAATAATAATAAAATATTATTTAAAAATATAAAATATATAAAAAAATTATTTGTCACGGTTGTGAACAATTTTTTATATTTTTAAATAATAAAAATATTATTATTTTATTATTAAAGTCACAACCGTAACTTTTTAATTGGATATGATTTCTGTTTTAAAATCATAGCTTTAAATCTCTTGCAAAAATCATTTTAATGTAAGGAATATAATAGTCATTTATTATACATTACATTCCATTTCATCCATCTCCCAAACAACATTTTACTACATTATATTATGAATCATTTTATCCCTCTCAAATAACTTTTCATTATATTACATTCCATTTCACTATAAATCGTTCCGTTCCGTTCTATTACATTCTATTTCATTTCATTAATTAACATTCAACTAAATCGCCCTAAGTTTCCTATTCAGTTGATTGTTTCGAAAAGTAACAAAGGTAGACGGAAGCAGAACATGAGGAAATTGGGAGGAAAAGGGCAGGAAAGCGACGAGCAGGATATGTGGAAATCCTGTTGACAAATGAAATTGAGGACCATGTTTCCAAAGTTGAATGTCAATAACATTTTATAAAAAACAAAGTTAGTATTGTACTATATGATATCTTATTACACTTTGATATTTTTAAAAAATATTAATATATTATAATAATTTTAATAATTAAGTCATTAATTATTTTTATTTTAATAAAATTAAATAAATCATTACTTCTATTTTGTTATCACTTACGTATTATTTTAATAATATTAAAAATAATAATAGAGATTTATTTAACTATTTAAAATGTAAAATGTTAGTTTACTTATAATATCAAGCAGCAAATCGCAACTTTGGCCGGTATAAAAAGGTTCACAAGTGCAACATTGGCAAGAGATGTGGCAAAAAAGTATTGTCAATCCTATCCTACGGATGTTTAAAGGACAATGACTTATGACCTTTGTCAGTATGATTACTCCCCCACAACCACCACCTCATCATTTCTTTCACAACTTTTTTTTTTTTTTTTTGATTACATTAGGTATCCCGGCTTAGCCGGACTAATCCTAAGCCTCTAAGACCCCACCCCAAGAACCCTAGAGGAT
>JANZXP010000007.1:26164337-26176073 GCA_027576715.1 Erythroxylum flavicans | reverse complement strand
GAGACAGAGAGAAACAGAAGAAAGATGCTAACAGAGAGAAACAGAAGAAAAAGCTAAATATATACGACATATAGACGTGGGGGGAGGGGGGGGTAATGACCCTCAGATTAAACGGAGGAACGAGATGAATTCCATGGTCGTCCATTCCGTTCGTCCTTAGTATATATACTTAATAAACAACAGGAAGAAGTGAAATGATATATTGACTTATGCTTTTACTTGAAGTCTACCGGATTGTCGCCAAGTCGTTGATTGGGTTTCATGCCAAGATTCAAAAATATAAATCGCACAAGACCCAATAGATCCAAAGAAAACTGAGAATGGACAACTACAAAACGTTAGCTCCAATGTTGAAGAGACTTGCAAGTAACGGATTCCATATTTGATATGCATAGCTAGAAAAGGAGCTAAACAACCCACAAACATGGCTCTTCAATTACCATCCACAGGTTATGACTAATGAATATCCCAGGAGCTGCAAAAAACGTTTGCATATGCATCATCCCAATTCCCAGTAACTGAAATAGAACCAACAACAAACAATATGCAACTCCGCCATGGAGAATTATCACAACATACAGCCTTTCAACAAAGTCAACGGATTACCATACCAAATACGAACTATAATTTGGGCCAAGAACATAAGATCAAGCTTAAACTACTACTGACATTTTCCAGAGAAGCTACAACATAAAGAACTCAATCAAACACCACAGGCAACATTCTAACTGCCATGGAATTGGGGAAAATGAAAGCTAGGCTCCAGCCGATCGCAACATAACAACTGTAAAAGCAATATGTAGCAACAAAACAACATGTAAGAATATTTGCTTGTCTATATTCTTGCATATGTGTCAATAAGAGACCGAAATATATTTAAAAAAAACTGCACCCAACAATCCACTTTACTACAATTTTCATCTTGACTGCGCCTCCCCACCAAATTCCGTTTGCATCAAATAAACCCTACCCCAAACACTAACCTATAAATCAAACAAATAGAAAAACGGCGAGACCCAATCAAGAACACCACTGCGACGATCAGATCCTCTCAACTTTGTCAGCCTTAATAACAGGGTTTGCCTTTTCAATACAATCACGCCCAAACGTCTTGAAATCAAACGAGCAGTCATGACTTTCCGGGTACCGATGAGTCCCGCAGAAAGTGTTCTCGCACTTGCACTTGAATCCCGTTAAACCAACCTTCTTTTTACAAACTACACACCTATTAGCCAGCCTGGGCACAGCCTCCGTCATAAACACCGACGATATCGACGACGATGATTCATCGACAACCTCTACCTTCTGAAAATCTTTTTTCCCTTGATTAGGCTTGATGTTTAGTGTCATCTCCATGGCTACTTTCGCCGAGGCAGCCTGCTCCTCTTTGATACGGAAGTCACTGTAGCATCTGGAACAGAGGTTCATGCTTGAAGCTGACCCGAAAAACCCACATCCATTGGCGCACAGTATCGGCTCCGATGGAGGCACGCTCGTCCCATCGTTTTGCTCAGAGCCCATCTTTCTACGGACACCAAAATAACAATTAGGGTTTGGATTTGTTTCCCCCTTACTGGTCGCTCCTTGCTGTGATATCTTTGTTAATCGTGTTATGCTTGTAATACGTTGGGAGGCCTCATTATATTTCGTAGATCATACTGAAGCAAGGAAAAACATTTCAGTTACTGTATTACCCTTGCCACTTACGAAATATTGAGGCGTATTAATACCGCCGATAGAAAGAGATATCCCATCTTTTTCCGCGTTGGTTAAGAACATAGTGAGGGGTATTAACGTCAATAACACCAGATTAATTCCTATCCGTTTCCGTGTGGGTTAAGAAATACAAAAACCAGTGAATTAAAGAAGGATTAGTACTGGAACCACTTGAAATGACTGAAACATCCTTTCGTAATTGTGTTTAGCGGTTCGGCCCCCGTATTTGGGAATGACAGAATTGACCTTTCACTTAAAATAAGGACAAAATTAAAAATTCCGGCTACTTCTTGAAGAGTCCAAAAATATATATATATTTATCTTTTAAGTTCGGCCAACGCTTTTGGACCGTCCAGTTTAATGATTAAAGATCGGATGGCTCCTAATTGCAAACTTTAAGAAATAGGAATAGGACCCGATGCATCATTACCAAACATAAACAATCCAGCGGTAAATAAATATCTTTAACCTATATTTATGCGACATATCTCGTTTTGATCCGAAAGTTCTGGAGCGCTCTCGTGCTATCTCTCTGTTTAGGTATGGGTGTTGCCTAATTACAAGAACAAACAAGTATTACAGCTCGATTTGGAAGCGGGAAGCAATTCAGATGTCGGGAATAGAGAGAGAAGGTTTGTAGGGAGAAAAGCACAGGACATAAACCCAATCTGGTTGAAGTGGATTAAGGTTAAAAGGAAAAAGGAAACAAGAAATAAGGATGAGATCTTTTATTCTGATTATGGTATTTCTATCATATTTCATTAAATTTCAACTGCATATTTATGTGGATCCTGCATAAATATGTAGATGAGATTTAATAAAATAAAGTTCGAATAAAGTAATTGAATCAAAAGATTTGATGTGACCAAAGTATGCTATACACCTTAGCTCCCGTTGACTTATGTTTTTGTTTCCGAAGCGCAACTACCCGTGTTTTATTGTTTTTAATGCTATCTTTTGCACTTTTTAATTTAAATTCTATGCAAGAAGGTAGATCCACCTCCTTAAGATGCAACCCCAAATCTTAGCTATCCAATCGCATGCTAAAGTCATCATAAGGCCCTTCTCCAAAATCGCACGGGAGAGTTTTATTTTAAGTTATGTTGTAGTTGATTATTAACGCTTTTAATTCTAATAAAACAATTGCTTGCTTCTGGGACAAAAGGCAAGAGAGAGAGTAGAAATTCAATCCCATCTTTCACATGTTCGACTGCTTCTTTTCTTTTTTTTGATTACATTAGGCATCCCAGCTTAGTCGGACTAATCTTAAGCCTCTAAGACCCCACTCCAAGAACCCTAGAGGATGTAAATCTGGAACCCTAAGATTCCTTAGTTTCCTACGTAGCCTGTACACTTCTGCGCACAAAGAGTCGTCACATACTTGATTGGTCAACTACTGATTGATCGCTGGCCCCCTACTCAGCATTAGGTTCCCAGCAGCCCTCGGGTTCCTTAGTAGCTTCAACTCCCACACTGCCGCTGGAAGCGAGGCGTCCGTAATTGATCCGATCAAGAAGCTGTACCCAGGAGGCTAGAGGATCATCAATAGGACAAATTTCCTATTTCTCCTCCTTTGGCGTGACTCGAACTCAAGACCTCCTGTAAAGGAGAGTCTTAAGTGAGAAGCTCAAGCCATTAGGCCCACTCCTCGTTGTCATTTCTTTCACAACTTTGCAACGAGAATGAGTTGCTCCAGGGTTTCCAATGTTAAATTAACCATCTTTTAATTTTAATAATTAATTTAATTTTTAACTTTAAAAACTAAAATAAATTTTTATTTAATAATAATTATTAATTATAATTTAAAATCAAAATATAAAAATTTAATTATCATTGTATAAATAAAAATTAATTATTCAATTCTTTATTTTAACATAATAAACCCACGTATAAATGAGACAATATACGAATGATGCAGGTTACAGAAATAAAAACAGCCTTTCTACTATATAGAGGTAAGTCTGCGTACTATTGGATTTCTCTAGACTCTGCTTTATTGCGAAATTTTAGACTGGATGATAATGATGATGATGATTTAAGTTTTATGATAAAATAATTTATTTTTCAATTTAAATATTTGTTATTAAAATTAAATTAGATGCCAACTTTAAATTGGCATTTTGTTATACTAAAAGCTGCACTAATTCATATAATAATGCACGTATGGCAGTCCATTTTTTCATAAAGTTGAATGCAGGAGATGACAAAAAGAAAAGTTAGCAACTTGCTTTATTTAGAGGTGGCCCCAAAGTTGGATACTTAGAGCTCATATATTATTATATTTCATTATGTAAAACTTACTTTTGTGTAATCTATTTAGATATTTAAAATTAAGGGATAATATATTACGTAATTCCAAAATCCCTTTTAAAATTAATTTTTAAATCAAGTATTTAAAATTTTTAAAAATAAAATAATTTTATATTCCGTTAATACGTAATAATTAATGTGTTTGTTATAAGAGGTTCAAAAATTATGTTGTTATCTAATCTTCCAAAAGTCAAATTTTATATTACTATGTCAATTATATCAATAAAGTAAAAAATATTAATAAAATCAATGTTTTAAATTGAATATTTAAAAATTGAATAATAAAATGAAAATCTATTTTTTTTTTTGAAAGCAGCCCTTTTATTAGTTAAGAATAAAACTGCATGCTACTAGACTTTTTAAGATCTCGTCAACGAAATTTTTACTTAGCATTGTTGTTTTTTATCAATAAATTTAAGCAACGAGTTTAAACAATTGGTAATAACAAATTCTAACTCATTTCAACACTCAACTAATCTTAATTTAGAAATATTTTGAATAAATTGCGAAGTTCAAATTAACCTTAACATTTTAAAAACTTTTAAAATAAAATTTAAAATCTAAATAGACGAAAAATTTAACAGAATAAACTTTTTATTTAATTCAATTTCATATCAATAATGACAGAGCGTTTTTTTATTTTTTAAACAAAAAGGAGATTTTAATGTCATGTGACAAGTGAATCCTACTTTTATAGATGTCTAACAATGAATCCCACTTGTCACGTGGTAATGGGACATACTTTATAAATTTATGATAATGGTAAAATCTATTTCTAGTTAATTTTATAACTAATTCCGTGATAATGCACTTTACTTTTATTTAACCGATAGAGAATTAACGTCGTTAAATTTTTTATTTATTTGAATTTTGTTTTGAACGTTTTGAAAATAACGAGATTTAATTTGAACATTTTAAAATATTAGAATTCAAATTGCATTTTGTTATAAATGTTGTGGTGTAAAATATACTTTTATCATTAATAATCTCTTGCACAAACAATCACAAAACGTTTAGAAAAAAAACAGGAAAAGGGTCTAGTGGCATTCCTATGTACAATAATCTATAGCAAGTCAATGCTTAATTGGTACGTAAGTAGTGTTTACACAACTCTCGACATGCCTACTCTCATCATAATACCAACACAAAAGAGCAACTCCATGTGCCGATAACCTTGGGAAAGTATGATAATATAAGAATCTGTCTGTCTACTATAATTTGAGTTCTACTGAGCCCACTCCCATGAATTGAATCCACATTTTGTACTGGCAAATTTGTCAGGATGCTCAAGAAGTTATTCTATGTTGATCATTACTCTTTGTTCTTCTTCTTCTTCTTCTATAATGGCTTGCTTTCTTGTGCAAATATCATAATTTCCTACCAAGAACCGAGTCAAATCGGATAGTCATTATGCTTGCCTAACTTACCGTTGTATATTATGACTAACTTATCAAACAAATTAATAATTTATTTATAAATATTTTTAGAAGTATTTGACCCCTTTAATCACACTAAGTGCCTCTGGTTGATACATTGAAATATATTTATTTGATTATGGATAATTTAAAATTTTAATCCTTAAAATTATTGAATTTTTTGGTTTTTAATTGTTTATAAGAGGTAAACTAATTAAATGTCAATAATAAGCTGACTCAATTCTTAAATTTGATTCAAACTAATTAAACTTGATTTAAATTAATAATTTATTTTTATATTTAATTACTAATTTGAGTCATGTTTAATTAATTCCATTCGAATTTATGAATTGAGTTATATCATCGTGCAAATAGTATGTTTGATTAGTGTAAACTTAATATTTGTGTCGTATGTGTATGATTATTATTTTTAATTAAATTTAAGAGAAGGATACTAAAAAATTGAACATTATGATTTTTCAAAAAATTTTAAAAGTAATAGTTTTTTAATTAAATTATAGGAAATTTTGTCTTTTAAATTTTCTTTAAAATGTTTGGTGACCTATTATCTCTTAGATCATGACATTCGTAGGTTATATTGTCATGCTTGTTAGAGTATTCCATATAGACTAAATATGAAAATATTAAAAAGTTTATAAGTAGTAAGGATCAACTATCTAAGTGACTAATTATAGGCATTTTGACAATAGTTGACTCAAGCTCAATTCTTATTGGTGAACTATAGAATCTATCTATATTAAAAATTCTAATATGATATTAGAGCAAGTTTCGTCTGGATTATTAATTTTTCGGTTGTCTATCTAGATGTTCAGTCCTAAAAACCTGATCCAGTTATCACTGCATTTATTTCAAGTGACAACTGAATGTCTAGTCTTAGTTATATTTGAGAGAAAGTGTTAGAGTATCTCATATTGACTACATATGAAAATATTAAAAAATTTATATGTAATAAGAGTTAACTGTTCAAATGACTAATTTTAGTCATCTTAATAATAATTAACTCAAGTTTAATTCTTATTAATAAATTTTAGCGTGTACCCATATTAAAATTTTTAATATCACTCACAGGATCTGATTCCAATCTAAAGCTCGTCTTAGATTTCGTGCCATTTCAGTTACTGTCAACTGTTTTAACAGAAACATTTTCTTGTGCTAGTCGATCCTATTGATTCATAGGGTTCTGTAGCAGCAAATTTTGGACTTTAGCTCGGGGAGGAAATTTTCACATGAAATTTTTTATTTTAGTTATTCTATTCCAATTTTATTATATTAAATCTCATCCATATATTTAATGAGATTTATGTAAATATATGGATAAGATTTAATAAAACATGACAGAAACACTATAAATAAAATAAAAAATTTAATCTTAAAAAATTTGGACATAAGACCTGTTTGAACCATATTTAGCATAAAAAATGAAGTCATTTTAAATATAAATAGACATAAAATAAGTCATTTTTGTGCAAAATAAGTCATTTTGGATATAAGTAGACATAAAATAATGTCGTTTTTAGGTAGAATAAGGTTAAAATAGGATATTTGGCATAGACGATCAAAATCCGAAAATTTGAGGAAGGTACCATCTTCTAAAAGGAGTTTTCCATAGATCAATGTGAAAATGTATAGTTATTTCCAATAAAATCATGATACAAATGACACATTGGTAAAGGAAAATTTAATTGGATTGGTACTAAGATATAAAATCTTCTGTAATTTTATTTATTTTAAATATATTTTAATTAATTAAAAGATATATTAACGTAACAAAAAATATTTCAAACGATCTTATACTAATTTTTTATCAAAATTATTTAAACATAATTTATTATTAAAAGGGTTAATTGTATAAAAAAATCAAAGTTGTACTCAATTTTATAATATTAACCAAAATTTTAAAAATGACACTAAAATGCTATAACTTTCAATTTTCAGCAAAAAAGTCCAATATTAAAATTTTCTTAATACTAATCGCCACATTAAATTAATATTTTTGTCACATCTCTGTCACATATTGTATTTATGTCACGAATAATTTTATTATCTAAAAAATTAAAAACATCAAAACCTTAAAATAATTATACACTCCTTCGCATGTTTTATTTCATAATTATTTTAGAGTGTTTGATATTTTAAATTTTTAAATAATAAAGTTTATACATGACACAAATATAATATATGACAATCACGTAACAAAAATATTGCTATGATGTGGTTTGCCGCGTCATCCACATTAATATAAAACTTAGTGTCAAATTGTTATCATTAAAAGTTGAAAATTGGAACATTTTAGTTCTACTTTTTAAAATTTGAGCGAGTAAAGTTTGAAATTTTTTATAATTAATATTTATTTAAAAATACGTCATATTTAAATTATCACTTATTTATTACTCAAAATCACATATCAATTTGTTAAAATAAGTCCGCAACAATTTGGTAAAAATTATTTTGAACATTTTTAAAAGTATAAAATATTATTAAATAAATTAAGATAATAAAGTATTTAAAAAATAAATAAAACAAAAAACAAATATCCACAATCTTTTCTCGCATTTATGGAATTATAAATTTTCGAATATATGGAACTTTTATTCTTAAGTAAATTTTCGAATTATTGAATACTTTTTTTAATAATTCATAAATTATGTATTTATGACATATAAGACCCTTTTCAATGCTAATTGCTCCTTATATGGACACTACTTAATTAAAAAATCTAATTAGTTTGATCAGTTATAAAATTTTAACAAATTTTCAAATTGATTTTTAATTTTTTGTTTAATTTACTTTAATAATTTTTTTGTTAAAATTCAATTAGTTAATTAATTAATTAGTCAGTTTTCTTAAATTAATAAAATTTATAAACTAAGACAAATCTTTTTATTTAAATTTTTTAAATTAAACTTTAAATTCTTCTATATATAAGAATAATCTCATTTTTTAAGTATATTTCAAAATTTTCAATTTTATCCATTATTTAACGGGATCTAATAATGGTTAAACAAAATTTCGATCTAGTTTTTAAAACTTTATTTGAAACCCAAAATTGGATTCAAGAACTAATAAGATCCGAGATAGATAAATTACTTTTAAATGTCAATTTTTTACTATAAACAAAAATAATCCCTCATCTTCCTTGTCGAAAACATGACATCACAGCCTCATCTAGCTCAATCCATTATAAACAAAAATAATCCCTCAATGTTCTTTGTCGAAAACATGACATCACAGCCTCATCTAGCTCAATCCTTTTGTCTCCTTATCTCTTTCTTTTATACGATGAAGAGAAAATGAACCAAAACCATACCCTTTTGTTTGTATCCTTATCATTCCATTGCTTTAAGGAATACAACCAAAAATGCTTGATTAAAAGTGTCAATTCCTGTGATGAAAGCCACTTTCCAAGCTAATATTATTTTGATCACTTAAAGCCACTCTCTTTTGCTTCTTTCTTTCTTTAGGTGGATGCTGATTGCTGCAGAACCAGCTCACAGAAACAAATTTCTGGGTCCAAGATATAATCATTTCCTCAAATCTCACATTCATTTCACTTCCACCCCACTTGTTTTGCGATTGGATCAGTTGAATTAGCCTGAAGAGATCTAGTAATAAGCACCTTTATTCGTAATCCTATCTAGTAACAAATTCTATAGAAATAGAGAGAAAACATGGTTGGAATTTATATGCTTCACTGTAACATTTATGTCCTTATTCATACAGTTATATATATGACAAGTTAAAAAAGGGGAAAAAGGTACAATGCCTCACAAAATTCTACAGTTTATCTGCAGATGACACTTTTATCCAGATGCTACAGAAAAGAAGGCACATGAGAGAAGGATGTATATGCAAATTTATCAACCGGTTTTGTCCCCAAAATCCCATCTCAGCCACACGGTTTTGAGCTTTTCTTTACATAACAGAACATGCATTGGGGTTCTCATCACTGAAGATCTGAGGAGGGTATGCATAAAACTCCATTGAATACCTTGGTGGGTAATAGTAATACTCATTTTTCCTCAGCTCCACAACTGTGTTCTCTCCTGTGAGTTCCTCTGTTGGCTTACCTACGGTTTCACTTTCTTTTTCTTTCTTGTCCTGACTCTCTTCTTGCTCGCCACCTTTCTTTTTTTTGTCATCACCTTCCTCCCCTTTTTTCTCTTCTTTGGATTCTTTTCCTTTATCTCCCCCCTTCTTCTCTGGCTCTTGATTCACTATCTCCGCGTGCTTGCCTGTTTTCTTGTGCACGTACTCGATTAGTTTTGAAGGGTCGAACACTCCCTTCACAGTCACCTGTGAGCTCTTTAGATCTGGTTCAGCTGATTCCACGCCTATGCAAAGAACAAGAATTTCCCACATCAGATTTGGTTATTCAATGCAAGTTTTCGCGGATTATTTGAAATTGGTCGAGTTTCAAGGGAAATATTTGACTCTAATTGGACAGAATTGAATGGAATCTTGAATAAAATAATCCAAAGAATGTGTTGATTTCGTGGATTGGTAAGGGAACAAGTGTCTTTTTTAAGAGATTCAAAGGTAGAAAAAACATTTTCTTTCTCCATGAAATTCAAAAAAAATGAAAACATCTTCGTAGGCCGAAAAGAAAATGATGACCAGAGAGTTGCATGAAGCAAAGGGTCCCAAAAAAGCTCGTACCTTTCATTCTCTTTATCCGTTTCTCGAGTAACATGGCACAAGCTTCGCAATGCATATAAACTTTCAACACCACTGTGATCACCTGAGGCTGCGAACACAATCAAGAAACGAACTGAAACAATAAATCCACTCAACTTGGATGCAACAAAAAGAAAAAAACAAAAGAAAGGAAAAACCATGGAAAAGAACTCAAAAAACCTCTTCTTTCTTCTCCTCCGGCTTAGGTTCCTCCTTCTGTTCAGCTTTCTTCTCCTCCTCAGACGGCGGTTTCGGGATCGGAGATATGAGCTGCACCTGTTTGTGACTCTTCCTCTGAACTCTGTCCAAAACTTTCAACGGATCAGCTTTCTCTCCCTTCACAATGACTTTACTAGTCTTACAATCAGTAATCACATCTTCAACACCTGAAATTTAAAGAACAAAGAAACCCCATTAAAAACTAGCCAATACCCATTACAAGAACAAGCAAGCAAAAGCAATGAATATGAACACAAAGAACTCACCTTCAAAGCCCTTGAGGCACCTACGAACCTTGCGAGCACAGCCCTCGCAATGCATGTAAACTTTAAGCACTATTTCTTGCGGTGGAGGACGTGACTCATCTTTGGCTTCCTCTGGCTTTTTCTCTTCCTTTTTGTCTTCAACTGCTTTCTCCGCTGGCTTTTCTTCGTCCTTTTTCTTCTCTTCCTCTGGTTTGGCTTCTTCTGGTTTCTTCTGCTCCATTTTCTTCTCCTCCACTGCCGGTTTCTTCTCCTAAAACAACCCACACACCACCCTCAAAATCAGAACCAAAACACAAAGTTCAATACATTTAAAAGCAAGTTACTGGTTAGAGAAATGATGAAAAAAGTATAGAGATTTTAGTGTTTCAAGACCTCCCCCATTAGGATCTAGTTTCTTCGGGATTCTAAGTTCAGAGGGTGGCGTTGAGTCGATGTGTTCTGAAAACTCTCTCGCTGTCTCTGGGAGCGTGTGTAGTTTTATTTTTGCAGAGTTTAAGCTTAGTTAACTCACTTCAGTTTCTCCTACAACATACCTATGGCTATGGCTGCCTATGGACTTTCTCGCTTAGGACCATCAGATCTAAAGTAATATTTATCATCATCACCACTTACGTGGCTTTCTATAAGGGGCACGTGCATCGGAGTAGGCACTTGCTTCCGACAAGTGTTGCCTCGAGGTTTTTACATGTCCTTTTTTTTTTTCCTTTTCCCTCTTTTCAAATTTAAATTTCTCCAAAAATAAATTTATCAAAAATTAAATTATTAAAAAAATGAACTTGCGCTTAATTTATTAAAAATTAAATTCTTAATTTATCAATTAATTTTAAAAAATATATTTAAAAATAATAATAACAACAACAACAATATTAAATAAAAAATTAATTTAGTAATACCAAAACAATAACTTAAATTACTTATTTTTTGATTTATTAAATAAGGAACAGACACTGTCTAAGGTTGGTGAGATTTAGTGCCTGTTTGGTTGAGCTTATATCAGTAGAGCTTTTGTCAATAGAGCTTTTGTCAGTAGAGCTTTTTTGAGAAGAGCTTTTTTAAAAAGTCAGTTGACTGTTTGGCTGTCAATTAAAAAAATAGCTTTTTAAAAAGAGCTTCAT
>JANZXP010000007.1:26131755-26154557 GCA_027576715.1 Erythroxylum flavicans | reverse complement strand
TAGATCGTGTTGGCGAGAGAAGTCATGGCTCACAGGTCGGTCAGCTGGGACTTTTGGGATGACCTAGATAGATTTGATTTTCTTCCTCTTTCATATAGTATTTTGTACTAGGCTTTTGGGATTTATGTACAGACAGTACAGTATGAAAGATGTATAAACCTTGATTTTGATGGAATGAAATGAGGAGGAGTTTGATTTTAAAAATATCGTGGTCTTTTATTAATGCTTTATTATTCAAATTCATATGATGCCATGTGAAGTGATTATAGTAATCGCAAGTAGCTCTCCCTTATCATAAGATATGTACCGGAATGACTTGCGGGGGTCCCGGTGTGTACCCTACGGTAAGGGGGTGTTACAATCCACATCTTTCTTGCGTGTATTTGCTTTATTAGTTTGTTGTGAATAAAGTCTCCTAATTTTTACATTGCCTTACTGATGTATATTAGACTGCAATTAGACAGATTCTCCGTTATCTTTGTTCCACATCTTCTCACAACTTTCATTTTATTAGATCTTCCTCACTTATATTACACGCCTACTGTGATGTTGATTGGGTTGGTTGCCTAGAGGATTGTCATTCTATATTTGGATATTGTATCTATCTTAGGCCTACTTTAATATCTTAGTGTCAAAATACAACCTACTGTTATCAAATCCAATACTGAAGTTGAATATCATAGCATTGCCCTCGTTGTTGCGAGACTCTATTGGCTCACATCTCTTTTGGGAGAACTTGGTCTATCTTATATTACACCCACTCTCTAGTGTGATAATCTTGATGCTACATTCCTTGCTTTTGATCTGATCACTTATGCTCGCACCAAGTACATTGAAATTAATTTACATTTTGTTCGTCACTTGGTGGCTAACAAAGCGCTTTTCATTAGACACATTTCATCAACTCTTCAACTTGCTGTTATTATGACCAAGCCCCTATCTTTTTCAGCATTCCAATGATAAGCTCACGATTGCCAACCATTATAAGCTTAAGGGGGCTAATAGTATTTGTTATATGCATCTCAACAATTTGATAGCATTTCTTATCTGTATCTCAATCAAATTGATCTTTGCTGATAAGATTAGATAAACTTATTACTTGTATTGTTATCTCAATCTTTTTGGTCATTGATACGCTAGAAAAAGAGTTCCCCACGTTATAATCAGGCAATTCTAAGCCTTCTCGTCTATCATTATCTTAGTTTCTTGTCAAGAGAGACTAATTAGTTAGCTGGGAAACTAATCTGGATTGCCATATTCAAAATCCAGTCAAGAACGAAACCTTTAATTATATTAAATACAATTTATAAATTTTAAATTTAGAACTTCAATAAAAAGTTTCATCCAGCTCATAAATTTTTTTAAAAAATTGTTACAGTCTCTCTTTTAACAATAAGATTTTTAGTAAATAAAAGAGGGATTTGAGATAAACAAGAAAACAATTTAACAATTTCCATTAAATCCCTTTTCATGCAAGAACATAAAAAAAAAACGAGATTAATGATAATGGCGTGAATTATTTACTTCTTCAATAATGCAACGCACGACAGGAATCCGGAACTTCAAGAGAGTGGGAAACAATGGTTGACTCGTAAGCCATTTCAATGGGTGCTACTTCCAAAGTGGGATAACAAGATTATCAAGGAAGAGACATTGTTGGCTCTGATTCATAGGATGAGTATGATGAAGATGACGATGGTGATGATGACCTTGAATTGACATCGTTTTTGTATTGCATTTAGATGATCAGATTAGGGATTGGAGAATCTATTGTGAATTCACGAAACAATTATGGGACGCAAAAGAGGTTCACTATTATTTGTGATAAGCTTTCTTGTCAAAAATTTCTTTTCCATACAATGACGGTGAAGGTTTTCCCTTTTGAATCTAGTTAAGTGGACGAATAGTTATTGGTTATTCATGCAACTTCAGACATTTTCTCCACTTGTTGTTTTATATTAAATGAAGAATCATGTCTATTCAATTTTAAATAAAAATTAATAAATTTAATCAGTTAATTAATAAATTGATCAATTTTTAATAACAAAAATTATTAAACTAAATCAAACCGAAAAGTTGAAAACTGAAACAAAAAATTGATCAGTTTAAAGTTTTTACTGATAAATCGGCCGAATTGGCTCGACTTTTAAAGCATTGATATAAACAATAATCATAGAAAGCGCATTTTGATTTATAAAATCTTTATTAAATTTTAAGTTTTAATATTAATATTTTATAATGATTATATAAGTTCTTCCGCTATGAAAATAATCTTAATTAACCTCCAAAATTTCTTTAAATCTATATGATAATTAAACTTGCCAATAATTCATGTAAAATTCGCGGAGAATTCGGTACGTCTTTAAATGGGTTGAAGGTCAATTTAATTACCAGTCGTTAGATTTAAAAAGTGTTTTTAAGATTAATTATAGTTATTTTCACAAGCGTATGATTAAACACTAAAAAAATGAAATTTAATAAAAACCTTAAATACTAATATAAATCGTTTACCAAACATTATATAATAGAGACAGAGTTGACCTATACTTTCCATGATTGGTGGCTTTACGATCAAATGTGATACCAAAGCCAAACCTATTAACCCTAATAATGGGTGAGATACAGGAGGAGATGCTGATTTAAAATAAACCAAACTACCTGTTTTGGTGCTTAGGTGAGATGACCAAAGAGCTAGCAATTCATACACAGCTCACACTTCACCAATCGTTGACCATCCAAATGAAACATGAACATGTAGTGGTTTAGGTTTGGGTCAAGCAATGAGTGCACGACTGTGTTTCCTAGACTAATTGTGTCATATACAAAGACAAGTAGCATTGTACGATGAAGATTCGTATGATATAAGTTACACTAATCATGATATTTATAACATGTATCTCCAGAATATACCTTGAAGAAGATAAACTAGTCTAAAGTTAGTATTTAAGGTACATGCTTTCAGAGTGAGCAAATATACCCTTTTCACTGTAATAAAGTGGGTATATCCACCCACCGAGCATAATTGCATGGTTTATGGACAAGACGAGCATAATAAAAGACTAGATATAGGACCCATTTCGTACAGTTTGTTGCATTGGGAGATCATAAGAAGTGACCTTACATTATGTACAGTTGGTAACACATATTCAAGTTGGACAATGTGAAAACCATACCTGCTGGCTCCAATTCTCCATTTCGACGCCATAGTTGCATGCAGCTTCAAACTTTTTAAGTTCGTACCAGACAGGTAAATATGATTATGGCTTTCAATCTAACACCTGACTGATCGCTGGAGTGACGTATCGGGTTTCTATCCAGTCAAGTTCCTTGAGGTTCAAAAGATCTAATACCATGTAACCCTAAATCTTGCAAGTTTATAAGGCCAAATAAGGTGGTGTTTTCTAATATTTTAAAATCAGATCAGTAAGATAAAAAATTTAAGGTTTAAAAGATTTAACTTGTATTAAACCGTCATAAAATTAAATAATTTAAATTTTGAATAAAAAAGATTTTTTATACTCAGAAAAATTTGAAATTTAGTTTAAAAATTGTTAAATAAAAATTATTCGATTTATTTTGTTTTATAAAAAATTATTAATTAACAAAAATTAACTAATAAATTAATAAATTTTTAACCACAAAAGTTATTATAATAAATCGATTTAAAAAGTTGAAAAATCCAATCGAAAAATTGGGCAGTTTAAGGTTTTATTATTGAAACGGCCAAATCAGTTTAGTTTTCAACTTTTCAGTTCGATTTACTATAATAACTCGTGTTGTCGGGAAAATCGGATAAGTTTTTTAATTATTGTAAAAATAATATCGACATAAAACACACTTTTTTAATTCATTATTTTTATTTTTATAATATATGGAGATTAACATAATATTTCGACTAAGAATGATATTATATTTTATTTAACTCTCTACTAACCATTCAATTTTTATGTGGCTAATCATTTAAATGCATATTTAAGATTAATGTTAGAAATTAACATGTTAACCTTTTATATTTGTAATAAAATTTTATAATATCTATAAAATTAAATAAAATTTTTAGATTTAAAACATAATTTACTGGACTCGCGTACCTCTCAATCATAAGAGTTACAATTTAGACCCACAATGCTTGAGATCCTTATTATCAAACTGGCTTCCTCCATGTGAGCTTGTCCAATCCTTTCCAAGCAAAAACCCTTATCGAATTTAGCTTTACCCCATTTAGTGCAAACCTAACAGTGTCAGTATACGCTCTGGGTGGTTAATGGCGGTGACCTGTCAAGCTCAAGCACCCAAATTACTACTTGTTGCCAAAAGTCACGGAAGCCCAAGTGACAAAACCATGGACGAAACCACCTCTGGGCTTTGAGTATGCAAATCGATAAACAACAACATGTTGGGATGATTTCGAAGCAACAACAAACTCACTTTGTATCATAAACAAAACAAAAGAACATACGTGTTTTTGCTTTATGATGATACGTCACGTTCAATCACCAGAAGTTGTGATCAGGTTAAGTTACAATAACAGTAACTGTAATGTTATGGTTATAATTCTGTCTTGCTGGCTTCAATGGAGCAACGAGGAAACATAACATAGTCTGGTTTGGAAACCCAAAACGGCCACATTGCTAGAGCTATATAGAGACTTCCGAAATAAAAGATAGATCGTAGGAATCGAAGAGGAAGAGTTTTCTAGTGTTGGGCCTTAAATTTTCGGCTTATATGTTCACTTAGAATCCGTACCATTCATCTAACTTAATACGGTGTGGATTGGGTTCTTTGTAACTGAAGTTTGGGTAAGTCCACGTACAACCAAGGGCATCATTTTTAGGAATAATAAATGTTTGACTTATTTTTAGTCGTCAAAAAATTCAACCAATTTGATCAATCTAACTTTAAAAATCTTAACTCGGTCAATTTTTTTGTTTAATTTTTAATTTAATTTATTTTAATAACTTTTATTGTTAAAAATTGATTAGTTTATTAATTAATTAGTCAATTTTTGTAAATTAATAATTTATTTTAAACTAAAATAAATTAATTTATTTCGTTTAACAATTTATTTTTTAATTAAACATCAAATTTTTTGATAGATAAGAATAGGGGTGGGCAAAAAATTCGAAAAAATCGAACCGACCCGTAAAACCGAAAAAATCGGGCTAAGCCGAACCAAACTGATGTGATGAATGGTCGGTTTGGTTTTGGATATTGAAAACCCGACTATATCGGTTGGGGTGCGATGTAGGCAAAATTTTTTTCAAACCAACTCGAACCAAACCGATCAACTAAAAACAAAAGAAGTTTGTATTTTTTATACTTCTAACTCTAGGTATGTAAGGTAAGTTTGCAACTTTGCAAGTATGACAATCTCCCAATGGGTCTTAAAATGAAATAAAAATGCTGGACATATACTAAAATTGACCCAAATTTTAAGGCCCAAAATTAGGGCCTAAACTGATTGAAGTAACCGAACCGAACTGAATCACAAGGCAAACCAAATTTTCGGTTTCATATGACATTCGGTTCTGTTTAATTTTTTTGTGAGATAAAACAGATTATTCAGTTCAGTTCGGTTTAACAGTCAAAAACTGACCGAATCGAACCGTGCCCACCCCTAGATAAGAACATTCTCTTCCAATTATATTTCAAATTCTTTAATTTTATTCAATCTTTAGCTGATTTTAAAACAATTTAATACCGGTTGAACCTTTTAAACCTTAAGCATCTTGTCTTACCGATTTACCTTCCGGTTTAGTTTTTAAACCGTTGATTTTAAAGATTTTTTAATTTTAATTTAATAAGCGCCATTTTAAAATTTATATTAGTAAATAGACAACTTTTAAAAAATTTAGTCACTATATTTAAATGTTAAAGACTGAATTTAAAAAATTACAAAATATTAAACACTTTTAAATGTGTTGCATTTATATTTATTTTAAATTTTAAAATTTTAAGATATTAAGTTATTAATCATTTTTATACGAGTAAAGAAAATATATTTCGTTTGTGATTTTATTCATTTAACAATTTTATATTATTTTAAACATTGAAAATAGGTGCAATTATTTAAAAATAATAATTGTTTAATTTTACTTTTAAAAGTTCATCAAAGATCTAGTTACATTGAAATTAAATATAATTAAGGATGATATTTTAATTTTAAATCTAATTGACATAAAAGTTAATAAATAAATATTAAATTAAAATCTAAGTTAAGAAAATCAATTAAGTTTAAATTAATTAATTAAAAATAGTTTAATTTTATTTTAATATTCGTTCAAACTTTAGGTTAAACTCCATAGAACTTGACATTGAATGGTTAGGAACATCCAATAGGCGATTGCATGTGATGATGTCCTATGGAGCCCATAGTTGAACTTGAACCGGCATTGATACTATAGTGTTAGAGACAAATGTTAATCTAAGCTTTGCAACCATTGACACGAAGCACCGCACCAGAGATCTTGTGTGTAAAACATGGTGTTTTCCGAAGCAAAGCACCCTGTGGAGTGCCGCCTGTAAAAGCAGATGTGACAGATGCGTTGCATGTGCAACGACAGAGAAGAGAAAGAGGCACACGCTCGGTGCAGTTGTTCCTCCTCCGCTAAAGGGATAATAACATAGATTGCAGAAGCAAGTTACGTGGTTTGGTTGTCTTCCAGCTGTTTTACTTAATGTTTAGGACAAATGTTCAGAGGGAACGGACGATGGGACCAAATTGGATCCAAACTGAGCAGGAATCCACCACTGAGCATAGGTTCAAGTGCAGAATGGCCTAACCCCTCATACAGGCCAACCCAGAGAAGTTTCCATTTGTCAGGGGGACCTAAGTCATGGGCTTGATCTACTTTTAATAACGAAAATTATAATAAATATAGCAAAAAATAAAAATAAATATGAATTTCATTTTTTGCTATATTGGAATATAACGAATTGTCTTTAAAAGATATATAAAATTATTATCCATCAAATCGTAATATATGTTTTTTTTTATGTATAGAAAAATTTGAAGATTAATTAAAAAAATTAAAAACAAATTTATTTATTTATTTAAATTTATAAAAAATTATTGATTTAAAAAATTGAATGATTAATTTAATAATAAAAATTTATTAAAATAAATTACAATTAAAAATCTAAACGATTTAAAATTTATACGTTTAAATGACTCTTAGTCAGTACATGCATTACTCTACCGACATGTCCCACTTATTACATAACAGTACCGGAGCCTGACAAGCGCATCACTTCAATATAAACTCCAACTGGAAAAAGCTAATCTTTTTTTTTTTATTACATTAGGTATCCTAACTTAGTCGGACTAATCCTAAGCCTCTAAGACCCCACCCCAAGAACCCTAGAGGATGTAAATCTGGAGCCCCAAGATCCCTCAGGTTCCTACGTAGCCTGTACACTTCTGCGCACAAAGAATCGTCACATACTTGATTGGTCAACTGCTGATTGATCACTGGCTCCCCTACATTATGGACTTCAGATAAGACAGTACTGTAAATATAAAATCTAATTTCTAAAATTCCTTACGTTTCGTTTAAACAATAAATAAAATTTAGTGACGATCAATTCTCAATTAACCTAAGAAATTGGAAGGATTAGAAAGCTTAGTACTTTATTGACTTCGGAAATTAACATTATAGTATAATGAATTTTTTTGGTATATATTACTTTTACTTGTGTTAATTAAATTATAATATTTAATTAAAGGTATTGAATAGAATGGAGCTTGAGGAATTGCAATCTTTACGATATATAATTCAATAATGCAGCTTGGCAAGTCAATTATTAAGTGTAATAGTTGGACATTTTGAGGCTTGATTTGCTTCAAGCACAATGGTCGGCTTTAAAACTCTTCTTTTATTTTATCGGAAAGTTTTTAAAACTCTTCTGTTATTCTCAATTCCGCTAAAAATTCAGTTCCCTGGTATGAGGGATAAGAAATATGATTTCCGTTTCGAGTTCATTATTCCACGAAAAATCAAACTCTTTCCTTTGTTTCTAATATATATTAAAATTTATGATGGAGATGAAATTGAAGTGCAAAGAAACAAAAAAGGGTGATAAAAAGAAGGATAAAAGCTCCAGCATGATGACTCACTCACAGCTAGTGCCTAGTAGCTAGTGTGTACTGGGTTTGGATTCTAAAGGATTTGTACTTTGAGATTCATATGCTATCTACGTGGTTAATAACAGGAATCCTGAAACCATGTCCAAGGTGGGAATAAAGAAGGAACAAATCGAAGCAAAAGCCACCCGCATTATTAGCCTTACACAACTCATTTTCACATGTTGCAGAGGAAGTACACTGCCATTTGACTAGGTATCCACACTCAAATGTTGCATGGGCATTAATTACGTTTTTTTTTTCTTCCTTCTACCTCTTTATATGCTGGGTTTAAAAGGAGAAATTAACATTAATTGATAGATTATCAACGTTGTTTATTAATTTCGACCTAAACATAGCCACACTTTTTGGAAGCTGATGTATTCATCAATCTAACTTTGTAGTTGTTTTCGTACGTTTACAGAAACCAATGCCAAGATATCGATCGTGAGTTAAGAAAGTTAATTGAGAGGTGAAGATTTCACTCAAGAATCAGTTCATGAGGCCATGAACTGGAGATCATCAAACCACGTCGGAGACATGAACCCACTGTAGGCGTATATAGCGGGTGTTTGCTATATGTTCTTGTCGTTTTATTACAACAGCCTGCAGTTGCTTTCTTTCATGGAAAGATCTGCTTACTGATGAATGAAACCCGTAGGACGGATAAATAACCTTCCGCTAAGACTCGAGTGTTTTAGATCTGTACTTACGTAACGATTAATTCGTTGTAAAAAGAAACGCTACCAATTCGAATCCAACTATCTAACAATTCGAATCCAACTATCACAGAAAGATGCGTTCAAGTCAACAAGGACTTTTTAATTTTAGAAATTTCTTTTTTGCCTTGGGATGGAACTATAAATCTACCAGCGGACGATCAGTTTTCCCTTGCAAATCAATTCCAAATTGCGTTGCCCTTTCCACACACACACACACACATGGTCTCTGTTATATCTCCAATTGCATTCATACCACTGATTATACATGTATCCGATTATCAGTTCTTGTACAAACAGAACATGAAACCCCAAAGAAGAGGCGGAGCTTTCTATCCAAAGAAGCTCTTCCGTTTGTTCACAGGCAAAATACTGTTAATTGAATTCCAATGCTGTAGTAGTGCTCTAAGCTCCTTTGATTTTCAATAATACGTCGTCATATATGCTATGACATACTTCCCAATTTGCCCTGAATTTTTGATTTTGGTAAGAAAGCAAATAACTTTATCCTATTTAACATTTAAATAGGGTAATCGTATAACATCACTTCTCTCTTCCAATGCTGAAAATTAAAACTTGGAACTGGTAATTTAAAGTATAATTTTTTCAATTGCACAGTTCCATTTTATCCGGATTATTTGAATACTAAATAGCGAGTATTTTCATCGAAAATTCTAAAATATTTTATTATAAACCATGCCTTTATAATCGAGCCTCTTATTTTTACTCTTGTAATACAAGATACTCTAATCATAATTTGTAATATTAGTGAAAATTAAATTAAATTATTTATAAGTAAAAAATAATATTAATTGCAAAAGCGATTAAAATTAATTACTCTTAAAATTATAATTTATAAATTGTTGAATGATGTTTCAGGTCATAAAACTAAATTTATAGTTATAATTATTTATATTTTTAAAAAAAAATTGAAATAATATAATTATTTTTTATACAAAATTTTTGTAAATTAATTTAAGTAGCATAATTCACGCCAAATTTATGACAATAATATATATTTACTTCTCATAACTATTTCCCAAACTTCTACTTCAATTCATCTTGATTTTTAATAGGATTAATAAGTTCAGAATTTATAAATGGGTTATATTTAGCTAGTATTAATTTTTTAATTAATTGGTTAATTTCGTCTAATTGAGAATTAATAGAAAAAATATCATTTATTATGGAAAAATAGTTCACGAAACACCTATTAGAATAGATCAATGTAGTGGACACATTCGTATAGTTTTACCATGTTAGTACTAGCATAATACATAGCGGATGATGACTTAACTTCGTTCAAATTTTCGTCTGTTCAATATTATTTGAAACATTTTTAAGTGATAAGATTCATTTTAAATGCTACTAAATACTAAAATTTAACTTGTATTTTAATGAAAGCTTTAAAATAAAAAAATACTTTTTTAACCCTTTAACTAGCTAGAGTATGATCATAATTTGTAACGTAAATTTCACATTTTACAACATGCAAACCATCATCTCAAGATAAATATTTTGATGCAGTTGAAAGGGAGAAATTATCACTGTTATTGAGCAACAACTACAAAAAATGTTGTAAATTGTATCCTCCTTGTTCCATTATTTATCTATGTGACTTGATGCTAGTAGAATATACTTATTTATGTATTTTTATTAATAATAAAGGTTTATTTTTATATATTATACTGCCTCAATTCGATTTGTACGAAACTATTTTGAATTATGATATAACATGTAAAACTTAGTTAAGCCATAGAAGAAATTTTAGAGTAATGGTACTAGAAAATCTCAATGCAATTTACACGAAAATGTAATAAATTGCATATAGAAGTGCTATATTGGTGCTAGAGAGGAGGATAATGAAAAGCTCTCCAACTTTCAACTATAAAGGTAAAACGTTAAATTCTCACTAAGATCTAAAACCACAAACAATTCATACAGCAATGCAAACATATAAAATGCAAGCAAAAAACAAAAGAAAAAGACAACGAAATCAAAGTATCAATATATAAACTTTAACAAGTGTTCTTTGATTTTGTATCTTACAAATTAAAGGTTTTAAGCTACTAATTTTGTTGTAATAGAATTAAATGGTCTTAGAAAAGTAAACTTATTATGTTTTTGTTTTCATTAATCTAAATTAACACAGTTATTAATAAATATTTTTATATTCGTAAAAATACGTAGGGATCTCATATGCTTGACCAACTCTTTCTACTACCTTAAATGAATAATTTGAGTTGAAATGATCATGGAAAAACTTTGAAACGTAATACGATATTGCAACTATCATGTACAAAATATAACACTAGTATTAATTAACCCACAGCTCTTTTATTATGTAAAATATTTGCATGATAACTATCATTATATTAAAATAAAAGAAAAATAAGTTGTTTTTTATTTTTTTCTAAGTTGAATACAATTAAGCTTCATGAAGACATTATGCTCTTTGTGAAATTAAGTATGACTTTTATCAAAATAAACATGTCTTGATATTAGACAAATTTAACTAAATTCAAACTCAATGTGATAAGATGTTTCCTAAAAAAGAAAACAACATGGAAGGATTATTGAAAGGGTTCAATTGTTTAATATTACTTACTATGTTATAATCAATGGAAGAGGCACCGATCTTTTAAAGCTAATCCTTCTAAGAAATGAATTAAGTAGTGCATGACTTTATTAGCCTAAATATGCTGGGGAATTACGTTCAAGTGTAAAGGAAATGAGAATGATATTTTCTATTATTCACCCATTGCTTTCCAAATTGCAACCAAATGTAAGATAGAACTCCCACACAATAAACGAACAAACCAAGAAACCAACAAATAGGCGAAAGAATGTATAAGGATAATAGAAAGCTTGATGCTTGGCCTATCATAATTTTTTTTCTACATATTCTGTGTATTTATTCCGTTGATAGAATTACAACATAGTTTTGTCTTTTATTGCATAAGGCCATTAAAGGAATCCAGCTTGCAAATAGGATGAAGATAGCAAAGTGAAATCACAATTTGATGTTCACATCCAAGGGAACAATAATTTGCTGGCAATTATAACCTTTTATATAGGAATTCACTATTTTGATTTTCTTTATTCGTATATAAGGGAGTGGAGGGAGGTTGCTCCTTCACATTTGAGATAGAGAGGTATATATGTATAGGAGTCGAAAATTAAGGAGCTCTTTTCAATCGAATCCGGAGGGTTGAGAAACAAAAGTGTTGTCATATCATATAATTAGGTTACTCTTAATCATAAGGAAATTATAAGAATGTTAAGTTTGGCCAGCTACATGATATAAAAGCAACTCCTTCTGCTTATTTGGCTCACTCAGTAGACAGAAGGGAGCTCGTAGGTTATATTAAGTAATCCTCTTTTCTTTTCTTTCAACATAATTAATGTAATCTTGACCTCTATTTATGCAAATTTCACCTAATTCTTTTGATTTAAATAGTAATTGATTAATTAATTTTTTAATTATGAGTTGGTGAAATGAGTTTGATATTTTTTTAACTATTACATAATTCAATTTGTGTTCTATTTGTCCCTCTGCGTATTCTAGTCATTTTAATGGTTTTCAATTGTAAAAATTAAATAAAATATATTGTAGTTTGGCTTATTGGAAAATTAGGACAAGATCTGATCCCGATCACAACAGAATAATTATGAAACTTTTTCATATTTTGATTTCTTGAAAACTAAGATCATTTTAATTCTATAAAATAATTAATGCATAAATCATAACAAAGTATGAATCTTAATTCGTACCTTATTCTGTGTCATATCCCTCGAACCATTTTCGAAATTGATCTATCTTAACCACCATAGTCATATAAGTGTCCAGCCTCTAATGATATCCATATAATAGGTTAAGAGAACTCTGTAACTCTTACAAAAAGGTTAAGCAAGAAGTGTTAGCTCCATTAAAACTTAGGCCTATTTATAATAAGTTTTGGACATTTTAGTAATTTAATTGAAGTTAAATTCTAATTTCAAATAAACTTTGATTAGAATTACAAATAATTCTAATTAAATACCAATTATGCCTAAATAAGATCCAATATCTCATATTGATCCTTATTTGTTAAATATCTCATATTTAGTCATAAAAGTTTCTCAGACTTTACAATCAAGTCTAACTTCATTAAAATATCTTTGCTCTTTACAACCCGTTCTATATGTGTGATGCATTAGGTTCCCAAATATGTTGGCAATGATTATAAATTATAATTCTAATTCATAATTAGAATTAAATAAATTAAAAATCCTTTTAGTTTATCTTTAATTCTCTAATTAAACAATTTATAATCATATATCAAGATTAGCATCTAGCATCGCATCATGATCACCCAAATATTTAGGAATATCAAAGTAGTTTTAACTAATCTTTTAGTGCATGATTTTTTTTCATATAAGTCAATCTTTTCATCATACAATGTTTTGATTAGACAGCACATGGAATTAATGCCTACTTTTTTTTTAGTACAATCATATTATTTCTTCTGCATTAGCTATTAATTCAATTAATGATATTCGTAAACTATTTACAAAGTTTCATTTCACCTTGGCTAAGGATTTTCCTTAATCAATACTAATCTAAAGCAATGAAATATTCTTCCTAATTACTTTATGGTGATGAATACTATCTTGATCACACAACTACCTTTATGTAGTTCATGCTACATCTAATGACTACTAATTAAATAGGTCATAAGTAGTATCAAAACATAGGAATCCATATATAAGATAACTTTGGAGACCTCAAGTTAAAGGATCACTTATACAATCATCACAATGAGAATTCTATAGACATACAGGTAATGTTCCAAAGGGATTTGTCATATCGGGTCAGTTCAATGAACTTGTTCTCTAACAAGTTCCCATACGTTTGTTTAAGTATCTCCATACTTTAGCCTATGAGATTGACTTCTTCCTTCAAAAGGAAAAGTATAACGAGTCAAGCCTTTTTATTCTCTATTAATATCCAATCTTAATAGAATAATGACCAGGAAAAATTTAGGAATAATAAAACTAAAATAATGATGCGTGTTGAATGCACTAAAAAATAAAACCTATTTCTACATAACTAAATTTATAGTCGTGATGAGTAAGGATTGTGTCCACAAGGAGTATATGTATAGCTTTTGTAATGAAAAGAATCGATGTTTAAGATATAGGGGGTTTGGTTGGAATTAATGAAAAACAAAGTAAAATTAAACTAATGAAAGCGAACCAAATTAAACAACATAAAAGTGAGAAAATTGACGAGTGAGTTTGGAATCTAGTTTTTAGTTCAATCTAGCCTATACAAAAACAAACATACTTCATCGTCTTGTTGTTCTCACAACTCTCTTATAAAATATTAATCGTAGGTTAACAATATGCTCTGTAAGCCCTAGTTTTTCCTTAGTTTTTATTTAATCAAAATAAGCTCTTTAACTAAACCTAGCTATTGAACACCCTAAAATAAACTCTCTATATTTAGTAAGGCAGTCATATTACAAATTAGGAAAATAAATTAATCTAGGTAACATCCACACAAGCTCGAGTCATTTAACCTATGTTATGCTATCTCTAACGATTTAACACTATTAGTTTACCACAAATGAATTGAAAATACAACTATTACGTATTGTATTCCATATTCTGGTAGTGGGTTCATACATAAACAATCTACTGAGAACGAGAATAATAATCATTCATAAATGAACACCCATAACATTAAGCTAATAATAAACAATTTCTAGAAAGAGAGAGTATCAATAATACACAATGATAAGATGCCCAATGTATTCTTCAACTTTGATTTTCCCTATGAACTAGAAGAAGGAAGATTAGCCCTCCATATATCTCAGAGAATTAAAGTTTGTAGCTCCTTTCATGTTCCAAAAATGATTTATACTTTCTTTGGCCACTCACATGTCTATTTATATGAAAAACTAGGTTTTGGGGAGATGCACAAGAAAATGAAGAATTAGCATGATCTGCAAGATGCAAGGCCGTGCATCCACTTGCACAGTTGTGAATTTTGTAGATCATACTAATTCTTTATTTTCTTATCGCAACTTTACCCTAATCCATCCCCTTCTTGTTCTATAAAGACATATGAGTTGGAACATCAAGAGGGTTGCTCAAGGATTATGCTTTTAACTCATTTTGGTTCTTATGCTTCCAACTTGTAACTAAAACCAAATGTAAACCAAAATGAGTATCTTAAGCATTTCGTAATATTAATCGTTAAGTATGAAGGAATGAAAATATAAACAATTAAACACACTTCAATATCCTCATGATTAATAAACAACCATTCCCTTCAGAAACTGAGCAATCTAGGGGTATACTTTGGCAAACTGTGATTAAGAATAAGATAGATCTATAGGTACACTCAAACACCATTCAGGATCAAGACATTCCATGACTTTACATATCATTTCAGTTTTCCACCACAAGGATTCACATACATAATCATGAATTAAAGGACCTTTTAAGGTTGCAATATGGGAAAAGGTTAAGGTAACATGTATTTAGATGGTGTAGTGAAAAGTTCATCAAAGTTAGTGAAGCAAGAAAAACACTCAATGTAACATCAAGCACAGAGACTAACATTTATTCAAAACTAGGCACCATCAGCTATAATGAACATAAAAACTATGTTTCATAGCTCATATTTAAGCTCTCATACCACAAACCTCATGAAGCATAAGGAATTAGAAGGAATCACTCATTAAAATTGATGATAAACTCCATATTGCAACCATGAGCAGTAACCCTTCAAAACAAAATCTCCCTCATATGTATCATACTCAAATCACCCATTCCATACAACTTTAGGAGGAAAGAGTAATCATGAATAAATTTGCAACACAAATGCATTTCCTCTTTGATAATTTTATTTAAACATATTTTTATTTCTTTTATTTTCTATTTTTCTTTTTCTTTTTTCTTTTTCTTATAAAAATTGAAAAAAGCTACATCTACATTTGGAATTCATTAACAAGATTTAAAATGACACTCCAACAATTATAACCAACTTGGATATATGCACACCCCCACACTTATGCTTTTGTGAATCCACAATCATCAATAATCAATAAATGTTCCATTAGCTTTAAGGCTTAGGTAGGAGGCTAAAAGTATATAATGTGGTTAGCATAAAAAGAAAAGGCAAATAAAGCTCAAGGGGGCTTATTAAAAGGAAAAATAATATTGATAGGTAGGCCATTTGGCTAATGTAGCTTCCAAAAACAAAGAATGCCTATATCATCTTCATGTTAATGCACGCGATAAAAATGTGGTCTTGAATAGAAAATCATAACAAAGTTACGATGAAAATGTTAGAGTAGTGCTCTAAAGGTAATCACCTTTAGCACTTTTGTATAAATTTTATTTTGATTAATAAAGCAAAAGGTAATTTTCATTAATTTGATATTTGTTTATATATGTATTGATGTCGATCTTAAATCGAATTAATGAAGTCCATAATACAAAACATAGCATGAAAGAAATCATGATGAGATCATGATAATGAGATTCCTGTCATATGCAATTGTGTTAGTATCTAAATAATCCCTAGTCATGGGATTAATAAGATAGGACATTATTAATCCAGATAGACTAGCTCATGTTATACTCCTTAAATTTGATCAAGCAGTGGATCTCATAAACTGTAAGCATGAGATGTTTAGAGTTAACATGTGGATGCTTACTAAAAGTAATAAATACATCAGATGACACGTAATGAGATTATCATATGGATGATCTATCAAATGTCAATGATTAATCTCATCATTGCAATGGTGCAAATATCCTTAGACTTTAGGTACTTAAGGATATCTTGGATACCAATCCTGTGCTTTGACATCATTCCTTGTAACCTCAAGATGAGGTCACTTTTAGGGTGGCGATTGGGTACAGCTATTGGTATTAGAAGCTAATTAGTAGTCGATAAAGGATTTACCACTCCTGATAAAAGGAGATGATACCTATGACATTTTATCGAGGTCATTACTTAGGAGTCTCTAGCTAGAGTAGTTATATCTTATAAAGAGAGTCTGCAATGACACATAGAGTAATGAGATCCTAGGATAAGAACTAACATCACTTGGGCTAGATGTGACGTAGTTAGTCTAGTAGGAATTGACATATAGCCCATACTCCGAACTAAGTGGGGTATAGTATGGTGAAAGGACGAATTGTATGGTAATTGCTTATGGAAAGGTTCATAAGTCAGATACTTAACTATTGAAGAGTTTGTATGTTAATCCACTTATATTATGGTAAATTAACATCATGAAACCTTGCATGATTTGCTTAAATTAAGAGTTAATTCAAGTGCCTAAAAATTGGGGAACTTAAGAGTCACATGCATAAAAGATCAGATGAAAAACATATTGTGTATGGTTGTTTTTAAGTAGGCCACGATCGTGGTGTGACCGAAGGCGAGGCTATTTTTAAGTAGGCCACGATTGTGACCCAAACCTCGATAGTTAATACATAAGTGAGTTCTTCACTTATATACAAAAGTCTAACTAGTTCTTATACACTTAAGTGTGAGAATGAGGGCTCTAGAAGAGTTCTTGAGTGAGAGAGAGGTGTCTTGAGTCTTGTTTTTGCAATTTATGCAATTGTTGCATGAATCAAAGTGCATAAAATAAAAATATTGATCTCTTTTCCATTTTGAGCATCTACTTGAACTCATCTAGTTTGGTGCTCAAATCACCCTTACATATCGTTTCTTCTTCATCTTTGCATGTTCTTGGGTGATCAAGGAAGGGTTTGGTGTTTGCAACAACCGAAATAAGGAGAAGAAACAAGAAAGGAGGACAAACAAAAGGTAGAAAGGTTTTATATTTCATGTTCTTTTATATGTCTATGCATGCATGTGTAATTCTAGCTTTTTCAGGTTATCATATGATTCAAATTAAGATCCTGACACTTTCACTACATTCTCATACATATGTTCATAGCAAACCCAACAGTGGTATTCAAGAAAGTTTATGCATGTATTAGATGATGTATTGAACATGTGCAAAGTGTTTGCTGGGTTGTGAATGACATGCATATTGATTTGGAATAATTCGTGTAAATTGTAGAAACATTTTTTATTTTCTTTCATAGAAATATTTATAAGATATTATATCATGTTTTTGTCAAAGAAAATTGCAATTAAATGTCAGTTGATATTTTATTTCGAATTAATATCCAAACTATTCATATGTTAGTTTCTGGGAATTTCTGGAAAACTGAATGCATGTGCTAATTTTGAAATTTTTGTAATAATTCTAGAAACAATTTTTCTGATTTTCTTTCACATAAATGTTTATAAGGTGCTATGTTATGTTTCTATCAAAGGAAAATGCAATTGAATGTCATTTGCTATTTTATTACGAATTTAGTTTCAACCTAATGCATACATGAAGTTCTGGGAAATTCTGGAAATCTGATGAACATGCATACTTGTTAATTCCATATTAATTTTATAAAATTGTTTTAATGAATTTTATGCATGCATATGCAAGATGATATGTTTCCACATGTATGAGATGCGTGACACTTATTGTTAAAGTGATTATCTTATGCATGCATGATGTAAAGTTTGACTAGTGTTAGAAGTAATATCACAAATGTCATACACATGTGATGTGTTGACTTATTCCAATTAATCAATAAATAATTCCTAGGAATTAGTTTCTAGAATTTTTATTAGACATATTTAGAATGTGTATAAGACTTTGGAAAGTTTCCAAAATTAATTGAATTTGATTCAATTAACAATTCAAGTCAAAGTCAACATTGGTCAACTTTTTGAAAGCTGATGGAGTTGACTTACTTAATGACTTATAGTATATGTATTTCGATTATAAGACCTTAATAAAGTTCTTATGTGATACGAAATGTATTATCTTGATGTTAATACCATGCTTAATGTATATGCTTGAAATTAGGATTTTAGAAATTTTCTGAACATCAAATCGGTCCTTTTAGTGTCTAATAGGTTAACTTATTTATCTTGATGATTTTGTCCGACAAGATAATTTTGGCTTATGCTGAAATTGTTTAGATAAATTTGAGATGACCTAGGGATATTATAGATGACTAATTGATGTACGAGAATTTCAGAAACCCTAGGGATTAATTTAGAATTAATCCAAGTAGAGCATAACATTTCTAGTGTGACTAGAAAAAGGCACATATACAAGGATTAAAGTGTTTAATTTAGACATCAAAATAATTGAATTTTAGGGTTCCTAATCTAATCACATTGATAATTTGAATTAGTCGAGACTAACTCTAGTACCCGATTTAGTTCAAAAGTTTAATCGAATCATGAACTTTTGATGCATAGTTAAGTCACAACCTCAATTAAACCTCCTTTGTGTGATACATGCATTAGATACATTTAAAGGGTAGTTATAGACATAGGCTCAATTTAATTGAGTTGTCTATAATATGAATATATATATGTGATATAGATATACAAAATCATCCAAGTATTGATGAGATTAAAGAATAAATCCCTTAACCGAAAAATTTGGACTTATGCCTTCCATTAATATGGCAAGAACCATAGTTCTTTTAGATTTGGGTTATTGGAAAAACCCAAGCCCACTCTACACTAATATGTTGAAACCATGGAAATTAGATTTCCAGATTAATAAAATAAAGGCAAAATTAGGTAATATATATGAGATGTATATAAATCAAAAGTTGATACCCTAATGTGTGTGTTAAATCAACAATTGATGGCACAAGTTGAAAGTTGCATAACTGAATGCAATTGGTATGAATGATACCTATCAATTGACCTAAAGTGGCTTGTTGGGCAAACCCAAGGTCATTCTTGGTGATGTTGGATATCGAGCTATTATGAAAACTATAAGTTTTCTCGAATTCGTAGTGAGGGCTATAGATTTCAATAAGAATAGTGGGACCTATAATGTATGTGATTAAAGTCCTTATCGATATGCATTAATGTACAAACACTTTCTCTCGTTCTTCTAAGTTATTGAATCACCACGATATCTTCATCTAGTGTAAACCTATGCTCTCTATTAGACTCCAACAAACTTACGAGGCCTAACTTCTTAGATTGGCTACACAATTTGGGAATTGTTCTCAAATATGAGAAATTAGGATATATCCTAGATGAACCACTTCCTGATCCCCCACTGTCGATGCATCTGATGAGGATCAGAAAGCTTACAAGAAGCTAATGGATTATAGTGAGTTGGCTAGCTGTATAACGCTGGCCTTTATGTCACCGGAACTAAAAAAGCAACATAAAGCTATAGATGCTCATACCAAAATCTACCATCTAAAGGAACTGCTTAATGAGCAAGCTTGATCTGAAAGGTTCAAGACCTCGAGGTTGCTTTTTTGCTCTAAGATGGTTGAGGGATCATCTCTAGTGCAGTATGCACTAAAGATGTATGGATACATTGAGAGGTTAGCTAGTTTGGGTTTTGTAATGGATCATGATTTAAGTATAGACTTAATTCTGATTTGTTTGACCGATAGTTATTCACAGTTTGTGCTTAACTATTGGATGAACCAAATATCTACATCGATACCTAAGCTAATTAATCTACTTAAAACAGCTGAGCAAATTGTAAAGAAAGATGATAAGGCTATGATGCTGGTGGACTCTTCTTCTAGTTCTTATAAGAAGAACCAAAAGAAGAAGAAGAAGTCTAAGAAGCCATGGGAGGTGTAGCCAAGAAGAAGGCAAAGGAGACAACTTCAAAGGGATATGCTTCCATTGCAACAAGGAAGGACATTGGCAGAGGGATTGCAAAGCTTATCTGGAGTCACTGAAGCAAAAGAAGGCATTAGGTGGCCCACCGTCTACTTTAGATATGTTGTTTGTTATTGAGGTTAATACTATTTCTGATCATAACATTTAGGTATTAGATACCAAATGTGGCTCACACATATGCGTTGATATGTAGGGCCTCAAGGATAGTAGACCGCTCAAAAAGGGAGAGATGGATCCACGTGTGGGAAATGGAGGAAGAGTTGTTGCATTAGCCATAGGGACATATGTTTTGTATCTTCCTAGTAGTTTAGAGTTAATTTTGGATAATTGCTTTTATGTACCCATTGTGACAAAGAACATTGTATCTGTTTCAATTCTTAATAAAGTGGGATTTCATGTAACTTTTTCAAGCAATGGTTGTTCAATTAAGTTGAATGAAATGTTGTATCGTACAACTACATTGTGCAATGGTATTTACATATTAGATATGTGTAATCCAATTTTAGATATCAATGATAATAAAAGACACAAACGAGACAACTTAAAATCATCTCACTTATGTGGTAACTTAAAATAATCTCACTTATGGCATTGTTGACTTGACCATATAAGTGAGAAATGCATAATTAAGATACAGAAAAGTGGTAGCTTAAGGTCATTTGATTATAAATCATATGACACATGTGAATCTTGCTTGTTAAGCAAGATGACTAAATTACCTTTTAAAGGAAAAGGTGAACGAACGAATGGGTTATTATACCTAATACATTCTGATGTATGTGATCCGATGTCCATTTATGCCAGAGTGGTTTTGTGTGCTTCATTACTTTTATCGATGATTATTCATGATATGGGTATGTGTGTCTAATGAGATACAAGTCTGAAGCGTTTGAAATGTTTAAACAATTTAGACATAAAGTAGAGAAACAACACGGTAGAAGTATTAAGACACTTCAATCAGATTGAGGTGGTGAATACTTAAACGAGGAATTTCTATCTCATCTCGAAGATAATGAGATAGTATCCTAGTGGACTCCACCTTATACACCATAACATAATGGTGTGGCTGAAAGGAGAAACCACACCTTGTTAGACATGGTAAGGTTGATGATGGGCTTAGCAGATCTACTAAAATCCTTTTAGAGTTATGCACTCAAAACTACTATTTATGTGACAAACAAGGTCCCTTTAAAGGCAGTTGAGGTTACTCCATATGAGATATGGACTAACAAAAGGTCATATTTTTCTCATATGAAAGTTTAGGGTTGTCCGACTTATGTGAAGTGGATTCAATCAGAAAAGCTTAAAGTGAAGTCTGATAAATGTCTGTTTATAGGATATCCTAAATAAAAAATTAGATATCAGTTCTATAATGCTTTAGAGTAAAAGGTGTTTATCTCAAAGCATGCTGTCTTTTTGAAAAAAGAGTTTCTTTTAAGAGAAGACAGTGGGAGCAAAATTGAACTTAATGAAGTTACAAATAGACGCAAATCAATTTCCTGAACCCGAGATTGTTGTCCATAGAGATGAGACAATAGTTAAACCTTCTAACACACAAAATATTCGTAGGTCAAATAGGATACGTAATGTTCCAGAGAGATATGAATTTCACATAAGCGAACAAAATGACGTATTGGCCATAGAGGACGATGAGCCTACAACCTATGGAGAGGCTCTTAAGAGTTCAGAATCTAAAAAATGGCTTCAAACCATAAATTCTGAAATGGATTCCATGTATGAAAACTAAGTATGGACTTTGGTTGACCCACCTGAAGGGTTAAAACCTATAGGGTGAAAGTGGATTTTCAAAAAGAAAATTGACATAGAAGGTAATGTGATTACCTATAAAGCGAGGCTAGTCACTAAAGGTTATCGTCAAAAATAAGGAGTTGACTATGACGAGATCTTTAATCCCGTAGTTATGCTTAAATCTATTAGAATACTCATAGCCATTGCTGCTTATTATGATTATGAAATATAAAAGATGGATGTGAAGATAGCTTTCCTGAATGGAAACCTAGTTGAGGATGTATATATGATACAACCTGAGGGGTTCGTATCTAGAGATGGCAGAAAGGTATGCAAACTTCAAAAATTCATTTATAGATTGAAGCAAGCATCTAGGAGTTGGAACATTCGATTTGATGAGACAATCAAAGAGTTTGGTTTCTCACAAAATCCTAATGAACCTTGTGTGTAC
>JANZXP010000007.1:26100305-26122268 GCA_027576715.1 Erythroxylum flavicans | reverse complement strand
AGTTTTTAAAAGGTAAGTGATGTGACATGCCATTCTCGCGGGACACGGATTCGGGTATCACCATCGATATCGGGTTCAGATCCAGCGGGGGTGGGGTGTTACAGTAATGCAGACGCAAACTAATCCCGACCTCTATCCTTCACTTATATGCTGTAGATACTCCCGTTGGCCTAACGGGGTATTCTTCAGATCCTGGAAAATAGTTGCAAATTTTGGGTGAATTTTGCGAACTCAATGAAGTAACCATTATCGATGGTTCACTTAACTCATACAACACATCATTTCACATAACATATAATCACATTGGATTATATACATTTATTCAATCATGCCACATTGTACATTTAACACTTTATAATCATTCGGATCCTGCATTAGCAATGCACATGAGACTCACTTTCTTTCTTATTGTTGTGACCAAGTGCCAATCACAGACTTATACAGATATTGGCCTATAGGGCTCATTCAGACAGAATCACAGAGCTTAACTCTAAGTGCCAGATTAAAAAAATCACAGAGCAAAGCTCTACGTGGAAGCGCTTCATAATGGCAACTCAAGTTACAACGCCTTTATCTGAGCATGCATTTTATAAAATGCAATACTTTCTGAATGCCTCATATATCATAATCTTATGTGAATGTTTAGACAAAATTTTAGAGTCATCGGACCTAAGTCCGGCATTCCACTTTCGTTGAGAATCACACGACAATTACATATCAAATGCACATTTATTTCATCTCATTCACATACAAGTAGCACTTCAATATCTCAGCCCTCATTCACATTCATCGGACCTTCTGTCCGGAATTCACAATCAAACACATTCATCTCACATTCATTTATCATTCATAGCATAACTTAAGCAAACAATAATTGAGAGGAACCATCTAAGTTACTCACTAATTGCTCCCGAAGCTAATGCCTAGAAGTTCTGGAAATTTCTGGAAGTTGACGTTCCAATTGCTCCTCTATATTAAACACCATACATATATATCACAGTTTGCAAAATTATGAGTGTTTAATAATGCACATGTATGAAATGAATTATGTACAATGCATGTTCATGACAATCCTGGGTATCTTTCCATTATTCACATCACACTTTCATACATATTTCCAACACACATAAGTATCATTTATACTTATGGTTTATACCTCAATAAACCCATAAAAATCAAAATTCATAACTCATTTCTTCAATTCAGATTTTTCCTAAGACACACATTCGGGTCAACTTTTCAAGTTCTTTTTGACCCAGAAAATGAAGTCATTTAAGGATACTTTCTTCTAGAAAATTGTTCTTCTATCTCTTAAGTTTCTATTGACACCAAGATCATCTAATTTGGTTCAGTATCCTATGAATTATGCTCAAAATACCACAGACTATGTATAATTGAACTTTTGGCTAGTTTAGGATCACACCCTCAATTTATACAACTCATAACTTTTAACTCAGATATCTAAAAATTACAAAATTAGTGCCAATTGAAAGATAAGAGAGTTAAATACAACTTTTGTGAAGACACCTTTGTTTGATTCAGACTATATCCATTCAGTTTTTATGAAAACATCAAAATAAAATTTCTGTCTCGGGTAGTAGTGTAACCTCAATCCAGACTCAATTTCGTACCAAAAATTAAAAATATTAGATATATAATTAACTCTAACCTTCATAATAAAGTTGTATAATTATGTCTCTAGTTTAATTTGAATTAAGAATCACCTCATTTGGACATCTACAACTCAAGATATCATCAAAAAACTAACATATGTTCGGAAGGCGTCTCCCGCATATCACCTTCAGAATTGCGATCGTGACACGTCGCGATCGCGAAATCCATAATGGCCATCGCACTTCGCGGTCACGACGCGTAACGACCATGACGACTTTGGCAGAGTCGCAATCACGACGCGTCGCAATCGCGACCTGCATCTGGCCGAAGCGCCTCCTTCCCTTTTTCTTTTTCCGAACTTTACATCCAATTTACACCTAGTAAATAAGGTTTTTTGGCAAAGTCATCTTCTGAACAATTGTTCATCTATGTCTTGAGATTCTAAAAAACCTAAGTTCATACAATTTGTCTTAGTATTTTAAAAGTTATACACAATTTACTCCACACTATTTAGAAGCAGAGATAAAATCTGAAACTCAATTTCAAGATAATTTTCAATACTCTTAGAGACAGAATTCAAACTCTATTTCATCATAAAAATTGTAGCCACTCGTCTCTATTTTAATACAAATTAACAATCATCCTATTTGAATATCTGTATATTAAGATATGTCCAAAAAACCGACACATGTTCAGTTGAACCACAACAACTAACACATTTCCTCATCAATCTTTTCCTAAATCTTCTCTTTTGCTTAATCTACCACTTCTAACTTATATCCATGACACATACACACAATTTCATAACCAATCCATCAATCTCAAATTACTCCATATACAAGTTCTATTTACACTAACCCATGAAAATCAACATATAACTTATTTGATTTCTCTTCAAATCCTTCAAAAGAACACCATCCCTAGCTTCTCCTACAACCCACGTACATCATCTTGGAGGTTGGGAGCTTGGGTCTTTGGTGAGAAATGAAGAAGAAAACAAGATAAGAGTAGCAAATGAAGGATAAGAGAGCTAGGTTCAAAGTTGGTGAAGGTTGGGAACAAGATTCATAAGGAATGAGAAGAGAAAGTCACGTAGAAGAAGAAGAAAGCAAGAACAAACACCCTTCAATTGGAAAGCATCGTGAGAAACAAGTCATGGAAGGGTCTTTAAAATTAAAAGAATAGTGATTTGCCACATGTCATCTCCTTATAGGTTCAAACTAGTTCTTTTATTAAACTAATCCAATCAACTCCAATTTCTACTCCAATTGTCTCCAAATTTCAATGACATAAGTCATTAAATCTCAAAGTCATTTATAAAAATTTTCACTGCCATTTGACTCTTAATTCTACTGCTATTCATCAATTTTCTTGCCACTTGGCGTTTTTCCTAGTCTGAAAATACCCAAAATTTCTGAAATTTTCCTAAAATTCTCCAAAAATTCTAAATCACTAAATACACTCTCCAAATCAATTTTCAACAAATACAAGCCACAATTATCAACAAAATCACTTTCACAATTCAATTATAAATTAATTATACCCGGAATGTCTATGAATGCATGTACAATTATTTTCATGTGCAAAAATTCGATATTCATAAATATGAGAATGAAAAAAATGCATTTCTAAGCTCTCGTTAATCACTCATATTTACTATTCTAACCTCCCAAAGGTAATAGGATGTTACATGATGCCTTGTGAAGGGAATGTAGCGATCGAAAGTAGCTCACCCTTATCGTAGGATATATGCCGGAATGACCTCCGGGTGTCCTGGTGTGTACCCTGCAGTAAGGGGGTGCTACAGTGGTCATATGAGAATTTGAACCTTTAAAACTTCTAAGATTAAGTTCAAGACTAGATTTACGATTGACAAGAAGCACTAAAGTATGTGATTGAGTACGAAATTAAAATTTTAGTTCAATTTGTTAATTTTAAATGATTTGAATTAATTTAAAATTATTAAAATTAAATTTAATCGAACTCAAATATTAAAATTAGATTTGAATATCTAAATTAAGGTAGTGTTTGGTTAGTTGGTATACGAAGAAAGGAATAGATAAGGAATAAAAAAAGATGGTTGGTAATATATTATGATTCGATATTTTTATATCCCTTTTGGAGCAATACTAGATACCCGTAATATATTGAGAAACGAAAATCATATTCATTTCTATTCATTATTATATTCATTATAATTTTTATTACCATTCCTCCAAGTGAACCAAATACACCCTAAATTTTTTTTAATTTTACATCAAGTATAGGGAATCAATCAGCTTAAACTCCTTTTTTCAATGGTTCGATTGATTTTAATAACTCTTGTTGATAAAAATCTATCAATTTTTATTAATTAATAAATTCTTATAAACTAAAACAAATAAATTAATTTTTATTTAAAAATATCTTTTTTAATTAAACTTTAAATTAAAGATAATCTCTTTCAATCATATTTTAAATTCGATATTTACTCAATTTTGTAATAATTTAAATATTAAATTTTCTATCTTATCAATTTAACATTCATTTTTTAAACATTAGCATTTTCATTTCAACATTTCAATTCAGGCCGTTTGGAAACTTTCAAATTAGATTCATTGATGAATTGGATTCAATTACATTTGTGGGATTGAATTAAATTCGATTTACATTGTTTGGAATAAATCTATAGATATTAGAATTTAATTCAATTACATTGTTTGGAACATAATAAAAATGAATTCTACTACTTTATATGACTTTTTTATCTTTAACTAAAAATAGTATGTAATCAATGTGTGTGTTTTGTAGTAATTTGTATATTTATTATGTGTATATTTAAAAAATAATTTTTAATATTTTAAAAAGAATTGACTCTTCAATTTAGAATTCAATTCACATTATTTGAGATGTAAATTGAATTAATAAAAAATGAGATTTAATTACGTTATTAAATTTAAATTATTTTTTTAATATTTCAAATGCGTGAATTGAATCTAATTGATTGATTTCCAAACGCTCCGTTAAACTTTTGTCAATGGCTTACGAATTTACAGTCTAATTAATACTGAAATGAACCATTAAAGAAAACTATGCAGCCTGTGAAATGCAGGAGGCATAAAGGCGTGATGCGATACGACCCCTCAAGGACAAGACTTTTTGGTTTTTGCTGTGTTACTGTTACCTGCCAAAAATGACTCTAACCCTATCCCAATGAACCCTCCTCAGTCGGTCCTCAAAACTCTCTTTTCTTTCCCCCAAGCCATCTCAATCAAAGCTCTCGGTTTTCTGTAAAGCCATTGCTCCCTCTAGCTAGTCCCTAGGACGCGCCTTTCTTCTTGGACTGGAGACACTCAACAACACAGCATCTTCTCCAGAATAAAATTGCAGAGAAGGCGTGTTCCTTTATATTTTTTTTGACAAGAAACAGGATAAAGATGGCTAAGAGAAAAGGCAAGGTGTACCCTTCTTCTTCTTCTTCTTCTTCTTCATGTATAGATCCTGAGTCAGTGTTAAAGCAACTACCAGAGACCATCCTTGTTATAGCTTTGTCTCTTCCTATCCCAGACCGGGAAGTGTTGGCTTATATGATAGCGAAGTCTTCCACAAACCCTTCTCCACTTCTGAAAGAACATCCCAAGAATAAGTACAAAACTACTGCATTCAACAAGCGGATGCAGAAAGACCCAGTCTTTGAATGTGGGTGTTTTGATTGTTACGCATTCTTTTGGCGTAGGTGGGGTTTGTCCCCTAAAAAAGAGCTCATTGACCAGATTATTGATTCTTTCGAAGAGCATTTGGTGCAGAAACAGTTCCCAAAGAAGCAGAATCGATGCAGAAGGAAAGACAAAGAAATTACGGGTCGTTTTGAAACCGATGTCTCGGTTGAAAAACCTGAGAATAAACCTGAAATATCGACGACTACTGAGGTTGAAAGTAATGTGATTATGCAAGAGAAAGCTGGCAATGGAGACATTGAAGTGCTTCGTGCAGAACACGAAGAACACAAGGTTGGCGATGATGTGATGGAAAATCTGGAGACGGAGGTGGCTAGAGCACAAGCTCCGGCCACCAAACACGGGGGTTTGGCGAGGAAGGTCTTGGCTGATGTAATGGGTCTATTGACGTCTCGTATATGGAGTCCTAGGAGTCCTGGTAATATCTGAGTTTCAAGAGTACAAAATTATCATCTAAAAACAACCAAAACAAAAACAAAAAGAAGAAAGAAGAAAGAAGAAAGAAAGAACCTATCTTGAACTTGATTTTCTTGAAAAGATTGCACCTTTAAGTGAGTTCATGGGCGCTAATGTAGTAGTTCTGAGGTTTATTGGTTAAGAGTTTTGCGATGCCAAGTGATTTTCTGGTTTAGTAGCTTAAGTCTGATTGTTCCTAATATCACTGAATAGTTATATCGGTACCAATTGGCTACTATCATCAGATTTAGTTGAATACCACGAAACCTCGGAAAGGAAATTCTTCACTCTTGTTTCTTCAGTCCTGGATTTGAGTTTGTTCTTGTAATAAGAAGTAAGCTGGTATTAAGCAGACAAATCCTGAACTCTTTTATCCTTTTATGCTATTCCTTATCCTGAAAAAGCAACATCAGGACAGGACCTAATCGATGCAAAATCCAATAATTTGGAGGGAGATTGAGTATTGTCAGATTCCTGCTTCTTGTTCAATCCATTTATTGGTTTTACATATCATAGTTTTGGAGGCTAGTTCTGTGTCAGAGAACTGGGTCTGAGGAAGCACAACGATTCGAGCTTTATGCAAGTCGAATTTATATGGTAACTTGGTACCTTCGGGCTGCAGTGGATTGGTCGACAATAAACCATTTAATTCCAGACTCCTACCAATTTCTTTTTACTGCATGCCATTATGGCAAGTACCCCACAGGACAGATGCGCATGGGCGTCATTCTACTGTTTGATACAGTCATTCAGACTTGGGATGCCCTCCAATCAACTGGAAATTATTTTTTGAAAAACTATATCAAAATTCGCCGATTAAATAATTTAATATTATTATAAAATCAATTAAATATTAAATAAAATTTAAAATTTAATTAAAAAATTATTAAATAAAAACCTTAAACAATTATACATTGACTTGACATGAGCTATAGGCTTGGTTTGGGAGAGCAGTAGCGGTTGATAACTTGTTGAAATCAACCTGCTGAAACAATAAGTACTTATTTTCAATAAGTACTTATGTGTTTAGGATTGCTGTTTTAGTAACTGCTGAAACGCGAAAATAGGTGTTTGGCAAGTGTGTTTGCGGTTGCTGAAAATAGATAAAATGCCTATAAAGTCCATTGATTTAATAAACTATTAATTGTTGAATAAATAATTAAAAAATATATTATTAATCATATAAAATTAAAATTATAAATAATAAAATATTAAATTAAATAAGAAAATATAATTAAAATAAATTTAGTAAATAAATATTTCCAAAAAATACATTATTAGTCTTATAAATTCAAATTATAAATATTAAATTATTAAATTAAAATAAAAAATATAAATAAATATTTCACTTTACTTAAATACTATTGGCAAAAACTTCTTTCTATTAATTAAGTAAGGGTATAATGGAAAATACTAAAATATCATGAGGTTATTATTAGAAGGTAAAATTTTTACCGCATAAGCAGTTTCCTACCGCAGCCCCCTTTCTGCTCATCTATTTTTGTTGTGGCACTGCAGTTTTCTCCAACCTGCGGTTGTCGGCTGCAAATCTAAACGTATTACTGCGTTTAAAAACTGCGGTAGATAAGTACTTATCTCCACCGCAGATCTAAACGCAGCCATAATCATATTGCTGCATTGCTTAACTTTTTATTTTCAATCAATTGACATTTGTAATATCAATAACTTAGTTTGAACATAACAATTGATTTTAAATTGAGTAAGGTAATTTATCAAAAAAAAAAAAAGAGAGAAAAGAATTAGTAAATCATGATGTATATTTAAAAAATTATTTAATATACACTCCAAAAATATTAGTTATAAATTTGTTTCTAAAAAATTAATTGAGCAAATTCACAACCATTAGATAAAGTATAAAACCATTTCTAGGCCTAATTCAGAAGATGAAAATAATTTTTTTCTATTAAAAATGTATAAATTTATAGAAGATTGGTTGCTTAAGATATTTTTATATATAATCAATTTTAATTATTATTTTTTATTAACTTTCTGTAATTTTAATTGAAAATAAAATAAAATATCTATTTTTACTAGATTAATTTGAATATGTTTAGAATAACTTCAAGCCCAAAAAATAAAACTTAAATTTAAACTCGAAGTATAAAATTATAATTTTAAGACAATTCAACTCGAGCCTAATGTTTTCAAAACCATATTAGAAGCTATAAGTCTTCAAATGTTCAACCGGTATTAAATTGTTTTAAATTCAGTTAAAGATTGAATAAAATTGAAGAATTTGAAAATTAATTTTTAAAATGTCCTGATTTATTGAACAAGTTAAAGTTTAATTAAAAAACTATTAAATAGAAATTAATTAATTAATTTTAATTTATAAAAACTAATTATTTTACAACAATTGACTCGTTAAGTTTGTTTTAACAAAAAAAATTACTAATTTAAATGTTTTATTATTAACTTGGTCAAATCAGTTTAGTAATTAAAACATTAAGCCCCTTAGGGAGTGGTCAAGTTAGTGGAATGGGAGATATGAGGCCAAAAAGTCTTATGTTTGAATTCTCTTATTTATACTCTCTAGATCGAGTCTGTCGTATAAGACTTGTCTAGTGCAGAATACCCGATTGACGTGATTTGCATACTATTACGTCAATTCAAAAATTTACCTAATGCGTATCCAAAAGATAGCTACCATAGCCCCTCACGGGGTAGCCTAGTGGTAGGAAAGGGGAGAGGATTGTGTGAAAAGTCGTGGGTTCAAACCGGGGGAGGAGCAACTTTTGTTAAGGTGATATAATCCCTCTGGTAGTGGCCTATCCCTTGGAATAAGTACTCCTATTATTGTCTAAGATCAAACCCGAATTTTCCTATCTATGAGTCTGAGTGAGTGACTCATAAGTCTCAATTGAGTCACTCTCAAAATTAATTGGACAAAACCTAAAACTTAAGTTATCAAAAAAAAAAAAGAAGAAGAGATAGCTACCACAGTTCCTCCGTCCAAAAAAAAACATTGAGCCAATCATTGTCTTTTGTTTAAATTACGTTAAAAAAATTAAAAGAAGAAACATAACTCCTGATTTTGTGCAGCGACTAAAGGCCTAGCGTAATGCTCCATGTGCCCAGAAGCTAAAACTGTAATTAACTTCCCTTAAAGCAGAGTGTTAGCATTCTGCTTAACTGCTTAATCACCTTTCCACTCGCTTAAGAGAACCCGCTAGGCTCCACCTGAGCTTGACACCACCGCACTCCGCCACCGTGTACACCGTCGCTATTAATCACTCCAGCAATGGCTCAACCAGCAGCCTCACCACTTAAACATGAGCTTGATATTGTGATTCCCACCATGAGAAACTTGGACTTTTTAGAGATGTGGAGACCATTTTTCGAGCCTTATCATCTCATTGTTGTACAGGACGGAGATCCGAGTAAGAGTATTCAGGTCCCAGATGGGTTTGACTACGAGCTTTACAACAGGAACGATGTGAATCGGGTTCTTGGTCCTAATGCTAACTGCATCGCTTTCAAGGACTCTGCGTGTCGCTGCTTTGGCTTCTTGATGTCCAAGAAGAAGTATATTTTTACCATTGATGACGATTGCTTTGTAAGTGCGAAATCTCTTTTTCTGTGCTACATTTCGAAATCCGAATAGTTGTCTTAGTTTGCATCTAACCTAAGACAAGCTATCCATTTACTCTGTTTGTGCCTAGAATTCATTTTACAGTTTCTTAAAAAAAAAAAATTGTTGAAAAAGGTCGAAACTTTATGCGATTCTTTTGGATTTTAGTGCTAAATCTTGGACCCCTTTTGATAGATCGAGACAAATTTCTGTACCTTTTATCCAGTTCCTTCGTAATTTTGAGAGCTAGCTTTCGTTGTCTGAGCTTATGATGGGGTTGGTATTTTAGTTTCACATATCAGTATTTCTTGAATAGGGCGTGAACTAAAGAAATTCTGATATTGGCTAATTAAGGTGGCCAAGGATCCGAGTGGAAGAGAGATAAATGCGTTGCAACAGCACATAGAGAATCTGTTGACACCATCGACCCCTTTTTTCTTCAACACCTTATATGATCCATACAGAGATGGAACTGATTTTGTTAGAGGCTACCCATTTAGCTTGAGAGAAGGAGTCCCCACAGCCATTTCTCATGGGCTTTGGCTCAACATTCCTGACTATGATACTCCTACTCAGCTTGTCAAGCCTCTTGAGCGCAACACCAGGTTCATTCACTCTTCACTACTCTATCTTTCTTTGCTCACAAGCCATTCTAGTTTCTAGTAATTGCCTTTTTGTTTGGTCTCATCTCAATGTGCTTTAAGAATTAAGACGAATAGTAGTGTTATCTTGGAGTTGTTTAGTAGTATGTTAGCAATTTAAAATTTCAGTTTCTGTCTTCAGGATTTAGAAATAGCTAATATTGTTCCAAAGTTAAAACTCTTGGTCTTTTCATACGTTTGTGAGCTTTGTACGTTCTGACTTCAAAGCCTTGGATTTTTGTTAGGAAGCCCATCCTACTGTAATGTTTGCTCAACTGTGGCTGGGTTTCTGATATAGGTATGTTGATGCTGTTGTGACCGTTCCAAAGGGTACCCTCTTCCCATTGTGTGGTATGAATCTTGCTTTCAACAGGGAACTGATAGGTCCTGCCATGTACTTTGGCCTTATAGGTGATGCTTCCTTTGGCAGATGCGATGATATGTGGGCTGGCTGGTGTGCAAAGGTATTCTTTTACTCAATTTATTCACATTTTTCAACTATTTAAATTCTCCTCTGATTTGGATGGCATTTAGGTTACATTAGAGCAATTGATTGGATTGTGTAGTTGGTAGTTCAAATTTCTATGTAGAGCTTCATTATAGTGACTGATGCCTGAGGGCCTGCAAGTTTTGGTGAACTTTCTGATTGTGGGAGCATTCCATAGTTATGGATTCCTTGTGTTTTTTCTTGGAAGTTACTTTCTCATATATACAGCTTCAAGTAACACATTTAATGTTAACAATGGATGTGGATATCAGGTCATCTGCGACCATCTGGGTCTTGGCGTGAAGACAGGGCTACCGTATGTTTGGCATAACGAGGCAAACAATCCATTTGATACAATGAAGAAGGAACAAAAGGGAATTTACTGGCTTGAACAGATCATCCCATTCTTCCAATCAATTGTTTTCCCAAAGGAGTGTACCACTGTGCAAAGTTGCTTCATTGAGCTCTCCAAACTGGTTAAGGAAAAGCTCGGTCCCATTGATCCTTACTTCCATCAAATTGGTGACTCCATGGTTGCGTGGATTGAATCATGGGAAGAACTGAACTCCTAGGTGAAAGTGTGCATCTTACGGAAGGGTTTCTTTAGCACATAAATAGCATTTGAGCCTTCATCGCATGTTGTTAACATTAGGAATCTGCAACTGATACATCGAGTCCTTCAAGTACCATAGTTACTAGGAATAACATTCAGCACTGTCTCTATACTCAAAATTCGTATAACAAATCCAAGTATTGTCTTTATCTTCTGTTTTAAAAGAACTTATTGCTTCAATGGATGGTTCAACTGGTATAATAAGTTATAATCTCTTAATTTAAGAGGTTGCAGGTTGATCAGAGATGAACATACACTGTTGCTATTACATACACTTGAGAGTTTATTGAGTAAAACGTGTATTGCTGATTCAATTCTTACTGAAAATGATGCAAGTCTTCTTCTTTGTTAATCTCATTTTTTCAGTTCCTGATATAGATAATCCTATAAATCTTTCTACCATAAAGAGAAGCAGTTCGCTGTCTCACTTTGTCTGGAGTGCCAAAGGCTAAGGTGTCTACTACCTTGCTAGCCACTAACAATACAATTGTTCTTATTATCACTAATCCTTACAGGCGCTGAGCTGGAAGGATATTAACCAGATCAGTCCTCAAAGTTGTGATTTAGGACAAGTTGTTAAAAGGGTAAGTTTCTGTAGTATGATCAACCAGCAAAATAGCAACCAGTTGAACAATGTTTATAATGCTTTCGTATTTATGATAATGGCGTCAATTACGGGAGTGTTAAATTCAATCCACTGAGATGGACGTATTGCACTTGTTTTTCTTCTCTGAAACTTGCAGCCTCTGCTTTTTTGACTCTAAGAATGTGAAAAACTCCACGTGGAATTGTAAGACCAAATTGACGTGTTGTTGTAATGGAAAGGTTCGTTGGTGATGCCTGAACTTACCTCGAAACTGGATTTACCAGTACAGTGAGCTCTATTGAATTTACCAAAAACAGCAATCTTCTATTGGTGGAAATTAATCCCTCACCTAATCATGAACTTGATCACAAAGATTCAAGTATCCACCCTGATTCAAGTGAATGTGACCTTCACTTCTTCCTTCCTTCTCATTTCAACTTTCGTTTTATAACTTGAATTCGTAATGCGTATCGACTATCCGATCGGATCACTCAAATTCAAGCGACGGTCGATACAAGGATACCAACTTAATCTCTTACAATTAAAAAAGTAATAGAAACTTAGGTTGCATTTCAACCTGAATTACGGTGTGGTGTAATGTAGTGCAGATAAGTACTTATTTATCGTAGTTTCTAAACGTAATCACATGTTTGAATCTATTGGCAAATAACCGGAGGTTGGAGGAAAGTGCAATGTCACTGTAGAAATCGATAAATAGAAAAAGAGTTGCGGTAGGAAAGTGCGATGTCATCGTAGAAATTAATAAGTAAAAAGAGGGTTGCGGTAGGAAAGTACTTCTGTAGTAAAACTTCTAATTTTCATTAATAACTTTCTGGTAATTATTATTTTCCATTATATCCTCAACTAATAGAAAGCAAGTCCAACATAATTTAATATTTTAATATTTATAATTTGAACTTATATGATTAATAATATATTTTTATGAAATATTTAATTTACTAAATTTATTTTATTTATATTTTTTATTTTAATTTAATATTTTCTTATTTATAATTTAAATTTATATGATTAATAATATATTTTTATAAAATATTTTTTATTTATTTATATTTTCTTATTTATAATTTTAAATGTATATGATTCATAATATATTTTTAATTATTTATACAATAATTAATAGTTTATTAAATCAATGACTTTTTTAGTCATTTTATCTCTTTTCAGCAACCGCAACTACACTTGTTAAACATCTATTTTCACGTTTTAGCAGGTACCAAAATAGCAATCTCAAATACATAAGTACTTATTAAAAATAAGTTTCAATAAGTACTTATCCTTTTGGTCTCCAAATATATATATCAGATAATTTCTTTTTATAAAAATTACAAGAATGACTAATGTGACCATGCTTACCACGATAATCGCACAAAACAGATGAATGATAATTGTTCTGATTTTTTCCACTTAGCAGGTTCCTGCTGTCTTGGCTATAGTGTTGGGTTTCGATTATGCATCACATGCACATATAAGAAAATACGCAACGGAAAATAAAACAAAAACCAAAAAATACAAAATCAAACATGTGCCATTAGATGTAGTTAGAGATGGCAATCCCAGCCCAGCCTAGCCCACTTTTGACTCTGGTTGGGCGGGCCACGGGCCAACCATGGTCAGCCTGTGCTGGCCACTTTTCTCAAAACGGCGTCGTTTTGGTTTTTTTCTTTAAAAAATTCATGGAAGGGTCAGACCAGCCCGACTTGCCCGTGGCCCAGTTGGCCATAGGGCGGGCCACGGGCCAATCAACCCATCCTTGGACCGGGCCACAGATTGGCCCATCTGGACCCTCGCAGGCCACAGGTTGGCCCGCGACCCGTCATGACTGAGGCCGGGCTGACATCCTTAGATGTAGTTTAAAAAAATGAACTTAAGATGTATACCTTACAAATTACTTTTTTCTTCATTGTCTTCACCTCTTCGGGTTGTTGTAAACCACAACGACCAAAGGAGGACATCTCTAATGATATCCACACGAAGAACAAAGCTTAAAACCTCTTAGGAAGAATGGTTAGAACACACAAAAAGTGCTAGCTTTGATTTATGTTCTTAAGAGAATAGTTTAGCGAATAAGTGTGTGTAAGATGAACTCTTCAGATTTCTCACTAGTTTTCTTACAATACTAATAAGTGTAAATTGCACCGTATTTTAGGGCATAGTTTAGTATGTGTTTAGTTGTTAATTCAATTATTTAGTATGTGTTTAGGTTAGAATTGTGTTAGTTTGTTAATTATTTATGTTTGAAGTGTTTTATGGGTTAGTACAAGTATTTGAGCTTTATTATTATGTTTTTGAGGTACCTTGATGTGTTTGATAGTGTTTCAGGGTCAACATTAAAAACGAAGAAGTTTCAGAGACAGTGGGGCCTAAATATTGACCGATGATGGTGGCATGTTAGGCCACGATCGTGACAAAAATATCAGAGTTTGCCCACGATTTGTCACGATCGTGCTAGAAGCATAAGGAACGACCCATGATTGTGGCCTGCATCAGCCAGACGCATAGGCACTTAAAAACTTCAAGTTTTGAGGGATTTTTTGGACTTTTTGAACCCCCAAAAACTAGGGCTGCTTAAAACACAAAATGATGTTTAAAGAACAAGAAAAGAGGCAGAGAGCTTTTGCATCAGCCACCTTGAGAAACCCTAGGGAGAATTCATCGAGAGACAGAGAAAGAGAAGAAGGAACAGAGAAGAGGAGAAGCAACTGACTCGACGTACTTCCCAGATCAGGAGGTTTCCTGACGGCACTGACTCACATCTTCCATTTCGATTGTATTTCCTGTTTATTTTTAGTTTTATCATTGCATAGAAATGGATTGAATAATTGATAATAGGATCGAAAATGTTGAGGATGTTCTAAACTCACATTCAAAGTTTTATTCTTGAATTATTTAAATCTGATTGTTTATGTGTTTATTAGATTTGTTGTGGTTTGATTCTGCGATTGCATAATTCGGTAATAAATTAAGAGGGTGAATCAAGTGAAAAATGATTAAATTGGACAAACGAGAGTTAGGTGATTTAATGGAACAGGAATTGAATCAAATCAAGAAATTGTGCGAAGAGAGATCTTGCATAGGTTTCCGATAGTTTATTAGAAAACTTTAGAACTAATTAAAGTTTTGAATAGGTTGTGAATTGAGAAATGACATCTTCCATAATCTGATTAGGGTTTATGATTTAGGTTTAATGGTTATAACTCGAGAGAGAGTAATCAACCCTAGGATAGTCTAGAACCAACAATCTGATAATTCATATCAGTAGGTTAGCATTAAGGATAGGTAAAATGTCCTTTCTCTTAATTGGCAATTTCTTTCGATTGATTCTTAGGTGTGTTGCAACTGCTTAGTAATTAGTATTTCGTGTTTGATTGAATTAAGTTCTCGTTTTTAGTTTCGTGCAATTTGAATTTATATTATTGTTTCTAGCCTTAGATTAACCACCTCCTCATGTGATCGACACCTTTGATACTACGCTAACGAATCATGTGTTTGCGGATTATCGGAGGTTATTAATTAAAACTTACATACAACAAACACCTGATCAAGTTTTTGACGTCGTTGTTGAAGAGGTGATTAGTTTAATTTTTGTAGTCTAAGGCTTTTTCACCATTTTTGTGTTTAAAAAAAATAGAGAAAGAAGTTTGGGGCGTAAAGTAGAGACAGATCAAGACATCTTAGAGTGAGAATGAGACATCTAAAGAGCTAGATGCTAAGAAGAAATGAAAAGAACAATGATGAAGGATAGATATTATAGGGAGCAAGGAACTTTTGCGAACTACAATGACGCACAGTATAGTTGGTGAAGTAACGATCCTTATTAGAATATGTACACTTCGGGGTGGCAGAATTATTCAAATTTTTATTGATCCAACAATGTAAGGACTCATACTTTACACTCTAATGTTAGTAAAATGATTTTTATTATACCTTGAGTAGAGTGCAAATGTAGTAACAAAAATGACAATATAGACTTATATAAACTTTTGGTGAAACATTTAGGTAAAAATCAAACCTTTAACTAATGTCTAAATAATCATTTTAAAGATTATTTTAGTGCCAATTAGGTCTAAATACTTAGCTATAACACTACATAAGTCAAATGGAACACTACATAAGTCAAACGGATAGCTTAAATACTAATAACTGACTAAAACCTAACTTCATTTGAGTTTAAGGTTTTACTAATATCTTTCTAAAAAGTATTAAGGTGTAACGTGATACTATTGACAAGAATTTATGTAAACCTTTTGAAAAATGTTAAGGAACTATTTAAACCGTCGACCCTTACTTCACCTACCAAACTTATGTGAAGAGTAGTGTTTTAAAGGTACAGACCTGATTTGAGTAGATTCAACTAAACTTAGAAGACAGTTTCAGTGTATTTAAATCTAGCTTTGTCTGTGTGAAATTAAAAGTACACAGTTCAACTTTCGACCCAACACATTAATATATAGATTGTAACAGTGTAAATGGAATTGCATAGATTTAGGTTTGAAGTACAAAACCGAGAGTTAACTTTAGGAACAAAATTAAGCTTGTTCAACTATTTATCTTACATCCATTATTTAAGTGAAATTACATGTGGAATGAACCTTCAAACGAGAGGAAGCGAGAGATAGCCCTCTTTCACGAGCGAAGCCACAAAGTCATCAAGCATTTGTTGAATGGACTTGAACTCCTTGAATCCTAGGCTTTTCAACTTTGAGGTGTTGAAATCATAACGTGGTCTACTTGATTCCTCAAACCTGACAATGTATACTTCCAACTACTATCATGATTCTTTAACTTCAAAATAACTTGTTTATAGTGTCGAAGAGTTGAATTGGGTATTGATACCCAATATATATATATGAGAAAACTCAATTATATGTAGATCTTTTGATTTGATTAATGTATACTTATTGCATCTAAAAACAAGTCCATTTAGTTCCTAATATATAGTGTTGATGACTTAAAAAAGGTCAGAATCACACTTCATCATAGCTATGGGTACCATAGTCAAAGCTTTTATTAGTCAACATTCTTTCCATTGGAAGTTATATAGTTATGTAGTTACTTGTTTATAAGACGAACCTCTTTGGGATAGGCAGTGAGGGATAGCGAGCAGATAAAATGGATATCAATTCATTGTTGTCTAATACAATTGAGCTACAAAGGTATCGGCCACTGGCAGTCTCCTGCTCATAAACAAGGATGTGACATTGTGCAACGTCGTCTATGTGGACGTATCCCATTCTTCCATGCCATTGAAATTTCTCCACTTGTCCTGTTAATTTCCTTTTAGCAACATCAAGGTAATAACTAAATACAATATATGACATGAAAGTTTGAGAGATTACAAGAGGGAGTAAACTAATTGTATATCTACCTTGAAGCAAGCCAAGGACATCGAATGCAGTGGAACATAAATCAGGTGGCAAGCTAGGCCCGACCACGAATGAGGGAAGCACTGTGACCAAATCAATATCATTTTCGTTGCAGAATTCCCATGCAGCTCTTTCAGCTAGGGTTTTCGATAACACATACCATAGCTTTCCCATCAGTTGACGAGACCCATGCACGTACATAGAGCAGATGTTAAACATGACCAACGTTGCTTGATATGTACATGAATGTAATGCAATGTTCTCCCGTATGTGTGCTGGAAATGTATACCTGCAGTTTCTCGCAGAGATCTACAGAGCTCCATGATGACTCGTCAAGGGGTATTTTCGGGTCAAAATCATCTCTTACTCGTATTGTTGATGATGATGAGGTGAGAACCACACGCCTTAGAGATGAGTTCTTCTTGCAGGAGCGCAAAACATTGAGTGTCCCCTCAACAGCTGGTGTCAAGATTTCTTTCTGAATGTGAAGAAATTAAAACCAATTCTTTGCATTATGTCATATTGTCCAATTAGTTATTCTTCTCTTACCCAACATCATGAAATGCAAGAATAGGAGAAATAAGATGAAAGTCCTCTATTCGACTCTCAATTATGGGCGACGTTCCTCTAACTTTAGGAAATTTCACGCAAGTCGCGACCGCGACTTTCCTCTTTTTTCTTTTCTCTTTTCTCTATCTGTTTTGGTAAAAAAGGCATAACTTTCACTACAAATATCGGATTAAGGTCATTCAAAGACCGCTTTGAAGAGGACTTATAGACCTACAACTTTCATGAAGACCTCAAAAACAAATTTTACCTCTATAAGGATTAAAATTCCCAATCAATTGTTATTGTTATTATTATTATTATTATTATTATTAAATTCCTTATGTTGAATTAATGTTGAATTTGCCGAAAGTCTTCGCCGTCAGTTCATCGTTGTCCAATCAGCCCCGGCTTCAGAAAATTCCTTGCTCCGCCACTGCATCCAACATAAAACTTGTCTTTTATTTTGTTCAGTGACTCATTTATAATAAAGTTCTTGAAAGTGAAGAAATAGGAAAACATTTTTTTTAGATAGCGAACATATTCAATTCATTGCGCTCACTCCTCTTCAGAAATTATAACAATTTCGGGTTTTCATTTAAGCACTTTGACCACCAACTTTCTGAATAATCGAAGTTCCAACTATATTTCTAAAGCTAAGAATCAAGCATTCACAAAAGGGTATATCTCAAATTTCGTGCTGCAACTCCCTAAAAACAAACTTTCCACTAGCTAAATTCAAGCAATAAAATTCGTGTTCATAAGCCATCTTTCTAAGCCACTTCATGCAACTCGAGCTCTAGATCCCTAGTGCACTGGACCAACGCGCAAAACTTTTCTAAACCCCTAGCCCAATGTCTCCGGCTGCATAGAGGTCTGAACTCCGGAGAATTTCCCTTACCGGCCGGCAAAACAACCTGTGTCTCCGGCGTCTTAATTTTGCGGATGCTTTAAAATTTCGCCATTGCACTGATAGAACTGATCTTTGTAGTCATGATGGCAAAACATTCAACGTGCATTTTTCATACCACATTATTGCTGCTTTGTCAGAAGGACAACGACTGCGCATTTCAGTGCTTGCTTCCTCAAGACAAGTTTCACAATCATGGTTCCTGATGTTGCCTGCACAAACAGCAAGCCCGTGAACTTGGCCAGAGTTTTCGACAGCGAGTTTCTAGTAAAGCCTATGGACGGTGTAGAAGAGACTAATATTGAAAGAAGATCGTTCCGGTTAGATTCGAAAGGATCATTGGCGCTGATCTTAGTGCTTGAACAGATATGGCCAATTGGGTTTCCAAGGACAACTGGGATAAGAAGTGCAACTGACAATGGAATTAGCAGATTTTGAGGAAACAACCTTGCCAACTGGTGGAGGTGTTGAAGCTAGATGTTGTATTACTTTTCTACTTATAGATATGAAGTTAAAATTCCAACAAATAACAATCAATCGAATTCTAAAGATGCCGGCAGGATTCTCACCTTTTGCGGTTTATGTAAAATATGCCATGTAACCGCACGTGAGTTAGATATATACAGCCTAAACTTAAAAGAATTGAGATTGAACATTGAAAATTTTATAGATTAGATTTGATTAATTTATATTTATAAATATCTTAAATTTAAGTTAATTTACAATTGCCGTCTAATAAGTTTTACTTATACAATTATTAGAAAAGAAATAAAAGATACAAAATTATCTAAGTATTTATATTTTTAGATTACTTATTTTGTTTTCATTATTTGTTAAAATAAAGGATAAAAGACAAGAACACTCCCGGCATTTAAGGAAATTTTGAAAAACCTATCGTTTGGAATTCTAAAAAAAATCCATCTAATTTGAACTTGTCTAGAAAAACCCCTCTATAGTTAACTTTCACTTAAAAAACTACCCAAAAAAGTCCATCTAGTTTGAACTTGTCCAATGTTCAATTTCTATGTGTTTGATTCTTTCATGAAATACTGGGTTAGAAGCAATATGGATAGTAGTTTGATTATCACAAAATAATTTCATCTGTGATACTTCTGCAAACTTTAAGTCTTGAATCAATTGCTTCAACCAAATAAGCTCACAAGTTGCTAAAGCCATTGCACGATATTTTGCTTCTGCACTCAATCTGACAATAACATCTTGCTTCTTACTTTTCTAAGATACAATATTTCCTCCAACAAGAACACAAAAGCTTGAAGTAGAATGCCTATCACGTGGAAAACCTACCCAATCACCATAAGAGTATCTAACAATTTGTGAATGACCCCAGTTTTCATATAATAATCATTTTCCTGGTACACCCTTAATGTACCTCAAATAACTACATTGTTGGCCCCGGTCCCCGTACGGATGTGTCATCATTTGATATTTATTTGTAATAATAATAATAATAATGAGGGATACGGAAGTTTGGTGGTGGGATCATATCGTGACATTGAAGAAATCTGCGATCGTCACGATTGTACCGTGTTACGATCGTCACTGGGTTAGTTTTTGGGAAAGTCGCGATCGTTACGGGTAACGATCGTGACTTTCTAGCGGTTAAAACATTTTTTCTTCTAAACAACATATCTCTCAATTCAAAAACCCAAAAATTACAAACTATATATCATTGAAAAGCTAAGAAAAAGATCTACAACTTTCATGAAAACAGTTTTAGCTAATTCCGCATGTATCAATACAGTTTAATCATTTAAACAAAGTTTCTATTTAAGCCAAAATGACACTTCAATTATGCATAAATGCACCCAAACACAGCTACCTTAAAATAGTCATAACTTCTACATCTGATGTCCAAAAATTTTGATCTTTATAGCTTTAGAAAGCTGAAAGAATAATCTACAACTTTGATGTAGACCACTAAGCCTAATTCTACCTAGATTGGTACAGTTTATCCATCAAAGTTTCAGTTCGCATTTTTACCCCATTCCTTGTTTTCACTCATCAATTCACACACAATTCTCACCCAAATTTCAAAGGACCCGAACCAACAGAAATTTCCTTACATACCAAACTCCTTTGCTACACAATTTAACACAACTAAACCATCATAATACCTCTCAACATTCAGCACACAACCAATCTCATAGGACAAAATTTAACATACAAATATAAGTATCAATTCACAACAACAAAGAGTTACATACTTCATAATTTGTTTCATAATGTTGCAACAACATCTCAGTCGCAAAATACATACAGTATCATGGTCGCAAAATACATACTATAATGTTCATGATGACATGCTACTAAGATCATCTAAAAGTGTTTGACACTAACTTAGTTACAAAATCTGAAATTTCTTGGAGTTATGCCAAAAACTTTGCAAGGCTTCTAATGATCTGCTGGTCCTTCACCTGAGGAGTGGAAAATGTGGGGTGAGCCGAACAGCTCAGTGGATAATATACCTATAGTCAATGCTAATGAACTACACAACACACAATAATCATGCATAACACAACACATTATCACAACATAAAAGGGCTGAAAATTATTGTCAATCACAACATTCAATATACATTAATTTTTAACATGTTCGAAAATGCAATGCACACACACTGGCTCGAGAGTTCCGTGGAACGAAACGGCGAAACCAAAGTTTACACCGTGAGACGAAACGAGTCCGATTTCTCTAATTCTCACCACCTTCATTCACGACTTCCTCCACTTTGTCTTGTTCATTTAAGATATATTTCTTGTATGTTTACCAATTTACCCCTTCTTTTATTAGGAATTTCCTATTATCTCCTTCACTTTCATAACACCATATAAAATTCAAAATATACCTTATTAGTCTCCAAAAATTCCTAATTTATAAATTCTAATTTATTTTCATGCATACTAATTTAAGACAATAAATAAAATAAAATAAAAATATAAAAAGCCTAAAAGTAGGATCCAACATTTGATATTAAAAATTTCTTCATAATTGAGTTTTCATTTTAACACTTTAGGTATAGTACAAATTAAATATTTCTCCTCTATCCAAATTTTCAAATCTCTTTCTGGTGGAGTCTTGTTTGCTCTTGACGAGATAACATGTCTTCTCAACCTCAACCTCTCTTTATAATCTTAGCAACATAAAAGCCTTTAATCTCCTAAACTTAACTTGGAACCATTGCAAATTAACACCAAACGTAACATTTGATATATATATTTTGAGAACCAAACAAGCTAAACCAAGCATTTGAAATGTTGTGATCTTTAAATTTTAATTTTGTAGTAATATGCCCAACATATTGCCTTTATGTAATATGTAATAGTGTAACACCCCACTCCCGCCGAACCCGAACCCGAACCCGATATCGATGGTGATACCCGAATCCGTGCCCCGCGAGGG
>JANZXP010000007.1:26070636-26092616 GCA_027576715.1 Erythroxylum flavicans | reverse complement strand
ATAAATTTGGTAATAATAAAATTAATAATAAGTAGAAAATTAATAATAATAATTAATAATATTAAGAATAATAAAATAATATTATATGATTAAAATATTAAAAATGAAAAAATCAACATTTAATAATATAACTTGTATTACAAATTAACATTATTTAACAATTTCAATTTTTATTTGATAAGGATATAAATGGAAACACAAGTCAAAATTACATTGCATTCCATGAAATACTGATGAATACCAAACACTATAATAAGAATTCACCAAACTTTCATATTAGAATTCTTATAGGTATCAAAACATGTAAATATCTTTACTTTCCATAAATTTGTTTTTCCAATAATCAGATTCCAAATTTACTTTACTTTTTCGCTAACTAAACGGGGCCTACATTATATTATAAATCTTTTCATCCTTTTTAAATATCTTTTTACTATATTGTGTTTTATTTTATTATAAACTTTTCTGTTTTTGATCCATTACATTTTATTTTATTTCATTAATTAACGTCTACCCGAATAGAAACAGAATCTTAGTAGTGGTTGAGGGGGTTGGAAGGAGGGTTACTCTCCAACTAGCCTCCGGGGAATCGACCAGGAACAAAACGTGTGAGAAATGCTAACCACCGGTGGTTCTCCACGTGTCCCCATACAGAACGGAAGGATCAGAAATGACCGGCTTACAATAAAGTGCGAAACGAAGAAAAGTCTGCAGAATCTTGACGCCTGAGGACCACCAAGTCTTGAATTCCAAAGTACGCCAAACCCCTCAGCCATTCGATTTGCCTACCCTTTTGGGGGTATTGATTAACATCACGGACGGTCTAAAATATATTAAATTTATAAAATAAATTATTTTTTAATATTTTCTAAAAAGGATTGTTAAGAAGATAAAAACAATATATATACCACGTAAGAATAAGTTCGTATATTATCAAATCTTATAACTTAACGGAAAATTAACTAAGTGTAGCTGATGTATTTTTAATTTTTATTATATGTAGTTATTTGTGTATATCTTTTAATTTTATTTTCTTTAAACCATTTTTTAATTTTTTCTCCCAGGTTTATCAAAACACCTTTCTACTATTTATTACTATAAATTATGAAATAATAATTTATAGAATTTTACGAATCTGTTTATTATTATATTCTTACAATTTCCGATTTTAATGTAATGTTAAATTAAAAACTATCATGACTTTTTAGGAGTCTAATTTGTCACCCATGTAAATGTATAGATGAGATAAATTAGAATAAGGTTAAAACAGTAAAAGTAAAACAGGTAATCTGTTTCCTTAATTTGTGACATGAATATGTGAAAAAGACTGATTTTTGTTAAATTTTATACAATTGGACCTAAATAAACTGAGCACATATAAATCTAAATAAGGTTTCATCCTAAAATCAATTGGTGATAAGAGTAGTAATTCACTAGGCTTATATGCATGCTCAAGACCTTATATTATTTTAATGTGAGACAAGCTCTTATTTATATTTCAACACTCTCTCCTCACGTGTGGGCTAATTTACGGCCTAACACAAGTCACAGTCTATCATGACGAGGTGGTAAAGTGTAACCTAAGAACAACTTACTCTGATACCATATTAAATTTTATACGATTGAGCCTAAATAAATTGAGCACATATAAGTCCAAATGAAGTTTCATCCTAAAATTAATTGGTGATAGGAGTAATTTACTAGGCTTATATGCATACTCAAGGCTTTAAATTTTTTTAATGTGGGACAAACTTCTATTTATATTTCAACATTTTTTTGGTATGAAAATTATAATTATAAATATGACTGTAAATGTGAATAAATTTTTTAAAATAATATTTGAAAATGTGACAATATTACAAAAATTGGTCCCATCAACTACGGATGGACCGCATCAAATTCACAGCTACCACGTTTCTTTTGGTTGTTGACGATATTAAAAGCTTGTCTGCTGTTAAGATGTCTACATTCAGATGTTCAAGCTCGCTCATTTATGCTCGTGTTGTACATTTCAAATCTGTCTCTTCTTATTCATCCAACAAAAAAAAATCTGTCTTTTCTTATATATACACACACATGTAAAAGAGTTATTTTAATAACTCAGTCAGGTTAAAATCGATTAATTTATTTATTAATTGATTAAATTTTTATTTAATAATATATTTTTAATTAAAATTGAAATTAATCGATAGATAATGGTAAATTCTTTAATCATATGTCAAAATATTTAATTTTATTTAATCTTTAATTATTTTTATGACGATTTAATACCGATTGAAGCTTTTATGTCTTAAACATCTTGTTTTACTAATTTAAATTTTGGTTTGGTATTTAAAACATCGCTTAAAATTGACATACAGTAATAAGTCATTACTATGTTTTACAATTAATAAAAAATTAAATCAATAAAATAAGATATTTAAATTTTTAAAAAGTTCAATTAGTGTTGAATTATTATTAAATTTATATATAATAAAAATTAAATAAATTTGAAGAAAAATTATTCTTGCCCATTAAAAATAAAGTTAATTAAAGAAAAATATTAAATAAAAATTAACTAGTTTACAAAAATTAACTAATGAATTAATACATCAGCCAACTTTTAATAACAATAAATATTATAGTAAACCGAATTTTAAAATCGAGTTGTTTTAAGATTTTTTATGAATAAATCAGTCTAAACCAATTTAATTTTTTAATTGTTACTATATTAATATCAAGGTTAAATTTTGGTTGTACTATAAAGGGTGATTATATTAGATTGTATTGTCAAATTTTGTGTTGTATATATAATTTGTACCTAAAGATTATATTATATTCTTTATACTTTAGAATAATTATTTAAATATGAGTGAAATAATTAAAGTAGAGTGCAGATTTATTTAAGTTATATTTAATTATTTATTTATGAATATAATTAAAATAATATCATTTAAATTGTAAAATTTGGCCAACCAAAACCCTTGCTCCCCTTTGTTCCATGATAATGTATACTATTCTTAAATTAATAGTTTAGGACTAATGAGTCCCTAAACTTAGAAGAGTAATGCAACTAAGCAGATTGGTCAAGAGATTGACTGGGTGTCCTTTTTGTATTAATCTTATAAGTTCAAATTCCATTCTCATTTTAGTTTAATCTCTCAAGTGGAAGTGGTACCCTACAAAAGAATCCCACTTACTATTTCAGTACATACCTTGACTAGTATACTCATGGAGTCCATGATTAGAGCTCCAAAGTTGGCCATGTCTGTGTTCCCATTAGCAGTGAAAAGGCAAAACACCAAATAAGAAAAGAAAAGCAACAAGTCCCAAAAAGAAAAAAAAATATATGCTGTGAAATGTGAAACACAATGCCACATGCTTTGTCCTAAGCATCCATGCCTGTACTTTTCTTCTCTTGGCTCGTGGATGAAAGTTGATAGGAACAAACAGGCCTGTCCTTGTTATCCTTTTCCTTTCTCAACACAAAACTTTCCAACCCTAAAAATGGAAAATGGGTTTTCTTTTCTAAAAAACAAAAAGAAGTGAACTTTGAAAGTTCAAAATACTCATCTTACTTACTTCCTATTTAACTCCACCACTGAAAACCATCATCCATGTCAGTGATATTTCTGCACTCCATTCTACTGGTATTTTTCTGTGCTTTGATCCTTTTTCTTGGATTCTTGTAAGGAGACAGCATTTGAGTATTTATTTTCCTTTTCGAACAATATCATCTTTTTATGGTTTCAGAATGATTACAGTAATTTTCTTTCCCTGTGTTGACTACTCCCTTTAGTGGTTCTTTTTGTTTTATGCCTCCTTGTCAGTAAATGAAGGACCTGTAAAGAGAAAAAAATACCAGTCTTCTACTGTTTTTTCTTTACTTCTAGTTTGTAGCCTTTGAATGTGTAAGTTCCCGTACTGTTGGAACTATGAGTCTATGATTGCTGACCAGAAAGGAAAGAACTTTCTGATAATGTTGTTTCTTTTTTTTTTTCAAAATTTTCTTCGTTAATATTGGGGAAAGAAAATGCATGTAAGATGGTGATGATGTATTGTCAAATTCACATTTAATTTGTGGATTTTCAGACCACCTAGGCCCCCATTAGAGTTGGACTTTTAAGCTTCGAGATTAGTTGAGTAAATCCTTCTTTTCCTTTATTTTTAACTACTTAAAGTCACTGTCATATCTTGGTTGGTGGTTCGATTGATTATTTGGTTACTGTACATAACTTTCTTTTAGAGAAGCTTGCTGTGTTGGTGTGGAGCAACTAAGTGATATCTGAAGAGGAGAATAAAAGGCTTTATGGACTGGAAATTGAAGGCAGCTTCTTGGGATTTGTCTGAATTCGAGCAGGAAGCTGTTTCAAAGATGGATGTAGCGGCATTTGACAGATCAAACATGGTTCAAGATTACAGGGTTAGAGAGGATTGCTCAATTGATCTGAGACTTGGTGAAGGGGGTAGTAATTCAAGTGAAGATTCAATCAACAGGTGGAAGCAGCAGCCTCCGCCTTCTGAAGTCTCGAAAGTGGAGTCTTCAACTTCAGGTTCAACAAAAAGGGCACGAGGAGCAGGTAATGGAACTCAAGTTGTATCATGCCTAGTTGATGGGTGCAACGCGAATCTTAGTTGTTGCAGGGACTATCATAGACGTCATAAGGTCTGCGAGCTCCATTCCAAGTCCCCACAAGTTACCATTGGAGGCCAGAAGCAGCGATTTTGTCAGCAGTGCAGCAGGTAATGGATATTGTTATGATGTTTTGTATCAGAACTCCATAAGTGCTTTCCTCTCTGTGATTTCTGGAACGGATGGTTAAACTGGCTATCTCTGACATCTTTTAACAAGTCGTAAATCATCATACCATCTGTTTACAGCGTGTCACTGGCCATTACAATTAGATGCAATGTTCTGCATTCAACTAATGATTGTTTTTAAAGGAGAATATCATTTGGTCATGTACCCAACTGAGAAAATGGCTTTGATACTAATTTTCTGCAACTTTTTTCCTTTCTATTTTGTTATTGCCTGAGCTTTTGGTGTAGCTAATGCAATAGTTGTGCAACCTTACATTTTTGAAGGATAAATCCAAGTTCTCTTCCTCGCTTGGATCCTTCATTGAGCTGTTCCTAATGATGTAAATGTACCGAACCTAGCTATTACTTGATGTCTGTCACGTTCAAGTCCTTTCGTCTGACCATCGCAATGGCAAGCATCTGGCCTCTTATCAGATTCTGCACTCTTTCCACAGGTTCCATTCACCAGAGGAATTTGATGAAGGGAAAAGAAGTTGCAGGAAACGTCTCGATGGACACAACCGGCGTCGAAGAAAGCCTCAGCCTGATCCACTCCCCTATTCTGGAAGCTTTTTCTGCAATTACCAAGGTCAGATGCTGAAGTGCTTGAGTGGACTCATTCTCATTTTCATATTGCACGTACATTTGCATAACTAAGGGAACCAAAATTCATGTGGCTTTTCATACTTCAATTCATTGTTTTATCTTACTTGGATAATGTTTCACTTCACTAGGTTAACGATAATCTTTTACAATCCACTCGTTCTACATCTTCTGCACTTAAGCTCCCGGAATATTATTGTGTGTTCTGAAAATTCTAAATTCAGTGCTGTTCTTCAAATTCATTCTTTTTATGGCTACTTGAGCATTGCTGCCTACTTCTGGACTTTACTTGAATTGCAGCTTTAAATCATTGGCATGTCAGATTTTGGTCTCATGTTCTGATATCAGATTGTGTTTCTAGTTGATCCATAGATGAGGAGATGAATCTGGACAAAAAACAAAACCTCTCTTTTCGTTTTTTTTTTTTCTCTTTTCCTTTCAGAATCAAATGCAGGATGCTTAAAACTATTTCGAGGCCAATTGTAAAACTCATCTTTGACATGTTTCAGGTTCCCAATTGTTGACATTTTCTGGTTCACATGCATATCCATCTACTACTGTAGTGAATTCCTCCTGGATTGGAGCTGTCAATAGAGAGACAATTTCATATGGTAGACACTGTAATTTCCACCAACAAATACAATTACCTGACAAACAAAGCCTATTCCTCGGATCCTCCCTGAACACCTATAAAGAAGGAAAGAAATTCTTATTCCTGGAACCTGATAACCCCAACCTTGGCAATCAACCAACTCCTGAACCTTCTATCTGCCAGCCTCTTCTGACTACCTTTTCTCTAGCAGAAACCAGTGGTGGCACTGGCAGCCATGCTCTGTTGTTTGACAATGACAGGTTAACAACACGAGTCCGCGACTCAGATTGTGCTCTCTCTCTTCTGTCATCGTCGAGGATGCGGACACCTGGGAACCACATTCTGCAACCAGATTCTGTCCATAATATGCAGCCATTAGATCAATGCCCACATGTCAATACTTTAGACCCCATGGAACCAGTTTTTGTATCCCACAGCAGGGATGCTCATGATGTTGATTGCTCAGGAATGTTTCAAATGAGGCCTGGTGATTCTACTCAGAACAAAGTGTCCCATGCCCTTCCATTTACCTGGGAGTAATTCCCGTTGGAACTTGACAGAGATGAACTGCAACTGTGGATTCCTTCTGAAAATTGCCCTGAACTGGATTGTTGCAAACCATTTCAGTTCTTTCTTTATGATTGCTTCTTTCCAAGTTCAAGCTGAATTCTCATGCCCAACTTCAATTGTTTCCTGTAGTAAGTAAAGGAATTGGGAGGAAGGACTGTTATATGAATCCATAGGTATTAAGAACAAGTGTGGTACTGAGTGTTGATGAAATCTATGATTCCTGTTCACTTTTTTCTTCTTAACAATGCTTAGATTATAGAGTTAGTTCTAACATTTGAAGTTATAAATCATTAAGTTAATAGAATTTTAAAAAATATAATTACATTTTAGTTCCTTAAAATGGATAAGGAATTGATATATGAGACTTTCAATTAACAAGATTTGAATCATATGAAATTAAAAGTTTATATGATTTTAATATTAATATCCAATTGGTTACCAACAGAAAGGTAATATGAAAAAAAAATATATTAGAGAGGATTATTTTGTTACATTAATATGAAATAATTCTAATAGCTATGTTAAATTTAACTAAGAATTAAATACATTAGGTTTCATATAATTTCACATTTTCTTATTTTACTATTTAAATATTTTTATAATTAATTATTAATTTTTAAGGAACTTTTAACTCTAATTTCTGTTTAAGTATTTCAAATAAATAATAGAAAAATAATTTATTTAGTCCAACTGATAAATAAGAAAGACAACACTATTAAATAATGAAAAGTAATATTTTTCATATTAACTTTTTAAAAAATTTTGATTACATAAAAATGTAGGTGCTAATTTTATATTATTGAGAATGAGCTTCGCAATTCCTTTATGATCATAAAATAACAAATAACATATATCATAATTTTTTTTAGATACACGTAAAGCGAAGATCTTTGTGCATGGATAAGTTAAGTTTTGACTTTAACCGTAAAAATTGTCGATCAAGAGAAATATTTATTGACTTATATAAATCTTTAAAATTGATATTAAAATATTAAAATTATATATAATATTTTAGAGTTTAAAATACATGAATTAAATAAATTGGGATCTTATTGTACGAAATAAAAACTAATGAGATAGTGACAAACCAAGCCAAAAGAAACAAAACAGAGCAGAGCTCCTATGAAGTAATTGATCGTGCTTGCTCACATGGAGAAACCATCGTCGTCATCGTTGAAGAACCAAAAGCCCAAGGAGATGGCTATAACAGGGTTTGATTCGATAAACGAAGACCTTGTTCACAATATCCTTAAGAGGCTCCCCGCCTTGTCCTTTGCATCAGCGGCTTGCGTAAGCAAATCATGGAACCGAATTTGCAATCACATCCTCTCTCGTCCTAAGCTTGCTTCTGCTATGTCGCTAAACCCATCTTCGCTTGTAAGTTTTGGTTTGTTTAGACTCCAGTTTCATTCTTTCTGTTGTTGGGTTGTGGAAAAGTTGGAGACTTTCAAATTTTGACGCTTCTTGTTGAAAAAGATGAAAAGTTTTCAATTTTAAGTTTTGGGATGTGAATTTTAAAACCCATTTTTGGAATCAACAGGTGTGTGCTCAAGAGGTTGTTGATAGAGTCCTGTCCGAGCCCATTCGACCCCATTTTGCTATAGCAAATGTTGTTGGCGTTTTCGTCTTGAGAGCTGATGCGATTCTCCAATTTGTATAAATTTCCTAGCTGAATTATCTTTCCCTCTATATATTTGTTGGTAAAAGATGACGTGAATTGAAAAGGTTTGATATGTTGGTTCCTTAACACTTGTGGGTGCAGTTAGCTGATAAATTGGGTTCCGGTACTCCAATTGTCTTGTCTTCTGCCAATGGAATCATGGGAAGAAACGTTGTAAACGAGGAGTTTAAGGAGGTTGGAATTTGATTGTTAGATAGTTATTTGTTAACCTTGTAACTTCATACAGAAGATTGACTGTTCCATTTCTTTTTTCTCCCCGCTAATTTTAAACCTCTCTAGGTCCTGCCTGGAGATTCCTGTAGTGATGGCGATGCGGAGGAAAACTTGGATGGAAGTTGTGGCATGGTATTGACAGTAGGCCTTGTACCAGGATTAAAAGTAGAAGCAATCCCATTAATAGGAATAACTAAGGTAACAATAACTTTGAAGCAAATTTTATTTCTGCTTTCAATATTCATTCTGATTGGAAAGAACGTAATTCTAGAGGGTGGCCTCCTGCTTGATTTTTGATTCACCTTAGTCATTCGTGCTCTTGTTGTAGCAGAAAGTTAACTAATTTCTGGATAAATCATTTCTGTGCTCAAAGACTAGAAGCTAGTGAACATGTCATTGGTTATTATTTAAGATTTTTTGCGTTGATGGATACCATAGAGGCGTTGCCTATTTTATAGGGCATGTTTTTAGCTTTCTTTTTGCCATTTGAATCACCATAACAGAATGCTTGTTAGCGCAGGTACCTGGAATGGGAGTGGTTGACAACTTTGTGATGGCTATCAGGAATTTTTCAACCTCTGTTTCAGGTTCAACTTCACCCCTTGGGATTATTATGTTTGGAGTAAGTGCAACTTCCTCAGAAATCCTTCATTCTGCATTTGAGATTACTTTCAAATATTTTGCTGATGGTTTCTCCAGGATGAAGGGACTGAACTAAAATGTATAGTTGAAAAGCTGGGTAAGTTTGGCTCAAATTTTGAACTTCTTTTCTTAATTTTGTACACATGGAAATTAACCAACTCTCTTTTGTCAATTGTCATTAACTCATTATAAAATACAATTAATGAAATAAGTCTGGTAACAGACTCCTGTATGTGATTTACCTTTATTGGTGGGTAAAGTGGTTTGCACCTTGAAATATTGCAACGTACACATTACTATTTTATCTCCAGAGCAGTGCTTATGTTTCTGTTTGGTGCTATGGTTCTGAGGCAGATCTATTATTTTACTTGTAACTGTGCAAGTGATAATTCTAGTTCGTTTAATTTTTATCCCTGAAATCATTGATAGATACAATTAGGTGTCATTTAGAAAGCTTAAGTACAATGTTTTATGATATGTTGTGCTGCAGATTATGCTTTGTCAAAGGAAACTATTGTTGTTGGTGACGAGAAGGCCCAGTTTGTATTCAGAAGTGGTAGTGAAGCAATCAATATCGGCAGGATAAGAAAAGTGTCTTCTGGTGCTGTCGCCCTTGTGTTTGCAAGGGATAGAGAAAAACCTTATGGTATGATAGTTAAATCTCTGGGCTATCTGTTGTTATGTATTTGTTTCATATTTAATATTGGTGTGGAAGCTGAATTAAAGTGATAATTTGCTTCTTGTCTATTATTATTTGTCTCATGTATTCTGGCTTGACTAAATTAGCAGGTGTAGGTGAAATTCAATTCCATGCTGCATTATCAGATGGTGTTTCAGCAATAGGTCCTAGATACAAGGCAGCTTCTGTCAGAGTGAGCACTTCTGATTATACAACTTGGTTCACAGCTAGAAGAGAAGGACGACAGGATATTCTTGATGGTCAGAGGATTCTAAATGACATCAATGATGATGTATGTTGCTATATTTGAGGTTTACCTTTGATTTTATTCATTATCATGGCTTCTTCCTTTATCCTTATTTATTTATTTTGTGTTTGTCCTGCATCGTTGTGCATGTCTGCTGTTATTGGTTTGCAATAAGTCAGTTTGATTGGAGTTGGTGAGGAATTTTTAGCGTCAAAAAAATCTGAAAGATGATTTGGATATCTGGAGCTTTTGAAGATTTCAAAATCTCTTTATTATGTGGTTAAATGAGTTTGTTATGAATGTTGATTCTGCTAGAATTATATAGGGCAATCTTTGGGTTTGACATGCATGTCCATAATTTTCTTTGTACATCTCGTGTACAGAGGCAATAGTCCTTTTCTTCATGTTTGATTAAATTACTGCTTTTTAACTTAAAAATGTAAACTTGATTATGTGCTCACTAGTTTTCCCCAAACATAATGGAAATGAGGCTTGCTTATCCAATAACTGGCCATTTTGTGGTCTTGTTATACTTTTTTATTGTCCCAAAAGTATTCTATTTTCTTGATTGGTTTGTTTCTTGGGTGTTCTTCTTTTTTTCTTTGTATTACTCCAATCCTATCAATCATGACTTTTTAATATATATGGCAGTTGGGAAATCGTATAGAATGCCCTGCTTTATTCATCGGGGTAACTAGACGAAGAAAATGCATTATTGGATCAGATAAGTCGAGATTTATGACATCCTTGGCTTTCCATGCAGTTATTGGGTAAGGTTGGATTTGTGATTTGGTATTTCTATGTAGGATGTTTCCAGGGGTGGTGGAGGGAGGGGAGGATAACGTTTGTGGTTCTTTCTGTGGCTAGCTTCTTGAATTACTACTTCTATCTCTTTGCATCCCACTTATATGACAGCTTTTCTTTCCCTGCCATGAGTTTGAGGGTTTCAACTTTTTCCAGGGGAGACGAAGAATACCTTTTCGCCGATGGAGTTGGCATCAAAACTGGGGACTATTTCCAGTTTTATCATTCTGATCGGAACACAGCATCATCATCATGCACTAATGTCAGTGAGAAACTGAAGAACTTGAAGCTAGGGTTGACTAATAGAAGCTTCTTTCAGACCGAGGGTGTTGCCAATTCTGTTCAGGAGAAGGAATTCATTGGAGGCTTTATTTTCTCCTGCTGCGGTCGCGGGGAATCATTCTTTGGTCGACCCAATGTTGATAGCTCCCCATTCTTGGAGAATTTTCCTGGGATCCCGACGGCAGGAGTTTTCTGCGGTGGGGAAATTGGACGTGGCTTATCGCTGAATGAAAACGAGAGCTCAGAGGAAAGCATCACCGGTTGCTGTCTACATGTTTATAGCTCAGTTTATCTGCTAATGTCATATACTCCAATGGCTTCCTTGGAGCATTAGCACTATCTGCTCTTCCCCTGAAGATGCCAAATTTTGTCCACCAGTATCATAACACTGTAAATATTGCACTTTTCCTTGGATGAGATTGCAAGAAGTTGGATTCTGAAGCTATCAAAACCAGTTAGTGGGAAGGCACACGATATTTCCATACTTATAGGATTTCCTTCGTGATTGGGGATTATGTATGTGTGAAATGCTTGATATAAACAGTTGGTGTTTAGATGGTGAAAGAGAGGAAGCTTCATATCCTCTCTTTTAAAAGCCATAGCTTTCCAAGTTTTCCAAGATTACATGGAGGCTGGAAATGTTGAGCCGCGTCAATCGTACTCATTCCTGTTATGTTGCAGAACATGTCCAGTTCAATCAATGAATTAAGTTTAATTTAATCTTAATCAAATTTAAACTTTGATAATATCTTTTGAATTTGACTAATTATAATAAATTGAGTCTGTCCAATTCAAATTTAACAGTTCAAAATATGTTTGATGAGCTTGAAGTTTAGTTTCACGTAACTTAGAACTTCAAGTTACTTGACTAATTTGTGATTAATCACAAAGAAATCTTTCTGTTTATGAAATCTTGATCACACATGAACTGACGGAAGAGAAGCTTATAACCTCTTCTACTACTCAATCACTACCTTGTTAAGAAAAAGAAACCTGACTTGAAAAGACACCACTCAAATACTTTTCTCATTATCTATACTACGTACATATTTTCCATTCTTTACACTTCATTTTCAAATAATTATATTTAAAAATAGAAAATTTAATATTATATCGAATGGTTTACCATAAGTAGATGGTAATGTCAAAATCTTCGATAACAAATGTATATATCATTCTAAAATTAATATTACTTCTATACTTGTTAACTCATGTATTATCCAACACATTTCTTAGCTGCATGCATGGACTTACCTGCATGCATCTCGATAATAAACACACGAAAGGAAGCAAGACCAATAGACAATTCAATCAGCAAAACAAGCTGATAATCCTCCAACTGCATAAATGGTTATAATTATGCAGATGTCTTTGTATATTTGGTAATAATTAGGATTTAGGAATGAATATATCTTTCATTTTCCCGTTTAATTACTTACTTGAGAAGATGAGAGGGTCTATGCAAAAGATGCTAATGAATTCAATTTTGCCTTCCAAAGCTTAGTTTCAGCGCTATCATCCTAAAATATGATCTGGGTATTTCTGTTTTCTTATTAAATCTTCTTGTGTTTTCATTTTAACTGTTATCTTGCCTTCTTAAGCAGTGGTTGAACAGAAAGTATATGTAGAGACGCACCAGTGACTGTAAGCTCAAATACAAAGAACAAGGTTAATACTCAAGGAGCTTAATAATTAAATTTCAAGTTTGGAATTACGAAAACTCTGTAATAAGTATCTAAGCATATGATGAATTTGATATTATGAAAAACAAAAATTGGAAAACAATATTCTATATTCATATATATATTTATTATCTACATTTCAGAAAATTTATGCCGAGAAAAAATTAGAGTCAATTTTCAAATACTCCTATTAGAAATAGGATTGATTGAAATATACACGAAATAGGCCAATTATGCAGCTTTTTGTTTAAGAAAAAATGAAACAAAAGATGCGGTAAAATTAGGATGGTTATTGTATCGGATTTATCCAATACTAAATGCAGAGGTGTATAATAGATTGATACGAACACTATGAGCTACCTGGTAATAAACTTTGTGTTATTGTATCCCATATAACTTGGAATTTTATTGATAAGACCATACAATATGATAATTGGAATATAATTTCTTTTCTTTTTATATTAGTGATATTTTGTATCCGTACTTTTTCTAGTGTATATTGAATAAAAGCTCGAGATAAACTACGAAAGTATTATTTAATGCTCCAGCTAGGATGACAGGGAGTGATTAGAACAGTGACGCAGGCCATATTGGCTAGTGGTTGTCATGCGTATTCGTCTTTGGAATCAGTCTTTTAATATTCATTACGAAGAACCAAAAAGACCTAGTGAAACCCTAGATAATGTGTGAGTATTTACATTGCATGAAGCTATTCTCTTATCTTCAGAATCATTGCCAATGATTAGCTGAACCAGACAAACATATTCTTAAGCACTTGGTAGGTCACAGGACACGATCCAACTTCTAAGATCTTTAAAGAGAGAATTCTGAGTTTTACATGATTAGGAAATAAATCTTATTTAACTACAAGGCTTGATGCTGTCAAACAAATAATCGTAAAACTGTCTTTATGTTCAAACTTCACCTTCGTGGAAAGTAAAAATAAGCATTTGATAGCATGAATAGTTAGAGAAAGATGTTTCTTATACCAATTCAACCAAAACCCTAGTTAGTATTGATTGTTATGGATTACTCCTAAACCCAGAGTAAAACTAGAGAAGTAAAGGAAACTCATGTTTCTTCTTCATGAAAATTAGAACACTGAAATAACAAGAAATTGAAAGTAACAAAAGAGAGTATGAGGAGTAAGTACGATATTGGCACGGCTCAATCAGATTAAAGGACCCAAAATCGAACCCCTTTGGAGGTTTAATTTGATTGAGCCATTCCAACATCACCACTTTCTCTCTAATCTTACCACATAAAGAAGAAGAAGATGAAGACGACGACCACCATGATGATGATGATTTGGTGAAGAACCAAGAATGACCCTTTTGCTACACATCCATGCCAGGGTGATTTATGAAAAGATAAAGAGGGATAGAGAGACACAGAAATTAAACCAGGGGCTAACACAGAGATGGTGTCTTTGGTGTTAGATTGATGAGAAGATGGTTAGTATATATGGAAAAGAAGAAGGCGGAAACTAGGAAGGATATTTTGGAAAGAAATCTAGATATGGTTGAGATGTCAAAATCTTCGTGCTTCATATGGAAGAGCCATGTTTTCATATAAAATTTCTCATTTGGTCTATGCAATTAGCTATGCTTAGTGGTTGATGACATTGGAATTAAGTACACGAAAAAGGTTCCTTTTTTTACTATTTTTCATACGTGCACCGATAAATTATTAATCACACGTAATAATTTACAAATCACGTATTATTTATCAACTTAATTAGAATTAAGTGACAAAATTAATTAAAATAATAATCATTTACTATATAGTCAATTACTATATTTTATGATAAACTCATATTGGTAATTAAATTGTATCTCACTCTAAGTTTCCAACGATACAACTTAAAGTCCCTTTTAATATGTAGGATGTGTCATTGTCTTCATTTACTACACCTTTAAATTGACATGAACACATCATGAAGGAAACTTATACTTCAAGTCATCAATGGTTGCAAGCAATTGAACTTTGGTTATGTTTATTTCTTGGAAGATTGATTTCCTTGATCTATTTTTTCTTTATTTTAATTAGTATTTTTAAACTTCTATCTCATACCAGAAAACAAAAGTCTTATGGTAATATCATCAGACATTATGACAATTGAAGATTGAGGTTTGCAATGTCTGAAAAACTGTTTACCTAATTAAGCCTATGTTTGAAAATAGGAAACATGTTAGTTGGACAACCACAAAACTCCATTTTTTCCTTCTTTTGTTTTTCTAATGCTTCATCATCATCATCATCACGCCCAGCCCGAAATTTTACAACAAAGTGGAGTCTGGAAAGGTCTGATAATAAGCAGCCTTACTCTTACATAGTAGAAAGGTTGTTTCCGATAGACCCACATGCAGATGTGATAATAAAAGAGTAATACAGGTTAAAGAGTGAATAATTGAAACTGACATGCTAAAAGATTATGTAAATGATCTATACTTCCATTTCACTAGTACATCAATATAAGGAGTAGAGTAAGATGGTTTCCTAGGAATTAATAACAATATTATGAAAATATCTTTATTCATACATATGCAAAATTAATAGGTTTAAGTACATAAAGACTCGTATAATTTGACTTTTTCCATTTTAATTCTCTTATTTTAAAAATTATCACTTATTTTAAAATAGGAGAATTGGAATCTTGGATTAACCAGTAAAGTTACTCTTGTGTGCCTATAAGGTCGTGGAAACAACTTTTTCGTAAAAAATACTAGCATATTTTGATAAATTTTATTTATTTTTATCTAAATAATGAAAATATTAAAGTTTCAATAAGACATTATTTTAAAATTATACGTGAGTGAAATTATAACTGAACATAGAAGAAGGAGTTGCATGAAAGTAAACTAAAGATTGAGATGAAAAAAAGGTTAAATTATATAAATATCAAGTGTAATTAATTAACCCAAATGGAAACATTGTTTACAATTAATGGAAGGGTCAACCTATTAGTGGTATGATATACAAAGCACATGAGGGGTTAGTTGGAAAGGGTTTTAAAAGTTAATATGATTGTATGATTAACAAATGTGTTTTGACAAGAGCTCCAACTGCTTTTCTAATTGGTTTTTGTGGCACCAATTCAATTAGGCATCCAATCATCATATACCTAATTTTTTTGTCCTAATTTCAATCACTTGATCGTTTAGTTCATTGCTAGCTCTGTTTGGAAATGGAGGTTTAGAGAGTCCCATGAGCAAGTGGGGAGTCATGTCTGATTACACTTTTTAGTTGCTAGCATCTTCAACTACATTATTTCTAGATATCTTTGACTGGCCAAGGCCTTTGCTTTGTGCTTCTGCTGGCACCAAAGTTAGTTCAGTAAAGATTCAATTAAATATTCAAACATTAAGCAACTCACTTTTCACTAGCTCTATACCAAATATCATAATTAGGGTTTCAAGTAAAGTGAAATTTTGTGGAAGAGGTTGAGAATTGGTTTGATAAAAGCTTGTATCAAACTAATTTTGATAATATAAATGATCCCAAGTTCAAGTTTGTTTAATGAAAAAAATCAAACTAAAAGAACATATAGTTAGAGTTAAGAATATATTAATTTTAAGTTAGGTTAAAAATAGATTTTGAATATCCATTTATTAAATTTATCTTCCATATTACCTAAAATATACAAAAGCAGTCTCTCTACTAGTTAAGAGTAAGACTGCCTATTATTATACCTCCTTAAATTTCGCGTCTCAGCGAAATTTATACTCAAATGTTGTTATTGTATACCAAAAAAATCCATATAATTTACCATTTTATAAAATCAAACTCACATCCAAATTTGTATTATTTAACTTCAAATATTTAAATCATAAAATCCTGATGCATATAAATACTAATGATTTGATGAGACATTTGTACGACCAACAGTTGCATTTCTTCTTTTAATATTTTAAAAAAAAGAGTGGTGCCTATAGGTAAAGATCAATTAACGTAACCTCGTCAGAAAGGAAAAGAAAAGAATAGGAAACACAAAGTGAATATATATATAGGAGGTTGAGGCACACCTAGGGGATGAGTTGGCCGACACAGCACTGAATCACAGTTCGTGCAAAGAATTGTTAAAGGTAGCTGTTGCATGACCACGTCTTCTCCTTACAATATCATATCTTAAGCATCAAGTAGCTTAAAAAGCTAAGGTTGGTCCTCCCCCATTACATCTTCACACCAACCCTGTGGAATCTTTATAATCCCAGTACAGATCACGAATTCTTGGAGCTGCCTGTAGAGAAAGCTCTCATATTCATAATACACTTGGAATGGACTCTTTCCCTTAGAGCATATACGAACTACATGGAGTGTAAGCTCTATAAGAACTGACCTTGTGACTTTTGTGTACAAATCCCTCTTTGGGTTGGTGAAAATATCGACCATAAGATGTTAGTTTATCAACCGATAAAATCTTCACTCAGATGAGAGGAAAAATCAACAGATCTATTAATAACTGAAGTCAAGTAAACGAGAAGCAAAAGTGAGCTAATAAACAATCTGCATGGTACAGCTTGAGAAATGCCCCCTTGTGACTACTGCAACTCATTGGAATTGAAATTCACATGCAGCTCTTTCAAAAGCCAACAAAATCAAATTACAAAAGACAAGTTTGTTTTTAACGTTCTTGAGCTGTTTATTCTCTTGATATGGAAAATCTGTTTCACTGATACACAAACATGGCAGCCTACGTATCATCAGATAGAGATACCCAACTTCTTCTTCAACTTCTCCACCTCTAGATACACAGTTGAATAAGGCAGAAACTCTGAGAAATAACTTTTGCTATGATCGTTAATTGCAACTGCAAGCTTAGGAATTTCCAAGGTCTCTTCATGGGTCAAAGACCTAACAAACCTTGCTGGATTACCTGCCCAAAGTTCACCTGATGGAATTCTTCTCCGAGGAGGAATCACAGAACCGGCTTCAACGATAGAGTGTGTCTCCACGAAAGAACCTTCCATAAGGATAGAGTGTTGGCCAATAATGACCTCTGGCTCAATTGTGACAGAACGCAAGAGAGAATATGCACCGATTGTCACGTACCTTTCAATGGACGTCTCTGCTGGCAGTCCTGATAAATTGAAGCATAAATCAGTATCTGTGACAAGGATCGGAAGAATGAGTGTTGCATTTGCATTTCTTAAATATTTTATTTTCAACCGACTAATCATTCTTGTGTAGTCACATCACTTGTTGATCAACAACAGATTCAAACAATCTGAGCTTATGCAGATCAAGAAAAAACTGAAATCTAGTTAACAACGCTAAGGCCTAATAAATGTAAGAGGATATCTCTAAGAAACTTGAGCATTAACTGCCAAACACCCAAGTAGGACATCAGAGACAGGTAATATAGCCTACATACACAACAGTAGGCCAGGAGAGTCACAGAGGAAGTAGGCAGGGTTTAACAGATGGTATACTATTACCATAGAGACCTATCTAAACAAATTTGTAATTAAACATGAAGGGTAGTGACATATCAGTTAATTCTAGAAAATATCAATGAACAGAAAAATATGAAAGAGCATGCAATAAAGAAATCAAGTTTCCAAACCAAAATAATTGGTTTTGTCTTCAATCCATTTAGTATGAATGGAAGCTACATAGCTTTCATTAGCATTCTATGAACTGTCAACGTTGCACAGGAAGTGACAGGCACAGGAAGTGACAGTTAGCCACTATAAGAAAAGCTATCCTGAAAGGTAAGTTGCCAATATCTTGCTCAACATCTCACATCACAGGAAATTTAATGACACAAAATTTGATAATATCCCTTTCAACTGCTATGAATGGTTATACATGACAAGTTTTCACGCACCAGTCTAGTAAGTCCAAAGACTAAATGCTAGATGAAGATTTCAAGCAAATCTTGATGTAGGATGTGTGAAGGATATATCAACTAGTGGCTAAGACCCACAACGCTTATAAAATCTGGCTGCTGGAATAAGCCATATCAAACCTAAAAATACTGTCTATTCAAAACTTGAAATTCCAACAACCGAAGCTGAAGTTCAAAACTTAAAACTCAAATTCCAACAGCAGTCCTAACCACTAGTTCGATATATCTTCTACTCATCCTGCATCACATCTTTTTGATGAGCAAAAATGGAGATTGATATCCTATCAAATAACATGTAGTTGTTATAGATAACAAACCTTCTTGAACCAGTTGAGTAACTAGCACAAAGACAAATGTCAAATCAAGGTTTCAAGCACATACTTCTGACAAGCAAACGTGCATCTTGAAATGAAACCTTCTTTGCTTGTCCATACACACGCATACAAAGAAGTCAACCTAATCAAAGACACATTCGTCCACTGACACAAGTTGAAGGCACAAATTACCCATAACCAGACAAAGTATTGATGTAATTCAATTACTCAAACACGCGACTTACATGAAATCACATTCTAATTACACTTAAAAGTCACAAAACACCATAGTTCCAAGTTACCAGCCAGCATTATCTCAATTAGCGATACTGTCTTTTGCACCAAGGCCCCAGCATTATCTCAATTAGCTATGCGCATTAGTTCCAAGTCACCAGCCAGCATTATCTCAATTAGCTATGCCCATTAGTTCCAAGCCACCAGCCAGCATTATCTCAATTAGCTATACTATCTTTTGCACCAAGGCCAAGCAATTCAAACATAATTTCACCCATTTTATCAAACTCATATCAGCTAAACTATGCTCATACTTCACAACATTCACTGGAAGCTTCAGCTTAATTTCAGATAAAGACGTTAATCCAATCTCATAAAGCCAACCACAAATCCAGACTAACAATTCAACCAATCATAAAACCTCCACATAATTTAAAGCACCGTCATTTTAATAAAGCCAATCCAATTTGACACAAAATCCCTAACATCATAACCCAAACCCCAAACCTGTAGGCGAATTCCACGCAGCATGAATAACGCACCGCTCTTGAACGTTGGAGCAGAAACCGACAGTGATCTTATTGAGATCGCCCCGAAGAACCGACCCGTTCCAAACGGACGCTCCGTCCCAGACCGTGACCTGACCTGCTAGAACCACATTTGGTGCCACATAGGCATCAACGGCGACCTTAGGGACCCACTGGCCCAGCGGGATTATCTGCCGCTGACCTCGATAGTCCCACTTCACTCGATCAGCCGACGGCGTTATCGATTTCGCAGATGCCTCAGTGGAGACAGCGCGGTGAAGGAGGTGGGGGTGCGGTGAGAGGGCGGAGGCTAGGGTTCTTCTTGAGATGCGAGCTAGTGTTGTTGCCATTGTTCACTGTACCAGAGCTTCGTCGTACCGACGAGTCGCCCAATATGAAAATTTAGAAACGAGAGGAGCAGAGAGAAGAGTCATTGTTGGGCTAGGATTACCTGGAGACAGAAATATCCTTGTTGGGCTCGGATTACTTGATTAAGTGAGCCCATTAAGACTTTATTATTCGTTTCTTAGCAAGCTTTCAATGTTAAGATATAATTTAGGTCAAATATTAGGCAAAAGTTCTTTAAAAAACTTCCAAATTTATGAGTTAATTTATTTAAAATTAATATCATTTCGTAAAATATCTTTTATTTATGAAAAATAAAAAATTTTATTTTCTTAATATTATGACAAATCTGTAAAAATAAAATATTGTCATAATTTTTTTTTCAATATTGTCAATGTTGAGTATGTTAAGTTAAATATTAAATAAATAAAGTAACTGTAAGGACTTTATTAATATTTTTTAGGTTTTATATTATTTAATTATAATAGATTTAATGAAACAAAAATTTTATTTTGTATAAATTATAATTGTGATATAACTCAAAATTTAAACCATTTTTAAAGAATTCTTACAACATAAATAAGATCTTATATAAAATTTACTAATCATGAAATTATTATTAAATTTTGATTAACTAAGATATTTAGTAAATGGATATTAACATATAAATGTAAAATATTAGTGTTTATTTAAATTTTAGTAAAAATTATTAAAGATCCTATCAATATTATGTTTAATTATGATTAATTCCTTAATCTTCAATTAATTTAAATAATTTATAGGTAAGAAATATGAAAATTAATAATAGTAGGATTTAAAGACATTGTAGACTTTTTGACCTTGGAAGATCAAACTTTTAAAGTTGCATCATTAGGGATGGCAAATTTAAGTCAGAGTTAACAGGTCAGATTCAAGTTGATGAAGATTTAAATTAGGTTCGAATATGGGGGCTAGTCCAAATGGCCTGAATGACCTGAAATCCTTTTTTAAAATAAAATACTTTAGGTTTAATTTTTCAAAATGACATCATTTTGGGAAGTAAAACCAAAACAATATTGTTTTGAGCAATTTGAGTAGATTTAGATCAAGCTTAGATTGTCTCTTGAGGATTGGGTTGGGACAGTTCAACCTAACCTATTGCCAAGCTTAATAATCATGTATATTCCTCTATTCTAATATGCATTATGTAATAAATTAGTACAAGATCAAGAAAACAACTGAGCCATTTACATATGTGTTTGGACTACACATATAATAACAATGTCATATAACTTCTCCATATTTTGTTTTGCTTAAAGGAGTGGTTTAATTGGTGGAGAGGTTTCTCATGTGTCTCTAACTTTTACAGGAGTTTGATTCATGGACTGAATAAATTACTTGAGATTCTTCCTAAATCCTATGTGTTAGAGTTGTAAGATGTGCTTAATCTTTTTGTGGAGAGTCACATTCCAAAAGCTAATAAATGCTGTAAAGGGATATGACATCTATGCCAAACTTGTACAACTCGGAGAGATTGAGTGGTTAAAAAAAAACTAGTATCAATATCAAGATCATGGATGACAATAGGTCGATCTCACTAATTTTTTAAAAATAAAATATGTAAAATAATATTTTTTTAATTAAATCTAGGTTTGAATTACTTAGACCCGGACCTGCTCAAAGTCTAACTCTTCTAAACAAAACGTTATTTTATGTTTAGAAAAATTGAGCTTAGTTTGGTCATGAGTCGGTCCATTGAAAACACTTGAATTTAAATTCTTGGGCTAGCCATTGTCATCCCTAGTCAATAATGGGACAAACATCATACTCCTGAAATAAAATCTAAGGACCTACAAAAATAGAGTTTAAATATCTCTAATGTAACATCCCGTTTCCAGAGAACGGGTCGGACCAATGAAACGGGTCCAGGTGTGGTAAATTACCACATCTCATGCT
>JANZXP010000007.1:26040889-26065061 GCA_027576715.1 Erythroxylum flavicans | reverse complement strand
CAAGCAACACACTGCGTCAAACTGAATCGCAGGCCAGCAAGTTACCAGTGGCTGCGGAAAATCAGTTAGTGGCGCTCACAGTCACTCCAACTGTGGGTGAAGGGTCGTCAGCCAAGGTGACCAAATTGGGAGAAACTTCTCCCGTGAAGTTACTCGGGGGGCAATCCACTAAGGTTGACAGCCCCAACAAGGAATACAGCTAGTGATCATCTACCAGATACCGCATAGAATGGATGAGACACCGATTGCTGCCCTACCTCTGGTGTCTATCAACCACAAGATTCCTGTTCAGTTCCACAGCCATACTGGACGAGTGACTCAACCTCCCATTTTTGAAAAAGGAATGAGCTCAGGGGGCAACAGGAGTCTGGTGACCAACCATATGCAGGCCAACCTAAGGGGTACGAGTCACCAGGAAGTTCAACAACCGGTGACCATAGGCCAGGCAATGTACTGGCAAAACACTCAGACGATATATCACGTTTTAACTACCAAGGAGGAGATGAAGGCTAAAGACTATAGCAAATATCATAACACATAGACTCATTCCACCAACATGTGCTGGGCCTTTAGGAACGTGATTCAGGATCGCATCAACAGGAAAATTCTCAAGCTCCCAGAAGAGGCAATGCTCAATGACAAAAATCCATTCCCGGTGAGGTCAATGAACGTAGCAAGTGTTGACATAAGGAATGGGCTCAACTAAAACAGGAGCCAGAAGCATACGAATCAAGTTTGGAGGTCGAAAGGGTGGAACATGTAGAAAAAGAAAGACAACCTGATCACTGCCTCTAAAAGTCAGGAGAGAGTCGGTGCACTAGAAATGATCGGTGACTAGGTCACTGGAAATAATAGGGGAGCCGGTGACCAGGTGGTCATTAGCACTAGCGGGCACCCGAAATTTGTTAAGCCACCGATGCCCAAGAAAGCTGGAGAGTGGATTCGGGTGGAAAGAAAAAGGAGAGATAAAAAGGAAATACTTACTACTGCTAAAAAATGCGAAAATGAGAAAAAGAAGGTGGCAACGTAAGAAGTTGGCTGAGAGACTGTTCCAGGAAATAAATCAAATTCAAACCCAAGCTCACTTGGTGGAGAAACAAAGGATGCTTGATAAAGGGAAGACACTAGCCAACATTGCCAAGCAGATGGTTGAGCGCCATGAAGAAGGAATTTAGAAGAGTAAATTCGGAAGGAAGGCAACGGAGGATAGCGATGCAGAGGAACAGGTAAACAGTTACTTCAATGTTGGTGATGTCCCTGTTTATTATGTGGGAGCTGCTTCTGTGATGTTGCTAGCTATTTTTCACCATGTCGATCCTAATGATGAAGCGGAGGACAATCCAAAAGATGAAGAAAAAGTTTGGGCTGTAAAAGAAGAACAAAATCCAGCAGAGAAATTCTCAGAGAAAACGCAGGAGACTAAGGACAGCAAAACTATGACATTCGACAAGCCGGTAATAGTGAATCACACTAAGCCACTATACATATGAGTTTGTATCAACAGGAGGCCACTGAACAGAGTTTTGGTGGATAATAGAGTAGATGTAAATATGATTCCCTTGAAAGTGTTATTAGGACTTGGGAAGAGAGAAGAGGATATCATTGCTATAGACTTAGTGGTGACTGTGGTGACTGGGGACGTGTCAAGAACATTGGGAGTAGTTCCACTATAAATAACAGTAGGGAGTAAGACATGTGTGTCTGCCTTCTTTGTAATCAACATTAACGTGAGTTACAAGTTGCTTCTAGGCAGAGACTGGATTCACACAAACATGTGTGTGCCGTCTTCCCTCCACCAATTTTTATTATTCTGGCATGGCGACAATGTGGAAATGGTTAAGGTAGACAATAATCCTTTCAGCGCTGAAGTCAATTTGGTGGATGCTTGCTATTACCATGGGGATACCACGCCAATTACTTTTGAAGGTTTGGACAAAGAGGGCAGGCTTACCCTGATGAAATTCGCTAAGGACAAGCATTTGATACTTCAAGCAACTGGTGCCGGTGAGAAGAATAAAAGCATCAGGCTGCCTAGGCCGATGGAAGGAGATGCTGGCCAGCCAGGCCAATGATGACTTAAGGAAGTAAAAAAGGGTGGCCAGTGGCTGCAATGGCCATCTAGGAAGCAGTTTTGCAGCAGGCCAAGAAACAACTAGTAGCCAATCATGACATATTAACATTTTGGGATTGTTTTGCTGGATATAATCAAATTAAAATCACAGAAAATGATATTCACAAGACAGCATTTCAGTGTCCAGGGGCAATCGGTACATTTGAATGGGTTATGATGTCGTTTGGGTTAAAGAACGCAAGAGCGACTTATTAAAGAGCCATGAACCTCATTTTCCATGACATCATTAGAAAAATTGTCGAAGTCTACATCGATGACATGGTTATCAAATCTAAAAAATAGGGTGACCATGTAGAGCATCTCAGGTAAGGATTCGAGAGACTGAGGAGACACTAGCTTAAGCTCAATCCTCTAAAGATTGCTTTTGGAGTCAGAGCTGGAAATTTTCTCAAATTTCTGGTCCATCAAAGGGATTAGCTAATGTCCAAAAGCTACTCTAGGCAAAGGCATTAGCTAAATGATTCCCTAAATAAGTCAAGGGCCACCATAAGGCTTATATTTATAAGCCTAATGGTGCAAGGGGCAATTGCTTACACCGAAAAATAGGTTCGGCCCATTTTTACTATTTTGGGCTGAAAACCCGAAGCCCAAAGAAAAGCCCATGGTTTGGAGTCCAGAAGTAGTCCACTGAGCTTGGCCCATCAGATTCCAGTGTCCAGCAGAGAAGGATGTAATAGAGTTGGAGTTGGATTGGGAGTCTAGAAGTCCAAGATAAAGAGGAGATAAGATGATAAACTTGATAGACATCAGCCAAACTCTATCTCTATTGGATATAATGAAGTTTATCCAAATCTTATCTCTATCTAGTAAGATAAAATTTTATCAAGATTACAAGTTGAATTGCAGTAGGACACTCGTCATCGTTGGCTATAAATAGAAGTTTTGAAGCAGAAAGAAGGCTTTCCAACATCTCATATATCAAAACCCTGGCATCCCAGCAAACCTATTAGCTTATTTCTATTTTCGGCAATCCTCTATTTTTCCCTAACATTAGTCTTTCTTTTTCAATTAATTTCAGGAATTTTCAATTTCTTAATCATTGCGTTTTGCCGAATTGTTTATCAATAAAGCAATTTTTTTTTTTAAATTTTTGTCCCTTTTATAACATACACAATCGTTTGATTTCAGTCTTAAATTACGAGTTGCAATATTTTCTTTCTTATTTCCTAGTTTAGAATCACTTTAAATTCCTGGCATGCTCGCAAACCGAAACAAAGAGCTATGTGTTAACCTTTAATCAAAATAAAGGCAAACAATATTCAGAACTTTTTATATCTTAAATCTTTAATCTTACTCATTTAATTTTTAGTTTTATTTTTAAAACATTAATTTAATAATTTTAGTAATTAAATTAATAAAAATAAATATCATTGTCAAGTCAGAATAAGACTTATTTTTTAAGTAATATAAAAAATATATGACATTGACTGATTGACATTTATTTTCTATTTAAAACATATATATATATATATATATATATATAATACATTAATATTGACGTGACATTTACATGACAAAATTTTATTTAAAAAAATGATACCATTTTATTAAATTTAACAAAATTACATTGATTTGTTAAATGGGTAAAATAATCTGCTCCAGATTCAGATCCGGCCTTAAACCAATATTTTTTAATTTTTATTAGACTCCGCTGAAATGACGGAAACGACACTGGAATCTACATCTTCTAGTTTCAACACAAAATCAAATCCTGAGGAGTTCCCAGTCCTGAATCCCCCTCCAGTTCAACCCCTAACGGCCATAACCCAATACTTCACACTCTTTACCAGGTTCATTGGTAAGCATTTCATTTCATGTTCTGTACTTCAATAGTTTCCTAGATCTATGCCTATACTACTACGCCACTGGATTGGGTCATTTACCAGAAACTAAGCACAACAATCGAAACAAAACAACATCAACAACATGCAGGTATCAGGAAAAGAAAAAGAAGGAAAGGTTCCAAAGTTGGTGGTTTAGTCAGATCAGAACATTAAAAGACACCAGTACAGTAGTGACAACAAAAGACCTTAAATGAAGGAAATGAAACTTATAAATACATGAAAAAGAAGAGGTTAGCCGGTATAAATGTGTACGCCAATGGCAATGAGGAAGATAGTGATGAGACCAAAGTAGATAATGGCATGAACAACAATGGAAGCACCGCTCGTCTGCATGTTCCCAAACTCCACAACTCTATGGTTACCCGGTATCTGAAACAACAGTCCAGGCGACAACAGAACGAACAGCACCACCGCGATGATCACTGGTCCCCAGTCCGCCATCGATTATTGCTTCTTCAGTGGAAGAGATCTATAGCCCACCCAGAAGTGCGGTTTCGTTGAGAAGGAAAAAGGAAGGATCTTGATAAATTGGTAGGTCATGATATGGACAAAAATCCATAGAGAACGATGCTTCTCGTGTCTAGTGTTTTAGCGGTTTGCAATCTAACGGCTGTCGTTCACTGCGAGAATCTGTTCGTTCATATAGAAAATGGGCTTCAGACTGCAAAAGGCCTAACTTAATAGTTGAACTTGATACACTTGTTTAAAGTCCCATATTTTTTAGAAACTTTTAAATTCAATTAGGAATGTTAATATACTGAGCCATAGTACGGGCTATGGGCCGACCCGAATAGGTTGACAGGGTCAAATTGGCTCATCATTTATTTTTTAAGTAAAAAAATTTAAATCAAAATCGTTTTGAAAAAAATGGGCTAGTCAGGAGCTGGGTCGAGCCAGCCTGTGGCCTGCCCGACAGACCATGATCAGCCCATAATCTGTCCGTGGCCCGGCCAGATCAGGCCAAAAATAGGTCAGGCCGGGCTGGGCTATTATTGCCATCTCTAAATTCAATATCTAAAATTTTAAAATGAATAATTAAAATTTTAAAACCTTAACATTAATTTATTGATTTGACTAACGAAATTTTTATTATTCATGATACGTAAGTGTCTATGTAAAAAATTATCTTTAGTTGGTGCTATTATTCTTTTTAGATAAAGATCTACGTGTCATTAATAACAAAGATTGTGTTAATTAAATCAATAAATTATTAATGAAAACGATCAAGGTATTAAGGATGTGCTTGATTCACTTTGCGGGATATAAATAAGAATTATAGTGAATATAGTAAGGAATAGAAATGGATATGACTTCCATTCCATTCCTCAAGACATTGAGGGTTAGGAGTATTGCTCCAACAAGAGATATAAAAATAATATCCATCTAATCATAATATATTATCAACCATTTTTTTCATTCATTACTCATTTCTTTCTTCTTATACCAACTAACCAAGCACTCGTTAAATGTTCGGTCACTCAGTCAAAAAATTTAACAACTTGGATATTAGATTGAAAAATCTACAAAAATTGGTACTTTAGAAATACTTATCTCTTTATTAAATAACTTGAAAAATGTAAATAGAAAATATGATGTTGAAGTTGTTCGCGAATAACTGATTTCATATCAATTTTAGTAGTTAATATTAAATATTGTTTTAAATTACTTTTTAAACTATATAAAATAATATTAATTAAGTTGTAATTTCTTAATATAAGTAAAATTAAAGAAAATCTTGAATTTTAATTTTATAATTTTTATGGTTAAATATTCCTTTAAAAATTTTGAATTAATCTTCAATTTTTAAATCATAAATTTGACATGATCTTTTTAATATTTTAATATATTGGTCAATCCAATATGATAATTTAGAGTAGTAAAAATTGTATTATTTTTAGATCAATATAAAATAAAATTCATAACATTAATTCTCCAAATGAATATGTTATAGAAAATTGTAATTAATATTGTTAAGTTATTGAGTAAATAGAGTTTATTATATTAATAAACATTTAATTTTTTTATAAATAGTATACTATATATACTTGATATATAATGGATCGGATCGGACTCGAGCTTAAGTTTTAAAAATAACCAAAACGAGAAGCATAAAAAGAGCTAAACTTAAGCAAATATCTAATAAGAAAGCAAAAAAGACTGGATAGGGCTCGAGGCAACAGGTCGGCTTAAATTATTAGTTTTTTTAAAATTAAAATATGAAAATAACGTCATTTTGTTAATTCTTGTCAAGCCTAAGACCGATTAAGGCCAGGCAGTCTTAACCAAGCCCAATCCAGGGCCTGAAGTTTTCAAAAAATTGGACCAAAATGCCTGTTAACTCGGCAGGAACCCTGTTGTCATCCCTACAAGGGTGGCGAGGATACAGAAGAAGATGATGGTATAAGAAGATGATATAGTATGGAGACCGATTGCCTTTTCCATTGGTGGTGAAACTGCCAATTCTACAGGTGACGCTCAAGAGTAAGAAATAGTAACATTATCGCCGGCATCAGCGCAGTCTGACATTTGCTAAACTCCCTGTAGTTGAAGATATATATTGGAAAGCTCACAAAACTAAATTAAAACCAAACCCACAGCTAAGCCGATTAAGCCATTAAAAAGAGGGGTATATAAATACGCAATCTGCTAGAAATATGCATTAAAACCAACGAAAGTCCACCATCTTCTTCATCTTTTCTCTTCATTTTTCAATTGGTAAGTGTGTCTAAAAGCATACTATTTCTTCCGCATGTAACTCTTTCCTCGTAACTTTCCTTATTTTGTTTGTTTTGCAAAAAAATTTGAGAGAGTTGTGAAGGTTGACAGCTTTATAGTGCCTTACACTTTGGTAAAAATTTCAACAACTATTATATCATTTTATTTTTGATTTTTAATCGTCCTATACTGGTTTGTAGTTAGATTTTATGTTATAGTTGTTTGGGATAAAAAGATAATTTTTAGAAGTTGCATGAAGGGAGAAAAGTAAAGAAAATGGGGCTGAAAAATGATGAAAGAAGAAAAGAGAGAAGAAGAGGGGAGGGTGAAGATGATGACGATTGTTTTGAAAATTTAAGTTGGATATAAGGACAGAATGGGAAGTGCAGAAAGTTAAGAGTGAATATGAAATTTAAGTTGCATGTAGGGGCTGGGAAGTGCAAAAAGCTAAGGATAAATTTGGAATTTAAGTTGCTTGTAAGAGCAGAATGAGAAATGCAAAAAGTTAAGTGTAAATTTGAAATTTTGTTGTAAGAATAAAAATGTCAATGGGCCGCTACGGCCCGACCCGTCATTTGTTTTTTTAAGTAAACAAATTTCAAAACGACGTAGTTTTGGAAAAAAATGAGCAAGCTACAGGCCAAGCCGGCAGGGCCTCGAGCAGATCATGATTGGCCCGTGGCCCGGCCGGGCGGTTATTGCTATCCTTATGTAAAAAGGGCAATTTTGATATTAATTGAAATGAAGGAGGGTAAAATAGATTTTTAATTAATTATGGGTGTTTTAGTAATTATGAGGGTTAAGTTAGTAAGGATATTATTTTTATAATTAAGAATAAATTGGAAGAGAGAATAATGTTGAATTATTAGTGTAAGCGTGTAAGAAATTTTTGGTAAATTAATCTAATAAAATTTTGTAAATTCTAGGGCCGAAAGTTTGATTAAGGAGAAATTGAGATTATCAATTAATTGAATCCGAAATTGAGTTAAGGATAACCTTAGACTTTACTTTTAAAATTAAGTACCGTTTTGTTATTAATAAATTATATTTTGAATTAGTCATTAATTTAATTAATGATTAATAATTACATACAAGAATTATATTTACTTTAATTATCAAATACTTAATATAATATAAGGTGTTTCATTGTTATATTTTGTAACATTTTATTAGATGTATTGCTTGTTAAATTGACAGAAAATGTGTTAATTAAATAGAGACTGGTGGATAATAAATTATGAATAATTGGTAAAAATCGAGAATCAATGGTTTACCTAGGATAGGCTACATTCGATGGCCTTAGATAGATAGGTTGAGTTAATACGAGTGAGTGGTAGCTAGATATCCATCCATGGAGTTGATATCGAGGCATTTTGAGTCCCGGAGATGTCCTGTGCTGATGACTAGGTACCGGAGTGATATCGAGATATCCTGTGTTGATTGCTAGGTACTAGAATAGTACTAGGATACCAAGAGATTGAGAAATTGAGATACCTTGTGTCGATATTTATACATTTAATTATGTTTTCATTGATGAGAGATATGTTGATGAGATGAGCTGGCAGATTTTGGATGTACACCTACTGAGTTAAGTTAGACTTAAGAAATTCAGTTAAATATAAGAATAAAACATAAATAACATTTATAATTAATATTTGTGTTAATCATAATTTGACAAAATTTTTGAGATGTTTGTTAATTGTTTGGATTAGATTAAGTGATGTTGTATATATTTACATTACATGTATGATTTAATTGGTTGACTAAGTTTTATAATTATTTATGGAGTTACTTGATTAAAAGGGTATGGTCGATTATTCTTATTGAGTAAGCAGCTCACCCCTTGCCATTTTGTTTTTTTAGGAAATCGAGTGATTACTAATAACTTTAGAGTACAAGATGAACCGAATGGAGTTTAGGTAAAGCCAGCAGTTTAATTGTGTAAAGTTTTTGATTGTGTATATTTTTAAATATGACAGTTGCGATAGTTGTGTTATGTAAAATACTTTTGTATCTAATACACAATCTTTTCTTTTGAAACTAACGAGGAACTTCGCGATTAATTATATACTTTGAAAAATATTTGGTTAATTATAGTTTATGAATTTCTGGAAACGTAACATATATATATTTTCGTGCATGGTAAGCTCACCCCACCTATCAAAAAATTAAAAATTTGAATATTTAATTTTCATTTATTTAAGTTCGGATTATAACTATAAAAATGAGTAAAATTAGAAAATTTTTTAATTAACTTTTATTAAAAGAGATAATCATTCTTTCTTGAGGATAATTTAGTCATTTCCCTAGATACTATGTATGGAAAAGACGAGTAAAAAGGATAAAGGCTCCCGTAAAATTGGAGCACTTGCAGTCAAGGGTCAACGTGGTCGAATCCTATTGGCTCCCCCTCAATCGGTGAGAAAATCCCGGCCATCTCCCAACATTGGTCTAGGGGCTAGCTTCTTCTCTGTCCGATGTCTTCACCATTTCTGTTCCTCTCTCTCATTTCTCGCCGGTCGGTGCAACTTCCCCGGAAAATCTCAAGTTTTCCGATTGCATTCCGACCTGCCGGGAAAATCTTCAAAATCAGCTAGGCCGAGCTCCGAAATTCTCGATTCAGCCTGTTCGAGGATTTTTCTTTTTGTGGTGTGCTTATTAAATTCTGAAATTTGCTTTTCGATTCCGAGCTTGGCGCGTTTCAATCAGTCTCCGTTTGAAATTCTGGTGAATTATTCCGTTTCAGAATTACGATAAGGACTTTGAAATGCAACATTTCCATAAAAATGGCGTCTAACCGTTTGTTTCATTGTTAGTTAAGAAATTCGGAGATTGTTTGTTGATTGGGATTGGAAATGACCAGTCAAGGCCGTCCGAGGAGGAGTCTATCGTTGCATTCTTCGTCGACGTACAGCATGAAGAAGGAGAACGGAGGGGGTCCTGATAGTGCACGTAAATCTCTCACCGTTTCTCGTACCATGTGGGTGTATACTTCTTCTTCTCTTTTTCTTTATCGAATTGAAATCAGGTGTTCAATAGCATTTGTTCCTGCTTGAACGGCCATGCGAATGATTGTGAAGGATTTCAAGCAGCTTCTTTCACATATGATTGTTTCTCTAAAAGCAATTTAATGCGGCTCTAATTAACTCTAAACTTGTTCTGCATTTCGATTAGGGGGCTAACTGGTGAGCGCACAGTAAAGAGATTGCGCTTGTCAAAAGCACTTACTCTTCCAGACAGTACGAGCATTTATGATGCTTGTCAACGAATGGCTGCTCGTAGGGTTGATGCCTTACTCTTGACAGATTCAAATGCGTTACTCTGTGGAATTCTAACTGACAAGGTATGACTAGAAACCCAAGTGCACTGTGTGCCTCTTCCAAAACAAAATCCAGAGACACCCTTTACCTTTATATTTGATTTCGTGCAATATTCTCTTATTGTTGCAGGATATAGCAAGAGTTATTGCTTATGGGCTTAATATCAAGGAAACACCTGTTTCCAAAGTTATGACCAGGAACCCAGTTTTTGTACTCTCTGATACTCTCGCTGTGGAAGCTCTCCAGAAGATGGTGCAAGGTTGTGAACAGATTCCACTATTTCACTGATTTTTGTTTTACCCTTTCAAACACTCCCGCTAATATGGTCTTCTACAGGAAAATTTAGGCATTTGCCTGTTGTCGAGAATGGTGAGGTGATTGCTTTACTTGACATAGCAAAGTGTTTGTATGATGCTATTGCCCGTATGGAAAGAACTGTTGAAAAAGGAAAGGCCGTCGCAGCAGCGGTAGAAGGCGTTGAAAAAAATTGGCGTACATCTGGTTGGTAGAATGCGTTAATTTTGCATAGAACATCGTGTACTTTCCTGCAATATTTTGGTTTATGCGTCTGTTTTCTTCTTCTTGTTGATTTGCAGGATCAAGCACGTGGATTGAAACTCTTAGAGAGCAAATGTTTAGGCCCTCGTTATCAACAATAATTCCAGAGAATTCAAAGTAGGTAATAATTTGCTCTTAAAAACAATTCTTTGTTAAATTATGTGGTATCTTATTTATAGTTGTTTCATAGATAAAACGATTTACAACCTTCTGAGTTTAGTACATTCATTGAATTTATCAGGGTTGTAACAGTTGGCCCGACTGAAACAATTTCGGATGTGGCAAAGAAGATGCTTGAATCTCGATCAAGCTGTGCAGTGGTGGTAGTTGATAACAGACCACGAGGAATTCTTACGTAATTGCTTTTCCTACTGGACATCTTCCTTTTACCGTCAATATTGACAAGCCTTTGATCTGAATTTTCAATTCTTCAGCTCGAAGGATATCTTGATGCGAGTAATAGCACAAAATATTTCCCCTGATGTCAATCTTGTAGAGAAGGTATCCTTCTTCTCATTCTTGATGCATCATTTGAGCTATTAAGTTGAGATCTTTCCAATGATTGTAACATGTGGTAGGTGTTGGTACATGGATTATACGAGATGGATTGTCTGATTTGAAGTATGTTTTGTTTTAAGCATCCTTTTTATACATTTGTAGGTCATGACCCCCAATCCAGAATGTGCAACAACTGATACTCCAATTGTTGATGCCTTGCACATCATGCACGATGGAAAATTTCTTCACCTTCCTGTGCTGGATAGAGGTACTTCTTTTGCAGATTTAATTTAATTTGTTGAACATCCTAGTAACTTGGTATTCTGGATATTTGGCTACAGATGGAAATGTAGTGGCTGTTGTTGATGTGATTCATATAACCCATGCTGCAGTTGCCACAGTAAGTCACTACTGTTTGTTCTTGAAAATATAGGCTGCATTGAGATTCTGATTTCTTGTGTGAAATACTGGTGCAGTCTCATCATTTCCTTGTTAATCAGGTTGGGAACACTGGTGGGGTAAACAACGAGGCAGCAAGCTTGATGTTGCAAAAGTTTTGGGATTCTGCCATGAACTTAAGCCCACATGAAGATGATGAGGATTCCCGATGGTTAGCTTTGATATCCGCATTGTGATGTAACCTCCATATAATTTTTTCTCATACAGAATTGTTTTCTCAGTGAAGGTTCTCCGAAATTGGCATTTGATGTAACAGAGACAGGGAAATCTTATCCCTATCTTTCATCTACAGTGTCAACTGTATTTTCTTTCAAAATAGAAGACCAGAAAGGACGGATGCATAGATTTAGTTGTGGTAAGATAATTGTTATAATTTTCTTCCAAAATATACGAACAATTGCTGTATGGGAACAGGCTTAGTAACCTTGGAACTTAAGCCTAGTTTCTGAACTAATCCACATTTGGTAAAATACTAAAGCAGTGAATTGGTTTCTTTTTTTTTCTTTTTTTCATTTTTTATGAAATAGATACTAAAAGTTTGACATCTCTTACAACTGGAATCCTTCAGAGGCTAGGGAATGAGATAGAATCTAACAACTTACCTCAAATTCTGGTATGCCTCTTGGCACTTTGATTGTTACTTGGGATTTTTTAGTTCTATCTGCAGATCTTTTTGTTCTAATTTTGTGATAAATTTTGAAGTATGAAGACGAAGACCATGACAAAGTTGTTCTGGCATCAGATGATGATCTTGTAATGGCTGTAGAACATGCAAGATCAGCTGGTTTGAAGGTACAATGTCCTGCTATCCCTCGATACTTGGAGAATCTATCAGACCAGTTACTAGAAAATAACTCTTCCTAAAGAGTATTACACAACCATTCTTTTGTCTGGTTTTCACTCGATAACAGGATCGACAAAACTTTCCTGATACAATTTCAACTTATTCTACAAAAAAATTATTGTGAATGGTATCCGAAGCTTGTGAGTCTTGACCAAGTGAAGAACTTTGCAGGGTCTGAGATTGCATCTAGATCGTTCAGGGGTCCCTGGTCGGAGAAGAAGAGGCTATGGTTATGAAAGTTATGATTATGCTCATGCAGATGCATGGAATGCCGCGTACAGGACCGTTGCAGCCGGTGCTGCAATAGTTGCCGGACTAGGTGTATTAGCATACCTGAAGAGAGCTGGTAACTAATGTTTCTCTTTTACTAATCACCACTTCCTACCAACATAATATCTCTTGAACTGAAACACTAAAATATTAACTGGTTGAGGTTGTGCTTCACTGATTGTTTTTTGTTCTAACTACATATACAAAAGAAGAAAGTCAAAATTTTCATTTGTTCTGGTTTTTGTATATCCCCTTCTTCGTGACATTGTCACTGAGATAACTGGGCTCTCAGATTTTTCTGTGCATAGAAAATAAAAATGTTGTTTGAGTTGATATGAACCAGGGGAAATGTAGGCTTGGCAATTAAGCCCAGAACTAACCGGGCTTGAGCCTAGGCTTGGACATGGACAAAATGATTTGAATAAAAAATAAAAAAGCAATGAATCCGGTCCGGTCCGTGCCACTCATTATTCACTGCCCATTTGCATACCAAATTTCTTTGTGGGTCAGTACTCAGTGGGGTCTACTTCATCCTCGTTTGGATCAATTAAATTGTTTCTAACAATGTTACAAATATTGTACTTAACTTGGTACCGAATTGGGTTCTAGTACGGTACTGTATCAGTACAGGTCAATACCGGATACTGTTTCGAGTAAATTTTTAAATTTATAAAACAGTCCTTGAATTTTTTTAAAAATTGCAAAATAGCCCATTGTCATTTTATGCAGTTGTACTTTATATTTTTAACCTTGTCTCTAAAAATCAAATAATAAATAATAATCACAATTAATACGAAATAACAATAATTTTCAGATATTTTACATATAAATAATAACTACAATTTATATAAAAAAGACAATTATTATCATACAAATATAAAATTAAGAACAATATAAAGTATTTAAAATATTACAATTTTAATTTTTATTATTTAATAAATAATAATTACATCAAACATTCAATAAAAAGAATAATAAATACCCTTAACTTTTAAATTATTATAATTTACAACAAGAGTTTGTGATAAGGAAACAACCAAGTATAATTAAAACATGAAACAAAAATATATTTTATTTAATTTATTATCAATTAAATATATTATATATTTTCTTAATTAAAATTAATTATTACTAAAATTATAGATATCTTAATTTAATTTAATTTATAAAATTAATTTAGTAATTATTAATAAATATAATTAATTTGAAAAATATTTTTAAAATATATATTTCAAATAAAATTTGATTTAATAATTAAAAGTATATAAAATAAATATTAGTTTATAAATAATAATTTTTAAATTATTTATTTTTTAAAATAAAATATTTTTATTAATACTTTATTAAAAATATTATATAAAATATTAAAATAAATTTAAATAAGAAATTTATTTTAAATTTTTATTTAATGCATAATCATTATTAGTAATAAAATATTTATTTTATTTTAAAAATTAAAATTAAAATATTACAATAAAAGTTTAACTAAATAATAAATTAAGAATATTTGAGAAAAAAGAAAGGGGGTAGAAATTATTTAAAAATTTGAAAATTTTGCAATTTATTCCCTATAATTTTCAAAATTTTCGTTGTTAACCGGTATATGGCCAATATTGTACCGACCGGTATTTAAATCCGATACATAATAACTATATTTCTTACCGTTCTTTGGCCGGTACAGTATAGATTGCCCTGCACCAGCCGATACGGTATGGATTTCATAATAATGGTTTTTAATGTCTCTTTTTTATTTTTTTTCTATATTTGACCTTTACAGAAAAATTTAACCGATTCAGTCGATTTAATCATAAAATTTTTCAGCCCTTTAACTTTTCGATTTGAATTTCAAATTTTATGTTCGATTTACTTTAACAACTTTTATTATTAAATTCAGCCAATTTGTTAATTAATCAGTTAATTTTTATAAATTAATAATTTTTATAAATTAAAATAAATTAATCAATTAATTTTCATTTAATAATTACTTTTTTAATTAAACTTCAAATTTTTCGGTAGTTAAAAACAATCTCTTTCAATAATATTTTGAAAATTTTGATTTTATTCAATCTTGAGTCAATTTTGAGGTTGAACTTTTATACCTTAAAGTTAAACCTCTTATTTGATCATTTAATTTTCAATTTGGTTTTTAAAACATTGGTAATATTACAATATTATCTTGTACTCTATCAACTTATTGTATTTATTTGAATGATTTATATAATGAAATCCTAAAAAATATTTATAAATTAAAGAATTTAAAAAATTATAATTTAAAAAATATAAAAATAGTTATCATATTTAAAAATAGAATACTTTTAAGTTTGCAAATAGCTTATTAAATCGATTTTTTAATTTTAATTATAATAGATGATTATCAAATTAGATAAACCTAGACTAATGGTTTGCATGTTGAAACATGACGTTCAACCTCAATTCAGCGAATTGAACCATTGACTTTTATGTTTTGGATCTCTTTATCAAAGATTTTGATAATTATCTACTAATACCATTTCGGTAATTATCCACTAACTATAGTGTCCATATTAGAACTTAAGAAGCTGAAGTTTTATCACGCGCAAGGGCAAGTCCACATGCCAGCACTTCCCTTCGCTACGTGTTTCAGATAATTAATAAACACTGTCGGTGGGGAGTGGGAGCCATATATAAATAAATTATTATTATATATTAGAAAATGATGCTAGATTTTTTAAAATTTAACACACCACTTCAAATAAAAGTCTTTTAGGATTAAAATTTACGCAGATTTATTTTACCTTGTGCTGAATAATAAGTGAGTGGTAGGATTTAAATTCACGACTATTTGGTCACAGAAGTTATGATACTATGTTAAATGGTCGTTTCACCACAAAAGTTTAAACTATTTTGTGAGCCTAATTTAATTAGTTTTATATATTCACTAATATAATATATTATTTATGCGTTTTATCTTTTTTGATAAAATTTAAAAATTAAAAAAATATTTTTAAAATAAATTTTCAAGTTTTAAAAAATTAAATTACATGCATAATAATTTTTTTTGTTTTTTTTTGTTACTCACGAAGTGTCCTAAACGAGTCTCAAATATAAAAAAGTACCTTTAAATCATCTATATTTAAACTAATCTTCACTCGAATGAAGTAGGTCCTTTGCAAAAAGTAAAGCTCTGACTTTAAATTTTAAATAGCTCCGTATACGAGGGTTGTTTAAAATTACAACTCCAATTAAGCGAAGAGAACCCTTATCAAGTCACGTGCACCTTGAGATTTGCATGCATAACAATTTACATATATTATTACGACTTGAGTTACGTACGAGAGTTGGATTTCGATCTTTAATTAAAGTCGTAGAGAGTTGACAGAAAGGAAGGACCGAACATGGGGCGCACTCGGTTCAAAGCTTTAAAGCTTTAAAAGTAAAGGTCTCTTTGAAATCTTCGACATAAACTTAATAAAATAAGTTATACAGCGTAGGGTGACAATTTTTGACCCATTGTTCTAACATTTATTTTGTAACAAAAATGTTAATTTTTTAATTAAATTAGATGACGTGAAGAGTCGTAAATCTAATTTATGTATTTGCCACGTGACTGTTACATAGAATAGTTGTAACATAAATGAAATTAATAGTCATAATGTAAATATATAAATTTAAAATTAGAGTACCTTAGTGATACTTTTCAAATTTTAGGTTAATATTACAAAATAAATAAATTTAATATTTTTTAATTAATCCTAAAACACTATATCATTTAATATAATCTGGTTTTCATAAATGTTAATATATTTTAAATTTATTACATAAGATAGTTATAATAGATTTATAAAATTTATTATAACGATCTTACGTGAGAGTCACGTAACAAATATAGATGTGACTTACACGTCATCAAATTTAATAACATATTTAATGTTGAACTACTTTTATTACAAATAGAAAATTAAAATTAGAGTATTTTAATGTGACTTTTATGTTTTATTTAGTTAGATGTTAATTAATGGAATGAAATATAATTGAATAAAACAGAATGAAACGGTTTATAATGAAATAAAATGTAATATAATGAAAAGTTGTTTGGAAATAATTGAAGGATTCATAATGTAATGTAGTGAAATATTGTTTAGAAGATGAACGAAATAGAATGTAATGTATAATAAATGATTATTATACCCCTGATATTAAAATGGTTGTTAAACAAAGTTTAACGCTATAATTTTAAAATAGAAATCATGTCCATTTAAAAAGTTACAGTTCAAGTCACAATCGTGACAAATAAATTTTTTATTATTTTAAAATATTTTCTATTTTAAAATAATAAAAATTTTAATAAATGTTTTATTATTTTATTATTAATTATATAAAAATATTTTTATTAATTATTTAATAAAATTTATTTTATTTTATTATATGTGATTTATATTTTAAAATAATTTATTTATATAGAAATATATAAAAACAATTAAATAATAATTTTAATATATTTTTTTATTTTTCATTAATAAAAAATTTATTAATTTTTTATTTTTATTAAATTCATACAATTTATTATTAATAATATAAAAATATTATTATTAGAGTAAGGAGAAATAATATAAAAATATTATTAATTATATACAATTTTTGTTGACCGTAATAAATGAGTCTAGGAAAAAGGGATTAGGTTTAGAAGAAATAATTGGTATTAAAGACAATTATTGAGGGTATATTAAATAATATGTATTTATTAGTTTATATTCTATTATAAACCCCAGAATCGGAGGTTTTTTATTTTCACTGCTTAGGATAGAATGGAACGTAACATGAAACCCTCCGCTTCCATCACATTCTTATCCATTTCATTATGAAACTTTCAACTAAACGATAGAATTGTATTACGTTCTATCCTATTTCATTACCAACCCCTCAACTATTCAGAATCTTCAGTTTATGGGTTAAGATTATAAAATTAAGTAAAATTTAAGATTTTTTATAATTAATTGTTTAAAAAAAAACTATATCATTTACTATGAATCGGTTCAAATTGATAGAGTTGATTGGGAGTTTAATTTTTGTTCATTAAAAAAAAAAACTGCATGATTTATTATGAATCAGTTCAATTCAAACTGATCCGAGTTGACTGTTTCGAATATGATTCGGACCTCAAACTGATCGAGTCGATTGTTTCGAATCTGAGTTAAGACTCGGTTATTATGCACAAACACAAAGATTAGTTAAACAAGTAATAAATCTCACTAGCCGACAAATGTCACTGTCCTCCTTTTTCTTTTTTAAAAGCATAATAAAAAAGCAGCAAGAACACAGGTGAAACCAGAAGCTTCATTGTCTTTTTTATGGCCTGGTCTGCCACAAATTAGTGCAGTGAATGCTCTGCGAGAATCAAAATATCCCAACTAATCATACTTTAACTTATCACCTGCACCCAACATTTCTATGTCACCAAAGTTGCAGACTTTGTTGGTTGTTTCAAGGACTAAGCCTGGTTTTGGAGTCATGATGAGAGGTTTCAAGGCCAGACCACCTTTGCTTACGTTGTTGTTCCTAACTCTTTTATGTGTTTCCACTGCCCAACGGCCAAATCCCATCAAGACCATTGTGGTTTTGGTGTTGGAAAACAGATCTTTTGATCACATGCTTGGATGGATGAAGAAAGGAGTGAACCCAGCAATCAATGGAGTTACAGGAGAGGAATGCAACCCTCTGTCCACCAAGAACGCGACGCAACAACAATCCATTTGCTTCACTGACGATTCTGAATTCGTGGACCCAGATCCTGGTCACTCATTTGAAGCTGTTACCCAACAGGTATTTGGCAATAGCTCCATTCCTACAATGACTGGTTTTGTTGAACAGGCGCTTTCTATGTCACCAAACCTCTCTGAAACTGTAATGAAGGGTTTTAGGCCTGAGTCTGTACCTGTTTATGCCACTCTAGTGAAAGAATATGCAGTGTTTGATAGATGGTTCTCTTCAATCCCTGGTCCAACACAACCCAATAGGTTATTTGTGTACTCCGCTACTTCTCATGGCTCAACTAGCCATATTAAGAAGCAGCTGGCTAAAGGGTACCCTCAAAAAACCATCTTTGATTCACTTCATGAGAATGGTAAAGACTTTGGAATCTACTTCCAAAACATACCCACAACTTTGTTCTATAGGAACATGAGGAAGTTGAAGTACATCTTTAAATTTCACCAGTATAATTTGAAGTTTAAGAAAGATGCTAGAGATGGGAAATTGCCAAGCTTTTCTGTGATTGAGCCTAGGTACTTTGATCTCAAAGGATTTCCTGCAAATGATGACCACCCATCTCATGATGTTGCAAGTGGACAAAAGCTTGTTAAGGAGGTGTATGAGACATTGAGAGCTAGTCCTCAGTGGAATGAGACCCTTTTCATCATTACCTATGATGAGCACGGTGGTTTCTATGACCATGTTAAAACTCCTTTTGTTAATGTTCCGAACCCCGATGGGATCACTGGTCCTGCTCCATTTTTTTTCAAGTTTGATCGTTTAGGAGTTCGTGTACCCACAATCATGGTCTCCCCTTGGATCGAGAAAGGAACTGGTAAGTTTTCTTTTTTCTGCTTTTCCATTCTATGATCCAAATTATACTTCTTCTTTTTCATGTAATTGGACATTGGATTTCTGAAATGCATTTGTTTTTACAATTTGTAGCTGATTTTGTTTCCTTCATGATCAGTGATCACTGCCCCGAATGGACCTACTCCAAACTCAGAGTTTGAGCATTCCTCAATTCCTGCCACGGTGAAGAAAATGTTCAACCTTCCATCCAACTTTTTGACTCATCGAGATGCATGGGCTGGCACATTCGAGGAAGTTGTTGGCAACAGGACTTCTCCTAGGACCGACTGTCCAGGTACTAGCCAATCTTGCAATAGCCATTATGAGTTATAATGGATGAATCTGATTAACTAAAAGTAGGATGATTCAAGTCAGTCCGATCTGAAATAAACAGATAAAAAGAATTTGGCTTGAATCTCGAGAAAAGGTCCGATATATAAAAGAAAGTATGAAATCTTATCAGTTTTAAGTATTCAAGAGAATTCAGGTCAGATCTGATCTCGAACCAGACTATTGTAACCTTTAAGCACAAGGTTCATTCCACAAGTATTTCCAACACTTGAGGACAATTCACTCCCTGTTGAACTCTTGCCTGTTTGTGATCTTACGTTGAACTCTGATTAGTCTTTCGTATATGTTAATTTGCAGAGACCTTGCCAGATGTAGTACCTTTGAGGAACACAGAAGCAAAAGAAGACGGTACCCTCTCTGAGTTTCAGACTGAGGTAGTTCAACTAGCAGGTGTACTAAATGGGGACCATTTCCTGAGCAGCTTCCCTGACGAGATAGGGAAGAAGTTGAATGTGAAACAAGCTCATGATTATGTGAAAGGTGCTGTTACGAGGTTTCTAAGAGCAAGCAAAGAGGCTATCAAGCTTGGAGCAGACGAATCTGCCATTGTTGACATGAGGTCGTCACTCACAACTAGATCTTCTGTCCAACACTAAGAATGGTTTACATTTTACTGGCCATCATGTCTATCTTGGACATAAAAATGGTTTTGAAGTCACATTAAATTGTTACTTGATCAGTGTATCAACTGTTAAAAAGAAATGATAGGTCGTCTGCTGTATTGATTACTGGTTGATAGTTCCACTTGACTATATTTAAAATTAATAAATTAAGTTTAAATTAATCGTAAATAATTTAAAATCTCTCGTTAAAATAATATTATTTAAATTAATTATATTAAAATGACATTATTTTAATTTTTAAATTTAAGTTTAAGTTTAACTATGTTTGATTTTTATAGTAAGTGTACTAAAGGAAATGTAAATTATATAAAGCCTATAATAAAAATTTGAAAGAAAAGGATAATTTTAGTATTAATAAATTAATATAACGATAAATTAATTAACTACTATTATTTAATATTTTTATATAATATTTATGAATATATTTTATCATATTTTTAATAAAAATGAATAATTATTTGTATTAAATATATTCTAATATCAAAATAAATTTAATTATCTACAATTAAATATTTTTTATATAATATTTTATTTAATAAAAAATTATTTTTAAAATTTAAATTGAAGTACTTTTAAAATTTTTATATTTACAAATAATTATTAAATTTGAAAATTATTATAAAATAAAATAAAATAAAAAATTATTTTATATTAATATTAAATAATTAATGACAAAGTACTGCTCCATTTACTATAATCTAAATAAAACAAAATAAATTTATTAGTAAAAAGTAAAAACTATTAATATCAACATAAATAATTATTTAGAAAACTAAAGCGTCGACAGCAGGGTTCGAACCTGCGCGGGCGAAGCCCAACAGATTTCAAGTCTGTCTCCTTAACCACTCGGACATATCGACAATTAATAAAGCAGCGCAAAGTTACTTATTTTACCTTTTCTTTGAATACTTACTCCTCTCATTCCAAGAACTTGGAGGTTTGATTGTAATTATTATTTTTTAATTATATAAAAAAATAATAGTTGAATACATATTAAATAATTTATTTAACAAACTAATAATTAAATTACATGAAAAAAATTAATCTAATGAATATTGTAACCCTGTCTTGTTTTTAATCTTAGCCTTGCAATTTTTTAAATTGTAAACTTCTCGAGTAGGCTTTGATATATGTGCCATTCTAGAAAAGTGATTAGTAGTGATGGAATGGCCCAAATTTTAGCTCGGCCCAAATTTACTCTTTTTTTGCTTTTATTATGATAATGGGTTAGATATGATATACCTCCGTCAGATGACAATGGGTTAGACTATGAGTTGATCAATGTCAATCTTTTCAAAATAATTTTTTAAATTAAAAATACAAAATAATTTTTTTTAATTGAATCCAGATTTGAATTTCTCAAGCGCAGGTTTATCTGAGTCTCAACTCTTCTGTTCAAACCATGGGTTAGGAATTGTCATTCCTACATCTAATAGCTAAGATATAAGAAAAAATATTCTTAAAAACCTTATGTATTTTTTTAAATACTTAAATCGTTTTTTATATATGCATTGTCAACTGTCTTTATATTTATTGGAACTTACCTAAGAGAATTAAACTTTATTAATACTATAATATATTACGTGATTTTATATAAAAAACAAAATAATCAAACTCCAACTTAATATTGCGGACTGACCAAATCCATTAGACTTTTGCCATTCATGGAGATTACTTATCCCCACAAGTCACGTAATCTTTTGCCTTTTTGTGTAATTTCAATTTCAAAGTAGGGGGAAGAAAAAGGTGTCCTCAAATTTTGGCATTAAGTGTCTTTAATATTTTAACTTCGTTTTTTACCAATACTTTTTATTATGTATAATATTAATAGTCAGAGATAATCATTATCTGTTGGACTTCACATTTTTTTAATATTACAATCAATAATTATAATATAAGAACAAAAATTGTTATAACTAAAGTAGCATTTTTAATATCATTAAGTAATAATTACAATATAATTGATAACATATAATTTAATCCTTAAAAAAAAGGCAGTGAGAAATAGTATATAAGAAGGAAATGTGGTGTAAAACATCTCTAACTTTGAATATTTGAAAACAATTGGTTTTGTTGAAAATAATGTCATTTTACACTTTTAATTTAGAAAAAATTAGGTCAAGCCTAGTTGGGCTTGAATCCGATTGAGTCTTGAGTCAATTTAGGTCTCAATAGTAGGAATCTGGTCGGATATAAGCTTAACTCATTATCATCCTTAATTCACACACTTTAAATTTAACTAAACTTTAAATTAATCATGGTCTAATCTGACCCGACCCATTATCATCCTTAATCACACACTTCAAATTTAACCAAACCTTCAATTAATTACAACTTGACTTATAAGCCATAACAAACCCGATGCTCGAATCCGGCGCTATTGCTATCTCTCATCACATACTTCAAATTTAACCAAACTTTCAATTAATTACAACCTGGGCTTGACCCAATGCATTGTTGTTGTCGATTTCTGTAAGTAAAAAAGGGAGGCAAAAACTTGTATGTGGATAGGTAGAAAAAGAGGGAAGACGACGTCGAAGTCAGAAATAGCAAGAAGATGACAACTGTGGACAATCTGTTCATAGCTGTAAACGTGTTTGAGAGGCTTATAAATAAGCCTTCCGAGATGGTTGTATAATCATCCCTTTGCAGAAAATCCTTAATCTTTGTAGAGAGTGTTTTTTCTATTTCATAAGAGAGTTAAAGTGTTTCTCCTTTTAAAATAGAGAGATGTTATAATTCCTATTTTTCATAGTGAAGTTTTTTCTTTTTGCTTGTGGTTTTTACTCTAATTTATTAGGGAGTTTTTCACATAAAATCTATATATTTATTTCTTCATTACCATTCCTTTCAATCTTTTTTAACTGTTAACCTATTCTAATCTAGTCGATTTTCTCAACAAGTGGTACTAGAGCATGGTGAGAAAATTACGACAAATTTTTTGACACAATCCGTTCGAAGTTTGGTTGAGCATAGTAAAAATTGGTGAATAGTAAAATAGTAATCATGAAAGGTGATAACTGTTCATGCATTTATTTTTAATTAAAAATTGTGCATGTAGTTGAGTTGGATACTATTCACATATACAATATTATTCATGTATACGATACTATTCATATATATGGTAATTTTCATTCATACGAGTATGATACTATTCATACGTACGAGTATGGTAATATTCATACATATAGGTACTATTTACATGAAATAGTGGCAGCAAAGTTCTGCTCGTGATAAAAGCAACAACGGCAAAATTTAAGATTGAGAAGTTTAATGGGAGTAATTTCTCATTGTGAAAGTTAAAGATGAAGGCTATCTTAAGAAAAGATAAATGTTTAGTGGCCATCAACAAAAGGCCAGCAACATTCACAGATGATAATAAGTGGAATGAGATGGACGAGAATGTATTGCAAATCTTCATCTGGCACTAGCAGATGGGATGTCGTCAAGCATAAAAGAGAAGAAGACAAAAAAAAGAGATTTAAGATCATCTCATAAAATTATACAAGGCCAAATTATTACACAACAAAATTTTCCTTAAAAGGAAACTCCATACTCTTTGTATGGCAAAATCTACTTCGATGACAGAGGACATCAATACCTTGAATACTCCATTCGTTGGGTTGTAAAATAGAGGCAAATGAACGTACTGAGCTTTTACTTCAAAGTTTACCTGATTTGTATGACCAACTTATCATCAACTTAACAACTGGATGATCTTGGGTGCAAGATCAATGGTGAGATGGGATCATTAAAATAATAAGAGAAGCGCTTGTACTTATGAAGGGAAAAAATATAGTTGCAAATTTATATATGGTAAAGGGAGAGACTTTGCAGGAATGAAGCATCAGTTGTTTTAAATAATGCAAGTGAAAGATCAGTAATGATGATGCTTCAACTTCCACATCAAAAACTTGGGCATATGTCTGAACAAGGAATGAAAATCACTTCAAGGACTTACAAAAGTATTACTTCCTTTC
>JANZXP010000007.1:26021473-26033909 GCA_027576715.1 Erythroxylum flavicans | reverse complement strand
AAACTTTACCTTGGGATGACATTTGTGCTCAGGTTGCATTCAACTTGATTTAATCTGAGTTGATCAAGTTTTAGACTGTATTGTTATTGTTGTTGTGTTTTATTTTTAAATGTGAAACAAATAAAAATATTTTTGTGAAACCATTGTTAGATGCTTGTTGGGATAAGAATATATAAATGGGTGATAAAACTAGGCAAATTAGGTTGACAAATTGACTTCTTGCCTTATAATAATTAGGTTTTCAATTAATTAATCAATTGTTAAATAATATGCACTAGTACACCTCACGTTGGGTTGTCGACTTAATACTCCATTGACTAATAAAATAATCATTAGAGGAAAACTAAATAAAGTTGTCTTGCACCATACATCAGACCATATCAATCAAAAGGAAGAAAAAAATAAACAAAATCAACAACAACAACGTTCGATACGAATCCTAATGATACGCGAGAAAATCTAATAGTATGTAGTCTTACTCTTAATTAGCAGAGAGATTATTTTCGAAAAAAGAAGAAAAAATTAAAGAAAACAAAGAAGATTAATCAAGTCATACCTATGGTCATAAAATAGAATTAATCATGAAAAAAGACCGCCGAACTAGTGAAAAAATTTAGTATCAATACAAAATTTATTTTCTAATAAAAATTATTTAACTTTTTAAATATCATTAACATAATATGTTACGGAAACAGTCTATTTGTAAAAATATAAAAGTAAAGTTGCGTATATTATGACCCTATCTAGACCTCTGCAAAGCGACGAGCCTTACATTGATCTTGACTTTATGTAATTTTAAAATAGATCATTTAAAATTTTTATGGTATAAATAAGTCCTTATTTTCACTATAAATTAATTAATAAATTATGTTTATCAAAATAGTTTTGCAAACATCGTATTAACTATGAGGATTTATTTATAAAATTTTAAAGGCTTATTTAAATTTTTATTAAATCTTTAGGTTGTTTTTAAAATTAAGAATAGAAATTAAGATTAGGAAAATGATTTTAAGAGGATTAACAACTACAATGATTGAGAGGCCAAGTTGGAGAAACTCACACATTATGAAGTATTTGGCATTTCCTTTACACCGTATGCGAAAAGTAAAAGATTTTGTTAGATATTGTTGACTTGAATCTTACGTGATTTGGAAATTAAATGAAAACCAATTTATGAGATGGAGATGGAGATGGAGATGGAGATGGAGATGCAGATGCAGATGCAGAAGCAGATGATTAATGGTGTCGTTTAGTGATGAGGGCTGCAAATTTAAACAGCAGTTAGCAAATTGACCGTTGGGTCAGTTGTGGGGTATTGGGCAGTGACAACAGGTGGAAGAAGCCATCAACAATCAGTACTCGACCGATTGCTTTGTTGCATTGATAAGAAAGAAACCAAATGAGGTCCAGAGAAAAGACCCTTTTCATCTCTCAACCAGAGAATATCTAGTTACTTGGAAAAAAGAAAAAAGAAAAGATCTCTTTTTGTTGATACCCTGAAGAAGATCTCTTACGATAAAAAAAAAGGATCACTGTATCATCAGAGAGGAGGTGGATGATGCAGAGTGTGGGTGAGAAATTCAGGACCTTCGTTAAGGACAGATGGCTGGTGCTTGTGTGCTCAATGTGGGTGATGTCTTGTGCAGGGATTGGTTACTTGTTTGGGAGTATATCTCCAGTGATAAAGAGCACTATGGGGTACAATCAGAGACAGGTGGCTTTGCTTGGTGTGGCCAAGGACTTGGGTGATAGTATTGGGTTTGTGGCTGGGAGCTTATGTGAAATCCTCCCAATTTGGGCCATTATGATTGTTGGCGCTGTGCAGAATTTTGTTGGTTATGGTTTGGTTTGGCTTGCGGTCACTCAAAGATTGCCTTCTTTGCCACTCTGGGTGGTGAGTACAAGCTCTTGCCTTGGATTTTCAGTCTTCTCTACATGAGAGCTACTTTCTTGATTGCTCTCATGCGATTTCAGGATAGAATTTTCTTTGGTTTGTTTGTTTTTTTTTTACATTCTTATTCTTATAGAAGTTCGGGAACTGGTTGCTGAGAGAAGTTTGATTTCTGCATTAATTGTCTCCTCCTAATTGCGATGCCCTAATCTTCATGGTTAATTCTTTCTTCATATTCAAAATTCTTTTATGGTGTACATAAACAGAACTAATTGTTATAGTTGCTACTGGGGGAACTCTTTTACATGACACGATGGTGGATCCTAGTTGGGAAGTTAACATCATGTTCCTGTTTTTTTTGTTTTGTACTTTTGTTTAACTCGTACTGACAGACTGAATTGATCTTGCTGAGTTCTCCAGTCTCGTTTGTCTCTCGTCCTCGCACCAGCAGACCAACATAACAGGATCACATTTAGATTGATGTGTTACACACCAGTTTGGCATTTAGCTGCTAGCTATGTTTGACTATCAGCTTCAGCTAATAATTTTTACCGTAATTTGAGTTGAATCACTGCTGCAGAGTTAGATGTCTCCTACTCATATTTCAGTCTGCATTAATGTAATACCATAACAAAAGAGTCATTGCTTTCCTTAAAGGAAAATATAGTATTAGCTAATTAAATCTTGCTCGAGAGATCAACTTATGAATCAGATTTGACTTATATACTGCTCGCTTTACAATGACAAACATGTAATTCATGTCCTCTCTAGGATAAATTTAGTCCATATGCAGAATTCATCGCATATTCGGCATTAGATATAATAATTGGGTTAAGTATTTTCTGATCTCCTGAAAATTTTTAACCTTTTAGCCATTTGTATAGGCAAGTAGGAATTTGATGATCATAATGATAGTGTGGATTCTTCTGCCTGTAACCTGATTATGATGTTTTGGATATCGGGTTTCCTGGAGGGATGTGAGTTGAGGAGTTTTAACTGTACAAGAAGTAAAATCTTCGCACATAAGAGATGCTCTTTCATTTTGAATTATCATATACAGATGTCTATCAATACCAGATTCTGTCAACCTGGCTCCCGAATTTCTCATATGAAATTCGGATAGCAAAGTCTTCAGTTTTGACATCTATCAAACAAATATTAACGATACTTTCTTCTGCAGTTGTGTGCTGCCATATTTGTAGGGACAAATGGTGAGACCTACTTCAACACAGGAGCTCTAGTTTCAAGCGTGCAGAACTTCCCCAAAAGTCGGGGTCCTGTTGTTGGGATACTGAAAGGATTTGCTGGATTGAGTGGTGCAATTCTGACTCAGGTGTATGCCATTTTCAATGCCCCAAGCGAAGCATCACTCATCTTTATGGTTGCAGTTGGACCTTCAATGGTTGTTATTGCTCTAATGTTCATTATTAGACCTGTAGGAGGTCACAAGCAAGTTAGGCCATCTGATAATTCAGGTTTCCTGTTTACCTACAGCATTTGCCTAATTCTGGCGGCCTACTTATTGGCAGTACTGATAGTTGAGGATTTAGTCAACCTAAGTCAAACCTTGATCACATTGTTGTCAGTAATCTTGATTTTTCTTGTATTGCTGCCTATATTAATCCCAGTTGTGCTGGTTTTCTTTCCAAAGCCAAGACCTCAAATAGAGGAGAGCCTTCTTTCCGAGCCTGATAAAGAAGTAGCTGGTAAATCTGAGCTGGAACGGAGTGGAAGTTCATTCATTCTAAGTGAGGTTGAGGATGAAAAACCTGCAGAAGTGGAGTCACTTCCAGCATCAGAAAGGCGTAAACGAGTTGCTCAATTGCAAGCTAAGCTCTTTCAAGCTGCAGCTGAAGGAGCAGTAAGAGTCAAGCGCAGAAAAGGCCCACGAAGAGGGGAAGATTTCACTCTGCTGCAGGCATTAGTAAAGGCAGACTTTTTGCTCTTGTTTTTCTCTCTTGTTCTGGCTTCTGGGTCTGGTTTGACCGTTATTGATAATCTGGGTCAGATGTGCCAATCTTTAGGCTATAATGATACAAGCATATTTGTAACCATGATCAGCATTTGGAACTTTCTAGGCCGTGTTGGTGGTGGCTACTTCTCGGAAGCTCTCGTTAGGTAAAGTTTTCATCTTCATGGCTCACCCTACTAACAATCATCAACTTCCATCTATATTTGCACATATGAGATGTATAACTATATTTTTTTTCTCTCCAGAAAATTTGCTTATCCAAGACCACTGGCCATGGCTGTCGTTCAAGTTATCATGGCAATTGGACTTCTGTACTATGCTATTGGCTGGCCTGGACAAATTTATGTTGTCAGCATTCTGATAGGACTTGGCTATGGCGCCCATTGGGCAATTGTGCCTGCCTCAGCCTCAGAGCTTTTTGGCTTAAAGAGCTTTGGTGCCTTGTACAACTTTCTTACATTGGCAAGTCCTACCGGCTCTCTTATATTCTCTGGTGTCATTGCAAGTGGCATTTATGACTATTATGCAAAAAAACAAACACAGCTAAATTTAGAACCTTTGCTTGCAATACATCTTCAAGAGGAAAAATCACTTACATGTTCAGGCTCCATATGTTACTCCCTTACATGTGGGATAATGTCAGGTCTCTGCATTATAGCAGTGATCTTGAGTTTGATAGTTGTTCATCGGACTAAGAGTGTCTACAGTCAGCTTTATGCAAAGACCATTGTTTGAATTGCCAAGGACAATCAAGTTGTAAACATCCTCCAATGACAAAGAATCCTGCTAAGAGAGAAACAATACTCGTCACTTGTCAATCAGTTACTCCAGAAAGTAAGAAGCTATCAGTGAAGGACAGTCTTTTCATTTCATTAGTGTGAAATTTTTAGATTCCTGGATGGATTTTGAATTCTTTTCAGGCAAAACTAATTCATCTTCGACCATAGTTTCACATTTTTAGACCTGCAGGCTATTTCATCATCTTCAGGTCATAAAGCAACAGAGGCGTCTATTCTCATTATGTCTTGAACTGGACAATTTATTATACTTGTTGTGCCAAACATGGATTTGTTCAACAGAAAATGAATATCATCTTTTTATTACTTCATTATCTTTGTGTTCAAACCTTGTATGTCTAAATCCAATGGCAGCCTGATATGGAACTCTGTAGGTGATGCTTATGAATGAGCAGATCCTTTCAAAGTTCAGTTCTGGTATTCGGAATTCTCCTCTCAGGAGGCAGATTCCAGCTGACAAGCAATGAGCTTCTCATGGCTTACCAAATTACAGCTTAAGATGAATAACAATGGGTTTAAATTTGGATTGATGGTGCAATTGACAACTACCGCATCACTGTCGAATTTATACCTCTGAGCTCTTTCTGATTGCCTTGCAACTTTCAGGATAAGAACAGAATCATTAGCTTGATAAGAATGTTCAGATATCCTCCAGAACTACTTGCTAGTTCTCTCTTTCCTATCAATCATCTCATTATCTGCAGATTTAGAACTGAAATATCCATTCCTTGTTGCACCAAGAAAGAAGAGTTTAACGTCTTTTGACTTTTAGTTAAAATTTTCTAATCGTACAATTTGTTCTTGCAATCTACTAATCTGTAAATCCTATTCCCATGACATTGCAGAGCAGGAATTATACTTACTCAAGCAAAACTGCAGTATGTCTTCTCTGCTATAATGATTCTTGTGAACAAGTTGCTTACCTAACATTACAGTGCCACATATTGATGACCTGGAATTTCACAAATGAACCCAGGAATAAATGTTAAACTTATCCTGACATGGTTAGGTAGTTGCCTGGTTACTGGTTCATACTTTAAATACAGGCATCCTATTCCGGCCCTTATTAGGCAATTCCAGGTTTGAACCTATCATACTGTCCATTTGGGATTAAAAGTTGCACCCCTCCATTTCTGGCAAGTAATCTTATGAGTATTGCTCTCTTCCAGGAAAACAAAATCCTGACAACTCCAATCTATATGATAAGAACATAATAAAATGCATTAAGTCCATGACAGTAACAAAGGCTGACTCTTGTATGAACCCAAATCTGCCTAAGAAAAAGAGAAACGAAGATGTGGGAATTTTTAGGGTATTTCACATCAGCTGCTCCAGAAATGGCAAAAAACAGAGTTAAAACCTGGTTACCATTTTATCAGTCAGAACTAGATATTGTATTTGGATATAATTATTGCATTGCCAATACAAGATTCAAGCAAATCCAGAGATATTAAATGAATCACTTTTTTTACTCTGGATTTTGACTAGTTATTCAACTTTTGATGGTTACTGAATTTGCACAAGTGAGTTGAATTGATTGCAACTTGAATCTGTAAATAGAACACTGTATATGCAGTTTTACCTTTTAACTGCACAAGATGACTGTATTACTAAATCTTTAGTATGTTCATCCAACCTCTTCTTTTTTTGGTCTTCATCAAGATTTTATCTTCATCTATTCTTTAAGAAGAATTTTAATATTGTAAATTTTTTTCTTATTTGTCTCTTTATTTAGAGAATTATGTTGGTTTTCATAAAAATCTAATAAGACATAATAACCTTCATAAATTTATTAAAGATATTTTTTTAATATTGATAATATAATTATAAATATTTAAATTCCAGATATTCTAATATCTTTTTTATATGATTTTTTTAAATATTTCCATATTTTTAACTTACCATAATTTTGCATTCCTATTAACTAGAGTAAAAACTAACCATGGTTTTTTTTTTTTCCCATGATAATTTAAAAGGCCAGTTTTTTGGCCTACATTTGTCACTATAAATACACATAGTACAAAGCTTTAAAATATATAATTCCATATTTTGCTCAGACTTGAAGAAAATAAAACAAATATAAGAGAAAAAAAAAACCCTTCTTTTCCAGGAATTCGAGGTATCTGAAACTAATATATCAATGGCGCTTCTTCAATCCAACTCTCTTTAAATGGGTAACTTTCATCTCTCTGTATCTAATTATATGCATGTTTATATATGATCACATGTGTTTGGACTTATATTGAGCTCTGTGTCGGTAATTTTTGATAATTTAGCTTCTTTGTTGTACATTGTTGCCCGATGAAGAGAGGAACCCTCCAGGGTTTAGTGTAAAGCACTGCAATTATCATTTTAAGAACACATGAAAATTTTCCTCATTTTTTGGAAGCCCATCAGAACAAGTTTTTTTTTTTTTCACGTTTTTTGTTGGGTAGCGGTGGAGTTGGGGGTTTCTGTTGTTCAATTGTGGATTAGGGTTTATCTGCTTTTAAGAGTTTGATGCTTGAAGTGCATGATGACTGAAATTATGTGATGGATTCTGAGGAAACAAACAATTCTTTGGTTGTTGAGATATCACTGACGGATTGATTCAACTTGGGCACTTGATGACATTATTTCACAAGAGCATGTTTTTATAAGCTGGTTTTCATTCTCATGCCTGTTTGTTGCTTCTGGGAATTGAGATCATTGGTTTGTTAAGTGAGGCTGATTTATTTAATGATTTTGGCGCTTTTTGTGAAAGATAAGTGTGCATCAATTTACGATCTTTTTACAATCTAGTGAATGTTGCTTCCATAAATTTATGTGCTTCTACGTGAATGGCAAATCTGCATGGTATTACACTAGTTCTGCAACGTGGCACGTGGAATTCTGTTGATGATGTTCGGTACTGCATTCTCGGACCTTCATAAATGTTATTTAGTTACTTTATTTGATCATTTAATTGGTCTTTGAAAACTTTCTAAATCAAAGATGACGAGAAACATTCATATTGTTTCTATCTTTGATGTTGCTATCCTTGATCAATTGCAGCTGCTAGTATCCAGCTCAAATTTGAGGCACTTGTTTTTCTTTCTCTACGGATATAATTTCCTTATCTGGATGTATTTGCCACATCTTATGTGTTCTGTTTGGCAGCTTTAATATAAGTTTTTCAAATTAAAATTTTATTAGGACTACTTGATGGCTGCATTTCCAATATCTCAAGTTGTTTCCTTTTTTATTTTCGCAATGTAGCATTTACTGTTTTATTGTTTTATGACTTTGCAATCATGTATGGAATGGAAAAGTTGGTTAATATATTCTTTTTTCATATTTATGAATAGATATAGATTATAAATGTTCACAGTGCAGTAGCCTTGTTTTCTTAAAGGTGTTTTTCCCGTAATTCTTGGAATTCTTTTGACATTATGTGCATACTTCTTTCGACCTTTGAATTCATAAAACGTGTCGAAAAGAAAGCAATATATGATTAAATAGCAGCAGACAGTTATGTTTCCATATTTTAATTGTCTTTGATTGATCAAGGTCAAATTGTTCAGCAATAAAGATGGGAATTCATAACCCTTCTTATAGAAGATAGTTTCCTTATCTTGTGTTTCATTTTGTTCTTTTATTAGGGTTTCTGTAATGAAGGCAGCTTCTTGGAGATGCATGCCTACATTCTAGTTGTATATTATTCATATTGATGATCGAATTCACCAATAAGCGCAAGCACTGCCAGTTGTGATTCAAAGTGAATATGGAATGCAATAAAGAAGAGGCCTTAAAGGCTAAAAGTGTTGCAGAGAAGAAGTTTGCTGATAAGGACATTGTTCAGGCAAAAAGATTCGCTTTGAAGGCAAAAAACTTATACCCTGATCTTGATGGTATCACTCAATTTCTTGCAACCCTTGACGTGTTCATCTCTGCTGAGCAAACAACAAGTGGGGAAGTAGATTGGTATAAAGTCCTTGGCGTGGATCCCTTTGCTGATGATGACACAATCAGGAAACATTACAGAAAATTGGCTCTCCTTCTTCATCCTGATAAAAATAAATCAGTAGGTGCTGATGGTGCTTTTAAGATTATATCCGATGCCTGGAGTTTGTTGTCAGATAAAACAAAGAAAATTGCTTATGACCAGAAGCAAAAAGTTGGGGATATGTATCGAAGAGTCCCAAATTGGACATCACATGTTCCAAATCATCAGAATGGTTTCCATAACATCTTCAACCGTAGCAATTCATATGCATGCACTCCGAATGGTGCTGTGCATTCTAATCTTACTCCTCATTCTTCCAAGTCCAATACCTTTTGGACAACCTGTGATGCTTGCAAATTACAATTTGAGTACCTTCGGGTGTATATGAACCGCAGCCTCTGCTGCCACAACTGTCGGTATCCTTTCATTGCTGTTGAGACACCACCTCCACCTATTCATGGCTGGGACCACTCTACTTCGGGGACTTCTTTCATGCGGTCACAAAACTGTTATCCAAATTCAAGGTTTGAATACTTGCATGTTAAAAGAAAGAATCCAGAGCCGGCAACAAGCATGGGAGCAGCAGCTCATCCTGGTACTTACTCTAGGACAATTAACCTTGGAAATGTGCCATCAGCAGCTTTTGTTTCTTCCCAACATGAAAAATTGAAAAGAAATTATGAAGAGGCATCAATTGCTTACATGAGAGGAGAAACCTTTCAACTGAAACCTCAGCCTCATAAGAAAATGGCCACAGATTCAGCTACCAGGTCCTTAAATCCGGGCTCAAGTTCTGTGCCAAAAGGCGAGGGGCTGAAAAATAAAAGACATGCTGAGGAGCAAAGAACAGGCAAGCATCCAAAAGAGAAAGCAAATCAAATGGGAAATGAAAATGGAGATTTTGGTCCAGTGGGTTCTCAAAAAGGTAGGTTCTACGTACGAAGAAGCATTAGTACAAGAGAATTGTCACAACTAGAAGTCCGAAACATTTTGATGGAGAAATCTAAGAACGATATTCGCGCAAAGATTAATGAATGGAATACTATTGCTGTCGCATCCAGGACTTCAGCGATGGCTTCTGTACCAATCATTTCTGAGAAAGAGATAGAGAAGGAAAACCAACGGAACAACAGTACTCCAGATGGCAAGATAGCTGATGCAAGCAAAAACCAGGAGTTTGTAGATACCAAGACCAAAGCTGACGTCAGTATGGCTGTCTCTGCCAGTGATAATAATGCTCTTGATGGAAAGGATGTCAATCCATTATCAATGATTGTTTCAGATCCGGACTTCCATGATTTTGACCATGATCGCTCAGAAATGTCATTCGACAAAAACCAGGTTTGGGCTGCTTATGATGATGATGATGGGATGCCTCGCTATTATGCTATGATTCATCAGGTGATGTCATTAAAACCATTTAAAGTGCAGATCAGTTGGCTTAATTCCAAAAGTAACCATGAATTGGCCCCAATAAACTGGATTGGCTCTGGCTTTTACAAGACAATTGGGGACTTCTGGATAGGCAAACGTGAAGTCAATAAGTCTCTTAATTCTTTCTCACACAAGGTTAAGTGGACCAAGGGTCTTAGAGGGACGATCAAAATCTTTCCTAGAAAGGGAGATGTTTGGGCTCTTTATAGGAATTGGTCTCCTAATTGGAATGAGCTTACTCCAGATGAAGTCATACACAAATACGATATGGTACAAGTCCTCGAAGACTATAATGAGGAAAGAGGAGTAACCGTCGTTCCACTCATTAAAGTAGCTGGTTTAAAGACAGTGTTCCGCCAGCATTTTGACCCTACTAGAATCAGAACAATTCCAAAAGAAGAGATGTTTCGGTTTTCTCACATGGTCCCTTCATACAGGCTCACAGGTCATGAGGGTCAAAAAGCTCCAAAAGGTTGCTGGGAGCTTGATCCGGCATCTACACCCCTGGAACTTCTTCAGGTACTTACTGAAGTTCAGGTGAAGGAAATGGTGGAGATTATTGACAAAGTTGACGAAGAAGCTCATGATGGGGATTGCAAAAGGGTCAAGGATGAAGAATTGGTTAAAGGTGGAAACATATTGGAAGGAAACCGTGTTCAACTTTCTGCAAGAGATGAAGAATTGGTTAAAAGTGGAAACACATTGGAAGGAAACCATGTTCGGCTTCCTGCAACAGATGAAGAATTGGTTAAAGGTGGAAACACGTTGGAAGGAAACCATGTTCAACTTTCTGCCAGAGATGAAATTACAAAGCCTGAGGTGAATGACACCAACAAAGATAAGATTATTGTGTATAAACGGAGGAGGTATAGAAAGTAGAGAAAGCTGCAGGCTTCTCTGTTAGGTTTGGTTTATGAGTGTAGGGAGTAGTTCACAGCACACAGTCGAGAAGTTGGAGAAAAAAGAGTTTAGACATTTAAGTCATCATAGGAACACAATTAGTCTTTGAAAACTCCTGTTGATACGAAGACTAGTGATGAACCATCATGCAAAAACAGATTTTGTTTCTTTTTCCTTTGCATAGACGGGTGGCTTTACAGTTTCATCTGAAGTAGAGCCCAGGGAGTTGCGACTTCAGGTGGTATGGATGGGTCAATTTTCATCCTGAGGCACAGATCCTATAGCCTGACATTTTGGCTGAGCTCTATTAATGTTTCAATAGTGTCATTGTAAGGCCTTCAAAGGACTGACTGAATTTATGGAATGAGAAATTTCATATCTTAGGATCTCCACAGGAATTGGTTACAACATATGCATTCTTTACAACTTTGATTCTTCATATGCAGAAATCACAGAATCTTAAAAAGTCTTTTTTCTCCCTTGTGCACTCATTAGTCTGTTCTTCCTCCTTATTTCAGGCATCTTTTACAAGTTGCTTTCAGTTTGATGTTGTTAACCATGATAATTATATCATCTTTTCCATGATATATGGTCTCCTGGTTGGAGAATCATCACTCCATTAAAGAAGCTTTAGGGTTTGACAGAATCATTGGCAGGTCATCATCTATATTTCCAAGGCCTGCTGTATTTAGATGTGATGGCTAATAAACCATTCTTTCAGAATTCATGTTTCTCTGCTCTGACATCTCAATTATTATCTTAGATCTGCATCTGTCTTAGGTTTGGCAGTGGAGTTGGGTCTTATCAAAAGTCAATTTTAACAAAATTATGTCGCTTTGATCAATTAATCTTTAACGGCCATTATAGTCTTCCTAAATGATCAGACTTTGAAAGTTCTAGTTTGAGCCCAACAAAAACCTGTGCTTGGAATATTAATGCTAGTGCCAGTAACTCACAAGGTATTAAGTGAAGTCATATCATTTTTAAATTGTTTAAAAATACCATATCATTTTTAAATTGTTTAAAAATACTTTTAGTTTTTATATCTGATGCTAAAAGATGATAAATTAGTTTGATTCTATTTGATCGAATTTAAGTTCAATTTTTTAACTTGGTTATAGAGTCTGATCAACCATTATCGATAGATCCAATTTGAAACCAATAGCTCAGATTAAGTTTAATCAAACTGATGTTCATATTTAAGTTAAATTATTCAGGCCCTGTTCAATTCTTGCAATCCATTGTCAATCTTATGAATGACATAACTTTAGAGTTTTATTTATAACACAATGATATGGTCAACAATTTGATTAAGCTTGAAATCAACGCGTTAAGTCAATTGAGATTCGAGTCGATTTCAATTTCAAGATGGTCAACTAAAGTTGGTTCGAATAAAAAAAATAGTTTTTAAAAAACTTAAGAAATAAACTATTAAATAAAATATCAAATTTTATTTAAAATTTGATTGAGATTTAAAC
>JANZXP010000007.1:26004014-26021373 GCA_027576715.1 Erythroxylum flavicans | reverse complement strand
ATCATCACTCCATTAAAGAAGCTTTAGGGTTTGACAGAATCATTGGCAGGTCATCATCTATATTTCCAAGGCCTGCTATATTTAGATGTGATGACTAATAAACCATTCTTTCAGAATTCACGTTTCTATGCTCTGACATCTCAATTATTATCTTAGATCTGAATCTGTCTTAGGTTTGGCAGTGGATCAAGAGTCAATTTTAACAAAATTATGTCGCTTTGATCAATTAATCTGCCATTATAGTCTTCCTAAATGATCAGACTTTGAAAGTTCTAGTTTGAGCCCAACAAAAACCTGGGCTTGGAATATTCATGCTAGTGCCAGTGACTCACAAGTTATTAAGTGAAGTCATATCATTTTTAATTTACCAATTTAGACTTGATTCAAAGTTAATTTATTAAACTCTATTTGATTGAATTTAAGTTCAATTTTTTTTAACTTAGTTAATTTCAAATTTAAGTTTAAACTTGAAATCTTTTACGGAGTCTGGTCAATCATAATAGATCGATCCAATTCTAATCCAATAGTTCAAATCAAGTTTAATCAAACCGGTGTTCATATTCAAGTTAAACTATTTAGGCCTGTTCAATTCTTGCAATCCATTGTCAATCTTATGAATAACATAACTTTAGAGTTTTATTTATAACACAATGATATGGTTAACAATTTGATTAAGCTTGAAATTACCACGTTAAGTCAATTGAGATTCGAGTCGATTTCGATTTCAAGATGGTCAACTAAAGTTGGTTAGAATAAAAAAACTAGTTTTTAAAAAACTTAAGAAATAAACTATTAAATAAAATATCAAATTTTATTTAAAATTTGATTGAGATTTAAACTGAAAAATTCTTATACTATTAAACTTTTTATTATTTATATTTTTTAAAGATAACCTTTGAGTCAAATTAGAATTGAAAAGACACTTCTTTATCATTTTAGGTTTGATTCCAACCATCACCATCTCTACCTGAACTGAAGAGCATATATTGACTTTCTTTTGAATAGATGAGGCTGGAGAGTACCAATCAATCCAATCATGTGCTTTTTTAAAGAAACGACATATAAAAAGATAATATCTTTTATTTCAGTTATAATCTTTATTATCGTCTATCAAATCTCATTCATATATTTATGTAAAATTTATATAAATATATAAATAGCATTCAACAGAGCAGGATTTGAACATCTTAACAAAAACAAAGATTACCCGACATAATTAACATAAATATATGGACAAAATTTAATAACACAAAATTGAAACACCCTAACGCAATAAGAGAATACCCGACATAAGTATATGAAAGCTTTTTCAAAGTGCTTGCCTATCTTGCTCTGTCTATTTCTATTTGATTCTATTCTATTCACATCAAATATAATATCAACATCATATGGTCATATTCCTTCACTTTTAATGGCTGCCATTGTATTTGTACCGCTTTCCCCAAATCAACCAATCACAAACTTCAAATTGCAACTTGACATCACCTTTGCCTGCGATTTACCAGAAAGACAGAATATGCTATATATGAGTTAATTCTGAATTTATTGTTTAATTATTAAATTATTAAATAATTTTATAAAATATATATTTTATTAATTATTATATTACTCAATTTTTACTTAAATGATAACAATAATAACAATAATCAAACTGATATGCGAGATCTGATAAAATCCTGTAATACACAATTTTATCTCTAACCATTTTTACTCGAAAGGTAACAAATGTAATTTTGATGTTATAAGAAAAGGTTAATCATAATTCTCTGTTATGGTTACAATATTTTTATTATGGTTGTAATTATATACGTATTAATCGAAAATGTTTTTGTATAAACCATAATTTTTGCAATAACCATGTAACTTAAATTAGGGTTAATTATTTAAAATTTCAAACTTTATTCAATTTTGCATTACTAGCGTAAACTTTAGAAAGTAGAGATAAAATATTCCAACTTTTATTTTTTAATAAAAATAATTCTACGTTAAATTTGTCGTTAATATGAATAACGTAACGAATCATGTTAAATTATATTTATATGACGTATAAATTTGATTGTTTAATAAATTAAAAATATTAAACAATTTAAAATAATTACTAAGTAAAACACATGGAAGAGTGTATAATTATTTTAGGATTTTTGATATTATTATATTAAATAATAAAATTTATATGCAACATAAATACAATATCTAGTAGCCATGTGACAAAAATATTAATTTGATGTAGCTCATTACTTTTTAAAAAAAAAACGGAGGAATTCGCAGCCGTTATCTTTTAGATGCATACTGGATAAACCTCTAGATTGACGCAATAGCCTATAAATCACACCAATTGGGTACTCCGCACTAAATAAGTTCTGTATAACAGGCTCGATTGATTGAGAATAGATAGGGGGATTCAAGTACATGACTTTTTGGCTCCAGACTCCTCACTCCACCAACTCAATCACCTCTTCGGGGGCTAAAAATTAGAAGTTAAACTCTTTTTTTTTAAACGAAGAACTCACAGTCATTATCCTTTAAATACGCATTAAGTAAACGTCGAGTTATTTTTATTAAAAATTAAAAGTTATAATATTTTAACGTCTTTTTTTAAAATTTGGACTAATATTATGAAATTGAAATTTTTTACAATTACCCTTTAAATTATATTTCACAATTCAAAACCTTATAACCAACTACGCTAAACTAATAATGTTTTCAATAATTCATTAAATTACAATAAATTAAGAAAAATGTTGTTTATTTATAATTTCAATATGTTTAATTACAATGGTGAGGAAAGTATCCAAGTAATAAATGACATTAATGTAAGGACAAAAAGGAGAAGAAAAAGAAAAAAGAGAGAGTACTAAACGAATCATGAATCACCAAAGTCAGCAGATCAGACGGCCCGAAACGCATGTCCTCATCACTAACTCCTCCTCCGCTCTTTCACCTTATCTCTTCATCACTCGGTAGAAATTAAATATAAAAAGACGATCAACAAAACGGAACCAAACCCGAAACCCAATGGACGGGCAGCACCAGCAAGCTCAATCCTCCACATACCCACCGGCTACGCCACCGCCGGTCCACCACACTCCTCCGCCGGGTGCGGCGGCGCCGTACCACCACCTGCTGCAACAACAACAGCAGCAGCTCCAGATGTTCTGGTCCTACCAGCGCCAAGAGATCGAGCAAGTGAACGATTTCAAGAACCACCAGCTTCCTCTGGCTCGCATCAAGAAGATCATGAAAGCCGATGAAGACGTTCGCATGATCTCCGCCGAAGCCCCCATTCTGTTCGCTAAGGCCTGCGAGCTCTTCATCTTGGAGCTCACTATCCGCTCCTGGCTTCACGCCGAAGAGAACAAGCGCAGAACCCTCCAGAAGAACGATATCGCTGCCGCGATCACCCGAACCGATATCTTCGATTTTCTCGTCGATATTGTCCCTCGAGATGAGATCAAGGACGAGGCTGCGCTCGGAGGAATGGTCGGACCCACCGCAAGCGGTGTGCCGTATTATTATCCGCCCATGGGGCAGCCTGCCGGGGCTGCTCCTGGAGGAATGATGATTGGACGCCCGGCGGTGGATCATACTGGGGTTTATGTGCAGCCCCCGTCGCAGGCGTGGCAGTCGGTGTGGCAGACTGCTGCGGCGGAGGATGGGTCGTTTGGGAGTGGGAGCAGTGGGCAGGGGAATCTCGATGGGCAAGGGTATGTTTGCATGTTGTTGCTGTTTTTATTTTTCAAATTCGTGGTTTTACTCGAACTGTGATTAATGTGCTTGCATTTCTAGAATGGTTTTGCTGTTTGTTACATCCAGGTTCTTCACTAAATTGTTACGACTAGGGGTTAGATGTTTGAAGTTCCTATTCAAGGTTGTCCATTTCTGGTTTTGGTAGTATATGACTGTAGTAATTTGTTGGATACTTGTTAGGTTTAGTGTGTTATACGCCATTCAATAGTGAGATCAGTGTTTCATTGAAGGTCAAGGCTGTAGCTTGTTTGATGTGGGGTTCTGTTAGTTTGATGTCTGTAAGGAGCATGAATTATTTGATACCTGAGGAAGGACCAGAGAATGAGGATGGAGCAGAGGATTTATCACTTATGAAGAAACTCAAAGGTGATATGAAGACAGGAAGAGGTCGTTGTTAAGGATAGATTGTCTTGGGATTTATTGTGACTGCGCAATAGTTATGGTTATGGGGACATTTATTGAAAGAAAGGCATTGCAGTCTACGGCTGACATGTGTTGCCTGATGTTTTCTTGCATCAATTCTATTGTTTGTTCTTGCATTTTGCTGATGCAAAGACAGGTTTTTAGTTCGAAGCGGCCAAATTTGGGGTCGTCAGTGCTGAACTTTGAAAGCAGTCTTTTGATTAGGCTGCAGATAAGGGAGCTTAACATACCTGTCTTTTATGTTGGGCTTGTCCCCGTGTGCATATGGTTTGTCTCAGCTCAAAAGCTTGTTTTTGGAGCTACCCTTAGGCTCTTGAACCGTCTCATCTAGGGCTTTCTGTTTTTCATTTTTAGGTTAAAGTAGTTAGAAGTCATTAATTATGCTAGGACATTGCACTTTTTGTCCCTACTAGGATGGCAACTTATCCAAACATGTTAAGTCTTCGGTTTTTAATTGGAAATTGATACTGCAAAATACTGAAATCTGTCAAAAAAGCAAGGACAATGATTAAGGACAATTGTTATCGCCTGATCCTCCTTTAATGAAGAAGTCTAGGATGTGGAGGTACCAACCAAGTAAAGCCAACTGCTTGTATGTCCATCTTTTGCACGTACAAGTTTTCTATGTTGATAAAATCCTCTCAATTTTACTGGCGGAAAAAGGAACAAATCAATCATAATCAGTTGAAAATTCATTACGTTAAAAAATTGCCTTAATAATGTAAAATATTTACTTTTCTATGTTCAAACCTTTGATTTTATATTTCCGCAAACCATTCTTTGTTGTTATAGTGTTCAGAATTTGATAGCAACGGTAGCTGTTCTACAAAAATCACAATTTATTTTTTCTTTACTTATTTTTTACATTCTCAAACATGTTTGTACTGTTAAGTAGTTATCATGAATGATATACTTGAAAGGTTTGTATATGCTGAGAGTACTTTCAAAATAGTTATAATTCTTAAAAGTCTGTGTTCCAGTTGCCATTTGTTGGGGATATCTTTTGGGTTAACATGCAAAAGTGAATTAGCACCAGTGAGGGAGCAGCTTTTGCTGTCTTGACATTTTTGTTTTCTTCAAATTTGCTTCCTACTCCTATTATAGGAGCAGGGATTACTTGAGGAAGTTGAGTGGAATTGAAAAAGATGCTAACACAGTTTAACAAAACATGTAACAAAGACTTGGGAAGAGTTACCTTTTAGTTTGTACTTTTGTGTTGTTGATAATGATAAAGAATATTTGTAAAACTTATGCAACGGCTGGCCCTTTTTTCCCCCATTTATATGTAGTGCAAAAAACATTCGACCAGTGTTGTGGATAGATAAATAGCAGGCCTATGAATTGTCTTTCTTCAATCTGACATAAATTGTTTTAGCGTCATGAGCACTAGAGACTGTTGGGATGAGAGAATCACAACATGGTTCGTATTCTCCTTTCTAGTACGTGTATGAACAGACTTCTAGTGATACTGTTGAATCTGATTTTGGATCTTAAGTGCACTTTTTGCTTGAACAACTGTGCAACTTCATGTCTGCCCCAGATGCTACTCGCATGGTTCTTTCTCTTTCTCTTTGAGAGATGTTGGTTGAGTTCGCAGGTCTTTATGTATAATTGATAGGTGCCAAAATAGAATCAAGGATAGACAACATTTAAGAATAAAATACTGAGTTATTTTATTGTCAGTACTATAAAAATTCTGCATGTATGATTCATGTTATTTTTGTTTGCCCGATTACTAGAATGACATCCTGTTTACTGCTTCTGGCTAGAATTTTTAGCAATTATAAATCCTATCTGTGACCCAAACTGTTATTCAACATACATGGTCTTTGATCTGTTTGCATTAGTACGTTATATATTTGAACCACACACATTGATTTGTCTGTCAGACCTAAGATAGAAAATCCACTCTGATATTTGACCCTTGCCTTCAAATTTTTAGGTCTACCTCCCTTAGCCACCCTAGAGAAGGAAATTGGTCTAGTTTTTCTCAGTACTTGAGCTTTTAATGCTAAATTCTACGATCCATATTCGACCTAATGTGTTATATGCAGAAAGAAAATATATTGCAGTTGTAATTGTCTTATCTTCGGCATTTCAACTTAGAACTACTTGCTTCTGTAACCAAGGTGGAATTTTAAGGAACTCGGATTTGCTTATCTTGATATAATTGGTTTGCACTAACTGTTGTGCTATTAAGTGTCAGAAAGTTAAATCTCTGTTCTATTCATTCATCCAACTAAATTTATGCTGTACAGTTTGTTCTAATCGTACCACTTGGGTCTGCCTTTTCCTATTTTCTTCATCTTTTATGAGATCCAACTTGCAATCTCCTTTCTGTTTTGCAGTTGACGGGACCTGAATGTGGCGGTGGTGTTCGGTGGTGCAGCAAAAGGCAATCAACCGCAGAATACTACATTAGAGTGGATTGCAGTTTTGCAAGCTTGTGTTTATCAACTTCTATTGTCAAGGAGGTTGTATTTAATTGTAATGGATTAACCAGCTACCTTGTTTAAACCCTTTAACTTGATGATATTGCGACAACTTTTAACTTTCCAGTCGCTGCTATGACTTGCCTAATTATATGGAATGTGCAGTTGCATAACCTTCTTTGCACATATGTATATAAGCGGAATGCCGTCACTTGGTCCCATATATCAGCCTTTTCTTTACGAGAGTCAAAGTTGTGTATTATTGAATAATTAAAATTTATTATTAATAATTATATTATTATTATTATTATTATTAAAAAGTATAAACATTAACAAATTTTTATTTAAGAAAAAAAAGAAGACTAAGAATGAAAAACAACTGCTCACCGATTAAACAAGTCCTACGTGCGCTGAACTGCGTCATACAAAGTCTTACGTAAACTGAACTACCGCATACAAAGTCTGCAAACTGAACAACGTCATGCCACACCACCAAACGAAAACAAGTTCTGCGCTTTAAGGCTTCTGTTGTTCCCAAGACACAGATCAGTTGGCATTGACAATGGACGCCATAGACTACGGCTTCGACCCTCTCAGAGACTTCGCTAGGGACGGCGTCCGCTTTCTCAAGCGTTGCCAGAAGCCTGATCGCCAAGGTTTTTCTTTTATCATCTTTCTTCTTCTTCGTCTTTTCTTTCTATTAAATTTCTGGTTTCAGTTCGTGTAATTAGGGTTTGGTTTTGTGGATTCTTCGTTATGTATAGAATTCATCAAAGTGGCTTGCCGTACTGCCCTCGGTTTTGTGGTGATGGGACTCGTAGGGTACGTCGTTAAGGCCGTCTTCATCCCGGTCAACAACATCATCCTTAGTTCTACTTAGTTTGGTATCTCATCCATAACTTCCTTTTGTTTGTTCATATCAATTTGTTGTAGACCTACGTTGAACTTTGCTTACCCGTGATCTGTGTGATGATTTATCAGTTGCATTGTTAGATATCCTATTACTTTTGGCAATTCAATGAGATATGATATGATTCTATCAAAGTAATTTGAGTTGCAACTGTTCCTTATGAATCAAGAATCAGTCTTTTGTCTGCTAAAACGTCGTCTTAGTTGTCCTGTGGCATCTTTTAAGACTCGAATATGTGATGATCTTAGTTCCAATATGTGTTCTGATGGTTTCGTTTAACAACAACTAAAGCAACTTTGTCTTAGATGTTCTGATGGTTTGGTTTGCCAATGATAAATATGTATAATTTGCAGGCATATAGACACAAAATACAACTTGGAGGAGCTTAGATGAAACTCATACTCATGGACTTTTAGGTTTCTTTTTCATTTGAACTCCTTTATTACTTATTATTGTTTTATTTTTGTGTTAGGTTTGTTGCAATTAATCAATTTATTAGTTATTTTAAATTGGATTTAAAATCATCAATTGCTAGGTTATCTTTGATTCGGACAGATCACCTATTCTCAAAAGTCTGTGCTACTTTATTCCTATTGAGATCCATCCATCCAATAAATAGGACAGAGAAAAATTGGATGGATGGATCTTAATAGAAATAGAATGGCACAGGCTTTTGGGAATAGGTGATCTAAACTCGTTTTTTATTTCTTTGTTTTTTATAATTTAATTTATCATATAGTTAATATATAATTATTTAATATTAATTATCAACAAAAATTATGAATATTTTGATTTTAATAGTTTAACTTAAAATTTTAATTTTAATTTAAATAATTTAATGATTTCTTAATAAATATAATTTAAATATAAAATATATACATTTTGAATAAAATTTCTTCAGGTATTAAAAATACTTATTAAAAATAAATGTTAATTTATAAATAAAATTTTAATTATTATATTATTTATTTTAATAAAATGTAATAATATTATTGATAATTTATTAATAAATATTATATAAGAGATTAAAATAATTGTTATCTTATTAATTTATAAAAAATAATTTATCTTTTAGTAACAAAATATAATCTGAAAATTTTTTACTTTAAGATTTTAAATTCGTTTACAAAAAATTGACTGGATCCTAACTTAATCTAAAGTTACCTTTAAGGCGGTAATAAACCATGTCATCTTTAATGTGGTGAAGTAAGGCGGTTACACTTGTCACCACTTTTCTTTTCTTTATTATTATTTTTTAATTTTCATGCAAAATTTAGGTAACTTTGGTGTTTTTATATAAAATTCACAAAATAACCTAATTAATGTTCATGCAATATTCACACCATTTTCACTCAATTGATCTCACATTTGGATCAAAACAAAAGGATTTGTAACCTAAAATTAAGATATGAAGGCAATTAAAAGTAATAGAAATTAGACACAATAAAAACTTGCCAAAAACACACTAAAACTAATACCTGACAATTTATTGTAACGATAAACAAATCTTTCGCAGATCCACAACCTCCCTTACCCTCCTTTGACGACTGAGGGGTTCCCTCCCTTGCCAACCTCTTTTGCTCCTCCATTAAACCATCTTACACCTCGTTCGTTGTCTCTTTCTTCAAAAAAGTCAGAGAAACCTACTTGGAGTTGAGTAGCTAGAGATTCTGATATGTTTGGAAAGCTACATTTTGTAGCTAGAGTTAGTGAAGGTCATGTGTCTCCACTTGAGATAATGTTACAAGAGTTGTCAAGTGGAAGTCGTCCTTGGTATGATACTTCTTGGACAAGAGGATAGCCTACCCGACGGTGCAACATTGGGATGAAGTGAGCTGAAAAATATAGGACTCCAAGCTACTTTGATAACAGAAAATGAGTTTGATAACAGAAAATGAGCTATTCATCTTTCATTTTTCATTTGAGGAAATGGCGAATAAGGTAGTGGACATGGGCCCTTGGCACATACGATAGATTTGGGATTAAAACTATACCGATGTGGGTTAACATGCACAAAGTACCCCTTGAATATTGGTCCTCGGAGGGGCTGAGTTACTTAGTAAGTTACATTGGCAATTCTCTAACAATGGATGAGAATACTACACACATTAAAAAGGTTTGGTATGCTAGAGTTTGTATTGAGGTTGAGCATAGAAAAATCATGCCCAAGAGCATTCCAATTACGAGATACAATAGTGATAATGAGCTAATAGAAGATAAGGTCCTGTTATCTTACCCCTAGAAACCTTGAAGGAAAAACCAAAGTATGGGTTCCTAAACAGATCCACAAGGAAGAAGAGAGCAAGAAGATAATTGTTCTAGATGCTCTAGAGGATTCAGAAAGTGCTTGAAAGTTGATGAATCACAAGAAAATAATGAAGTTACCTGACAACAAATTTCTAAGCAAGTTGATGAGGTGCAAGCAACTGCTAGACCTCTGGACAAGCAATAGGCCTCTAAACATGTGATGAAATTCATGTAAACATTCAAGCTACAAAGTCACAAGAAATTCATAACTAGCTAAAGGAGCTATTATAGAGACACAAGCTCGCCAACATACTCTGCTGGTTACAGCAGGTGTAAACTCACAACAACATATACGTGAGGAAGTTGAGAATGAAGTGAACTTCCAATAACCTACAGAGATGGCAATTATAGAAGCAAAACAGGAGATCAATAATGAAACAAATGGAGCAAATGTGAATGAAATAGTGGGCATTGGTTGTGAGGTTGATGGAATTAAAAAGGAACTTGAGTAGTGGCAAAAAGGTGGATCTAGGAAGTGTAGATCCAAAAGGAAAACCAATATTAAGCATTCTAAATGATTTGCACCGTATGGAATGTGAGGGGATTGAATTCCCTCAATAAAAAGTTGGTATTAAAAGACTACTTAGCTTTCAAGCAATCAATTTTTATAGATTTGGTGGAAACCAAAATAAAAGAAGACGTGTTTCAAAAAGGTTTACACTTTCTCCCATCTAAATGGAAAGCTTTTAGCAATCATTCTAAAAATCTGAATGGTAAGATCTTGGTGGCACCAGATCCAACTAACTTGATCTTAAAAGATTGGTTTTGTATTGATCAGTTGTCACATTGTGAGCTCACCATTAAACCGATCATGATTCTAATTGCATTTACGATTATATATGCAACAAATTGGAATTTCAGAGGGCAACATTATGGAGGGACTTGTAAGTTATTAATTCTAGCATTTTAAGCCTTTGGATGCTTGTAAGAGACTTCAATTGTTTGTCAACTCCAACTGAATCTAATGGAAGAAGAATAATAACTCATGCAGACACTAGAGAACTAATAGCGATAACTACTAAGCTTAGACTGGTTGATCTCGAATTTCAAGGACCTATTTTTACATGGAGTAATCAACAGAAAGACAGTGGGCTGGTATAGAGAAAAATTGATAGATGTTTAGTTAATGATCATTGGCTCATTAAAATGCATGGAAGCTATGTAAAGTTTGGTGAACCTTTTGTTTCAAATCACACTCCAATCAATGTGTTTGTTAACGAGAAAACAAGGCCAAGGAAATCTCCATTCAGATTCTTTAATTCCTTGTTAAAGCATTCCCAACTTGACTCAATTATAGCAGCTACCATTAACAAACACTTTCAGGGCTTTAAAGCATTCTAATGTGTGTAATTACTAAAAACTATCAAGGCCGATTGTGTTAAACTCCTCAAGGAGACTCTTGATCCTATAAAGACAGAGAAGTTGCAAGATATGAAGGAACTCACTTTCACCCAGCAGTTGTTAATGGCCAACCCCTCACATCCTGTGCTCATTGAGAAAGAGAGATCTGATCTCAACTCATACTTACAAGCACTAGAGGCATACTGTTAAGATATATGTTGATATCTTATTATTTAATTTTAGACATTATTTGATAATTAGACATAGTAGATTTGTGTGGGACTCTTTCAAGATAAGTTTGATAACGTTTAAAGTCCTAATCAAGATGGGATTTAATAGATAACTTATTTTAGAATAATAGCTATCTAAGGAAGTAAAATTTTGGAGATTTGGTTTGATTATTTGCAGTTGTAAAGTGGCTGGGATTTTTATGTGTTGTGGGATGAGATGTTGTCATTTTTGGTGAGGAAAAACGATAGACTTTATGTGACTTGGTAGCTGTAATTTTTTGAGGTAATCTTGGATCATTTTTGTAGCTAATTTTGTGGGATATGATTCTGATTTGGTGCTGCAACTTTCTGTCAAGGTTTCACGACTTTGTTGCCAATTTTTATTGTGGATTTTTTTTTGCAACTGCATATTCTTCTGTTTTTTGAATAATCATTGACGGTTGTATTGTGTTGTTGATTGCGTTGATTTTGGTAGCTGCGATTCTCCATCTTTGCACAACAGTAGAGGGTCGTGTGTAGAGATAGCAATAATGGCCCGGCCTGGCCTGTGACCCTCCTATTTTTCTGAAACGACGTCAGTTTGAATTTTTTTAAAAAAATAAATGGTGGCCCGGGCCATTGACATGCCTAGTCGTATGATTGTGGATTGGGTGAATTTTTTTAGCTGTTGGGTATTCTTTAATTTTTCACTGATAATTGAGGGCTGTCTTTCATAACTTGTGGGCTGATTTCTTTTATGGTTTTTGGGGCATCATTCTGGTGTGGCTATTGATTGTCGATTGAGTGTTGATTGTGTGGCTGTCTTTTGTGATTTGTGGTGTACGAAAACTTCAACTATTTTTGTGAATTTAGTAGCTGATATTCTTAATCATTTGGGTGATTTTGAGTTGATCGCAAGTGTTTCTGATGGTCGCCGATAGTGGTGGTGGTGTGCGTAAAATTTCAACTGGCATCGTGGATTTCACAACTTCGTTGGTTATAATGTTTATTTTGTTGGTGATTTTTCCATATTGGAGAGTTGTGTTTTTTGTCCATTGTGAGGGAATTTTTGGATTGTTAACGATAGTGATTTTTGTATAAAAAACTTCCAGTAGTCTTGGTATTTTTGTAGCTTCATTGTTTGTAACGTTTTCGATGAAAAGACGTTTTTTCGTTGGTGACTTTTCAACTGTTGTGCATGAGAAGCTCCAGTGACGATATTGAAGCTTCACAGCATATTCTTTTGATGGACAACTTGTCATTCTTTCGTTGACAAAGCTACATTATTAAGGAAGTTGTTTTCTTTCTCAAGTTTCTTTGTTTATGTTTATTGTTATTTCAATCACTTGAGTTATTTTATTTTCATCCTTTATTATCAAATAATGTTGAGAAAATCCTCTGTTAAGGTTAGTACGAGGCGGTCATTCTATTGGATGTGATTTACTTTTATAGGTAGTGAGGACAAGGGATAGTGTCAAGGGTTGGGTGAGTCGGCTCTGTAATGCTTTGAGTAAAACTATTGTTGTATCACAGGTGAAAGTAATTAAGCTGGGTGAGGGCCCCGTAGATGCAGGCAAGGTATACCGAATTGCGTTACCAAATCTCGATTGTTAACTTGTTTATTTTACACTTAATTGTTTTGGTTTTGTTTGTGCTAGAAACAACCGCAGTCGAATCAGAAATTTTACAAAACTACTACATCCTTTTGGAATTTCACTTACAATTCTCAACTAAAGAAGAAACCAAGAGTCCAATAGATGCAACAAAGAGACAAAAATACCAAATATTTCTATAATGTGATTAAAGTTAGGAGAAATAAAAACAAAGTAGTTTCCCTTGATATTAATGACAAATTGATTCATAATTAAGAAGAGTTGAAAGAGGTAGCAAGGAGACACTTCAAACAGATAAATGGAGTAACTACACACTCATATAATCTTCCTGACATTTTGCTCAGTAGATTGGTAGGTTCCATAAGCTATGATCAACATTCTAAAATGCTTAAAGAAGTTACCTCTGAAGAGATAAGAGAAGTAGTGTTTTCATTCTACCCTGATAAGGTCGCAGGACCAGATGACTTTAATGCAAGGTTCTTTCAGGAGAAATGGACTATCTTACAAATTCCAATAGTAAAGGTTATCCAAGAGTTTTTCAAAAGTGGTAGACTGTTCACTTAAATGAATAAGATTAACTTAGTCTTGGTTCCCAAAATCCCTAATCCTAAATGCTTAAATGATTATAGGCCTATTGCATATTGTAATATGATATACAAGAATTGCAAAAATTCTTGCCAAATGGTTGAAAGTTACCTTACCTGGCTTAATCAATTCAAGTCAAGGTGCTTATGTCCTGGGAAGAAGCACGAGTGATAACATCCTATTAGCTCATAAAATGTTCAAGGGTTACAAATCAAAGGAACATATCTGGAGTTGTGCACTCAAGATTGATTTCATTAAAACTTATGATACCATTGAATGTAGATTTCTAATCAACTCTATGCAGGCTTTTGGATATCCATATGAATTCATCAAATGGATTCACTCTTGTATAATATCTATTTCTTACTCAGTATTGATGAATGGAGAACCTTCTCAACTTTATACAGCCGCTAAAGGAATCAGACAAGGTGATCCACTCTTCCTCTACCTATTTGCCATCGCTATGGAGGTATTACAAAGAATCACTCAAATGTGTATAAAGGAAAACACAAATTTCAAATTCCATTATAGATGTAATGGTTTTGGGATTACTCAACTCTCATATGCAGATGATTTACTCATACTATGTAGCAACGATCCTATTTCTATTGGGACTCTTTTGAAAGCTTTAGAGATATTACAGGAAGTCTTTAGGCTCAAATTTAACCCAGGTAAGAGAGATGCTTACCTATCTGGACAAAGTGGTGGAAATTTGATGATTGTGATAGTAGATGCTGGACTTAGTGTACACCAACCACCTCTCACTTATTTGAGAGTTCTAATTTCTACAAAGAAGCTCAAGGAAGTTGATTGCAGACCTCTCGTAGAAAAATTCAGCAGAACATTCTCTTAATGAAACAACAGATTCTTATCATATGGAGTTAAAGTACAGTTGGTCATCACCGTTCTTAATAATTTGCATATTTTCATATTATCAAATCTAGCTATCCCTAAGGAAGTTCTGCAAAAAATTGATAGAAGTATTAGAGAATTCATTTGGCATGAACATAATTCAAGTGGGGGAAAATTATCCAAAGTTAAATGGAGCGTCATATGTCTTCCTAAGAAGTACGGAGGGATAGAAATCAACTGAACTAGTAGAATGAGCAGAATTTTGTTGGCAAAAAGACTTTGGAGGATATGCTTGGACAAAGAAAGCCTATGGGTAAGATAGGTTCACATCCTTCACATCAAGCAAAAAAGCATATGGTCTATCTCTCAAACTTCTTTGCAATCTCATACTTTTCAGCATATCTTACATATGAGATCCTTCACGCATCCTTATATTAAGCATCATGTTGGAAATAGGAAGAACACAACTTTCTAGTTTGATAATTGGCATGCCTTAGGGCTTTTATGTAACACTAACCTTTACAGCCTTAAGAGGATCTATCCTAGGAGATACTAAAGTACAAGCTCTGATTCGGAATAATAGTTGGCTTGGGTCGTTCCATATGTGTAAATGAGTCAGTTCTATTGTTGACCAATGGCCTTCTTACCTTCCAAGTCAATCATAAGATGATGAGATCCAATGAGAGCTCCACAAGTCTCACAAATTTATAGTTCAATCATACAAAGAATTGTTGCTAGGACCTATGGTCAAGTTTCCACTTTATAGATTGATATGGGGAACAGGTATTTCTCCAACTCACTCTTTCATCTTATAGTTAGTTGCTCTATAGAAATTGAGAATTAGAGACATAATTAAGTTCCAATTTTAAAATAATAAATTGCCCTCTATGCTTTAGAGAAGCTGAAGCCTTATATCATATATTCTTCAAATGTCCCCAAACCAAACAAATATAGAGTGATTTTCTCAACATCTTTGAATTGCAAGATAGATATCTTAGCTGGATAAACACATTAACTTAGGTTAGCAAACTGAGATGGGCTAATAGAGAAGATTAAAGGTCCTTTAAAAGTGGTTTTGTTATGTTTGTGCATTATACTTGGATGATGAGAAATACCAAAATCTTTAGTAAAGCTGAGGAGTTTAAAGAATAAAGTTGGAATCATTTATGGTTCGAACTAAGGATGACTATCATAATCAACACTAATCTTCTACTCTTATCCAATGCTATTAAAATGTAATTGAACATTTAAAATATGATGTTGTTGGATATATCCAATTGTGTACTTTCTTCTTTAGATTAAGCAACATTATTAGGAGATGTAGCTTCACAAATGTTGTAATTTTCACCTTTTGAATGAATTTATTACTTACATTCTAAAAAAAAACTAATAGGTTTCGTTTTGTAATCAATAATAAAAAATGAAAATAGAAATATGAATTAAATGCATGAATCAAAATGGGACTAGAATTGATGATTATGTATGTTTGATATGTAATCATTAAGAAAGAGATTAAAAAAAGTAAATAGTTATGGTAGTATTGGATATCAAACATTAGGAATGATAATAAGAAATTTTGTAGTCATTTATGATTTATTTTGTAAATAATTAATTAAAATATTTTTATTTATAAATAATTTGTTAAAATTATTATTATGATAAAAATCAATATAATATTTTGATAATAGCTTGATAATATTATCTATGATATTTCATGCCAACTTATTCTAACATCCATAAAATAACAATAACAACAATATCAGTTAAAATCTTACACTCATTCTCCTTAATTAAATACATAAAAATTAGGGAATAAAAATTGTATTCTTATTCCCATCTTTTTATTACTGGTTACCAAAAAAGAGTGTAAGAATAGGATATAGTTATTAGTTATGGGTATGAGTTATAGAATATAAGTTATGAGTTGCGTGTTTTGGTCCACGTAGATGCTTAGTTGTCTGTTAATTTTCCATTAAAAAATAAATACTAACGGAACTAAATAATTTTGTTAGCTAAATCCAAATCAATAATATAAATAAGATTATAAAAATTTGATCACTTGGTTGAAAAATTTAAAAACATGGACATTGATTTTAAAAAATCTCAAAATGTTGAGTATAATTGAGACTCTTCTCCTACCAATCATGACATGTTTTTGGAATAATAACTAAAAAGTGGTTTTTCTATACATTTCAATTAAATGTTTAAAATTTCTAAAAAATATTATTTAATTTTTAAAAATAATTAATTTTTATGTGATACTTATACCTACAAAATATTTATAAAAATAATTATGTAAATTTAGTTATCTGATTTTTTTTAATTTAGATAGTTAACTCAAAATTTTAAAATAATAAATTTTTGTAATTGTGTATATTAGCGATTATGGTACGGTTATGCCTTTGACGTTATGAGTTATGACCAAACTTCTTGTTATTTTTAATTATTTAATTATTATATTATAATGTGATATTATTTTAGAATTTTACGTAAAAATTAAATAATTTTTAATTTTTAATTTCTAATATATAATAATTAAAATAAAAAATTAAATTACAGAGTCTAGTATAATGTACTATAATTTTAGAAATTTATTTTATTTAAAATTAAAATCCTTAAATCTTTAATCTTAAACGATAATGAATAATTTATTGATTATTCAATACTTAAAAAAGAGAAAGAGATAATACCAATGTATAAGAGAAGCATTGCAAATAAGAATGGCAATGACCAGCCCGAGTTAAGACATAATATCCTAAATTAAGCGTCGCTTAAATGAGTAGATAAGATTTAATAAAATAAGATTTGATCCCAATTATTGTAATTAGTCGGTCGAAAGTTACTGTACTAGTAAGAAAATAATATAAATTTCTATCACATCGTATTGAATATATAGGTAATATACTTTTGTAAATTTTAAAAACTTGATGGACTAAAATT
>JANZXP010000007.1:25983227-26003914 GCA_027576715.1 Erythroxylum flavicans | reverse complement strand
TCAATACTTAAAAAAGAGAAAGAGATAATACCAATGTATAGGAGAAGCAATGCAAATAGGAATGACAATGACCAGCTCGAGTTAAGACATTATATCCTAAATTAAGCCTCACTTAAATGTGGAGATAAGATTTAATAAAATAAGATTCGATCCCAATTATTGTAATTAGTCGGTTTACAGTACTGATAAGAAAATAATATAAAATTCTATCATGTCCTATTGAATATATAGGTAATATACTTTTGTAAATTTTAAAAACTTGATGGACTAAAATTAAAAAAAGAAGAAGAAAAAACCCTAATCTATCATGTATTGTCTTCTTGACTCACCGCCACAACGATACAACGACAGTCTAATCACAGCCTATCTGTCAACCACAAACTTGTTGTTTCTTTGTTGCTGTTCTTTCTCCGTCGAGTCTCCTTGCTCTGCTTTGTTTCTTTGACGAGTCGCTTCTCTACTCCATTCGTCGCTGGCCAGCCGTCACTGCTCCATCCACCGCTGCTTCGTCTCCAGTCTCCTAATCTTGTCGCCTGCACATCTTCGACTTCCACCTACACGCTTTAGGAGATGAGTGACAGTAATAATTAGGGAATCCGATGACACGCTTGACTGCGATTCAACCAAGCCAAGAAGAGTCCAACTCACTCACGGAATTACGAAGTGACCGTACTAAGGCTTTTGCGTGACGTGGACGATTAAGTTATGCATAGGCCTTTCGCGTTTTGACCAAAGATAAAAATTAATTCTTAAAAAACGAGTTTTAAATTATAAAAATTTTTCGTATAATTTTTCAACTTTTTAATTCTATTATAGGAATAATTTTATTATTAAAAATTAATTAAATGATTAATTTTATAAATTAATAAATTATTAAAAACTAAAATAATTAATAAATTTTTTAATTAAACTTTAAATTATTTGATAATAAAAATTTTCTTTTAATTATTTTTAAAATTTTTAAATTTTATTCCACCTTTAGTTGATTTTTTAATTGGTATAAACCTTTTAAACTTTAAACCTCTTATCTTACTGATTTAACTTCCGATACAGGTTTTAAAACATCATATTATTTAGTGAATTTAAATGTTAGTATTTTAACTTTAATTTTAGTTTTTAATTATTATAAAATATAATAATTAAGAATTAAAGTTAAAATACAAAGTCTAGTATAATTAACTATATTATCTATGATTGAAAAACGGAAATAGCTTCAACAAATCAACTATGAATACTTTGAATAAGTTATTCGTTTTTTACCCTTACGGTTAAATTTAATTTAATAATTTTTGTTGTTAAAAATAAATATTATAAATATCGGTCAATTTTTTATAAAATAATCAATTTTTATAAGTTAAAACTAATTAATTAATTTTTATTTTAATGAAGGCAATCTCTTTTAAACTTATTTCAAATTCTTTAATTTTGTTTAATCTTGAACAGATTTTGCGGTGGTTTAATATTAGTAGAATCTTTTAAAAGCTTAACTTTTTATTTTACTAGTTTAACTTTTATTTATATTTATAAATATTGATTCTTGTTTAAATATTAAATCTTTAAAACAGATAATTTATTAATTTATTAATTATTTTAAGAATCTTAGCAAATTCTCCGTCACTAAAAAAAAGAAAGATTCTTATTATGTTCTTTTAGAACTTAATCTAATAAAAGGAATCACAAGTTTAGCGGAGAAAAGTGACTCTTGTACTAAATGGATATCCATCCGCTTAGTATCTTAGCAAATACCCTACCACTTGGCCAAGACTCTGCATCACATAAATTTTAGGGATAGTAAAATCGACCCGATTTGTCCAATTTTAACCACAGGTCAACCTGGCTCGACCTGTTGCCCACTCATTGCTTTTAAAACGACGTAGCTTTGTCAAAAATGACGTTGTTTAGAAAATTTTTTACTTAAAAAAATAAATAGCGGGTCAGGCAAAGCTGCAGATCGATCCATAGACAACCCAAATCAGAGCTGGCCCATTGACATTACTAATAACTTTTCTTAAGCAAGATTTTTACTTAAATGGGTAACAAATATGATTCCATACTTTTAAGAATTTTTAAGTATTATATACTTTAAAAAATTATATTAGCATTTAAAAAATAGGAAATCATTAATAAACACTAATAATAAAAAGTTACAAAATAAAGCAACAATAATATTTATCTATTGAACAGATATCAAATAATATATTCACTTTTTTTATTTTAACATATTATTAATTTATCTCTTTTTTTAAAATCAATTATTTTTAACTTGATTTTACAACACTCTTCGTAACGTGACAGTACAGGTTATTACTTTAGGGTTTAGGATTTATGGTTCATTGTTTTCAAGGAGAAAAGTATTATAAAAGGAAAAAATATTATAAAGTTAAAATTATAATTAGTTAGTAATAATATTTTAAAAAATTATCAATATTTTAGAAATTAGATCTGAAATTAAACCAATAAGGTAAGATGTTTAAGGTTAAGTTCAACCATTATTATATCATCATAAAATTGAATAAAGATTGAATAATGTTAAAGAATTGGCTCAGAAAAATTTCAAAAATAACTTTGTTTTTGATAAAATGTTGTCATTTTGGAAGTAAAGATTGGACTATAGGTCCGATTGAGCCGACTATAGTCAACCTATAGCCCTGTTAATCGGGGCCAAAATGGGGCCAGAATATACGGGTCGAGCCTTTTTTGATATTTTTATTCTTATTTATCAACAAATTTTAAATTTTAATTAATTTAGTTTATTTTATAAAAAGTTATTAATAAAAAATTATTAAAATAAATTGAGTTTAAAAAATTTTCAAAATTAAAAAATTTATGGTTGAATTCGAAAAAACATAATCATTCTAATAATTTTATACAAAATAATAATGATTTGTATTCTTGGAAGCCAGGAAGAGACAAGTATAAGTCGCAGAACATGACACTTCTTAGCTCCTCTTCCTCTTACCACCACAAATCTTAGCTACGGTCTCATGGCGGCTGCCTCCTCCACAGCCACTACCACCACAGCTAAGACCACCATCCGCTTTTCCCCCAGATGGTCACTCCTTACTTCCCGCTCCCCCGTTTGCGTCACTAATAAAAAATTAATTCCCTACCGTTCTCTTCACATCTCCAACTCTTTGCCTCCCAAGAGCTCCGCCGCTCCCACCACCACCACCACCACCACCACCGAGACCCAAATTCCAACTCCTAGGTTCGGTCCTGATGATCCCAGAAAAGGAGCCGACATTCTCGTGGAAGCCCTCGAGAGACAAGGCGTCACAGATGTTTTCGCTTATCCTGGTGGCGCTTCTATGGAGATCCACCAAGCACTTACTCGCTCTAATGTTATTCGGAACGTTCTTCCTCGACACGAGCAAGGTGGCATCTTTGCCGCCGAGGGCTACGCTCGTTCCACTGGAAATGTCGGTGTTTGTATTGCAACCTCCGGTCCAGGAGCTACGAATCTTGTGAGTGGACTCGCTGATGCGCTCCTTGATAGCGTGCCCATAGTTGCTATCACTGGACAAGTTCCGCGGCGTATGATTGGTACCGACGCTTTTCAGGAGACCCCAATTGTTGAGGTAACTCGTTCCATAACAAAGCATAACTTTTTGGTGCTTGATGTTGATGATATTCCTAGGATTGTTAGTGAAGCGTTCTTTTTGGCCTCCTCGGGACGACCTGGACCGGTTTTGATTGATATTCCTAAGGATATACAGCAACAATTGTCTGTTCCTGAATGGGATACGAGGATTAGATTAGCGGGATATACTTCTAGATTACCAAAGGATCCGGATGCCGCTCTTTTGGAGCAGATTGTTCGGTTGATTTTTGAGAGTAAGAAACCGGTGTTGTATGTTGGAGGTGGATGTTTGAACTCGAGTGAAGAGTTGAGGAGGTTTGTTGAGTTAACTGGGATTCCTGTGGCGAGTACTTTGATGGGACTTGGGGCATATCCAGTTGGAGATGAATTGTCTTTGCAAATGCTTGGAATGCATGGTACAGTGTATGCAAATTATGCTGTGGACAAGAGTGATTTGTTACTTGCTTTTGGTGTTAGATTCGATGACCGGGTAACCGGGAAGCTTGAAGCATTTGCTAGTAGGGCTAAGATTGTTCATATCGATATTGACTCGGCTGAAATCGGGAAGAATAAGCAGCCTCACGTGTCACTCTGTGCGGATCTGAAGTTGGCATTACAAGGGATGAATAGAATTTTGGAGAGTAGAGAAGCTAAACAGAAATTGGATTTTAGTGTTTGGACAGAAGAATTGGATGAGCAAAAGGTAAAGTTCCCGTTGAGTTTCAAGAGCTTTGGAGAAGAAATTTGTCCCCAATATGCCATTCAAGTTCTTGATGAGTTGACGAATGGAAATGCAATCATAAGTACTGGGGTTGGACAGCATCAGATGTGGGCTGCTCAATTTTACAAGTATAAGAGGCCACGCCAGTGGTTGACGTCAGGGGGACTTGGAGCCATGGGTTTTGGCTTACCTGCTGCTATTGGAGCTGCCGTTGCAAATCCCGATGCAATTGTTGTGGACATTGACGGTGATGGAAGTTTCATTATGAATGTCCAGGAGTTGGCAACAATCAGAGTGGAGAATCTCCCTGTTAAAATATTGCTGCTAAATAATCAACATTTGGGTATGGTGGTGCAGTGGGAGGACCGGTTCTATAAGGCTAATCGGGCTCACACATACCTGGGAGACCCATCAAGAGAGTCTGAGATTTTTCCTAACATGTTGAAATTTGCAGAGGCTTGTAACATACCCGCAGCCCGTGTTACAAAGAAGAACGATGTTAAAGCAGCTATTCAGAAAATGTTGGACACTCCGGGACCCTACTTATTGGAAGTAATTGTTCCTCATCAAGAACATGTCTTGCCAATGATCCCAAGTGGTGGGGCTTTTAAGGATGTCATAGTTGAAGGTGATGGTAGAACCAAGTTCTAATCCTTCTTAGCAGCACACTCTTTATGTATTTAATATAGGAAGTCTTGTATTATGTTTTATTTAATATAGGAAGTCTTGTATTAGGTTTTGTCTGTTTATACTTTTTGTTTAATTAGTTTCCGTTCCAAGTTTTTCACTGCAGAACAACTATATGTTTCCTCTGTTAGTATGCCTTGCTGGTTTTGATCTTGTTAAGATTTGCTTATATAATATTCATATCTTATAGTAGACCTTTGCACGAAACCATGGAGGGTTTCATTTTTGTTGTTTTCCGAACTTAAGTTGCATGGATTAATTGCTTGATGAAACCGTGGTGGGTCTTTAATGACATCATGGCTTAATCACACTCGCCCAGTGATCCATTTCTAGTTAGAAGAAGATAGAATGCTATGAAGATGCTAGCTTGCTCATATTTAGTTTATAGTAAGGAATGGATATGGAAAGAGAGTGACTGTGAATTGGATGCCTGCTACTTCTTAGGAAGGTCTGGCTATGATCAAACATGGGGTCATTAGTATGAAGTACTGGGCATGTAATCTAAAGTAATGCCAATTCATAGAGTCTGTTGTTCATTGCTGTTTCTCCCTGTTCTAATGAATTATAAAGCCATGTTAGATGCTTCATTTTAGTTGAGATTTGTTTTACAAAGATTCCTTAGCTTGTTTTTGACTTGATACCTATGATCTGGTATCATGAAACCTCTACATTCAATATAACTTTACGGATTACACATTTATAGAGAATGAAGTGTTCTATGATTGTTGTTTACAAATGATCGAAACATTGCATCCCATGAGGAAAAGGAATTTACAGCGTGATGCTAAACTAACTCTGCAGAGTTCTTAACGTAACCGATGCTTAGAGGAAGAGACTAGAGATGGAAACCAATGTTACTCCAGTTCATCCAAGTTTGGGTATAGCTTTGACAGCTTACACAGAAGATCTCGAAGTGAAGTTCTAGATTCCAAAAGCATACATGGAAATTTACTGAAAAATGTTCTCATTGTTCCCTGAAACGATGAAACAGATAGAAGCAAGAGAGCAGAAAACCTCACTTTCAGGCTAGATTTTTTCCGTTACTTCATTGTCCTTCCTGTGCTCAGTTGTACCCAAAAGAGCTTGTTTTAGATTTAAGGTCAATCTGCAGCTGGTTGTTGAACTCTCTCCATTTTTTGGGAATGAATGAACCTGAAGCTAGCTACTAGATATATTCCTTGGATTCTATTTCTGGAATGCCAGATTTTTGTGAATAGCCATTCTGCTAGAAACTCCTCTTAAAGAACAATCTTATCTGTAAGGTACTCAATCGCAAAGGGAATCCAAGTCCTGACTAGTTTTTAAGGTACTCCTACATAATTTGAATATCTATGGTTCAGAGAGAACTTGTGTAGAATTTAAAGAGATAGCAGGAAAGTTACTAAACTGAGAATCCAAATGATAGAGAAGATCATAACCCCCCTTTGAATGGTACAAAGCATTCCATGGAAAGATAAGTCAGTGTTAAGTTGCGCAATCCCAAATTAGTGTTTAAACTTCAAGATGCAGAGACATGTACCGATGTTGTTTTAACAACTTGAAGTCCTGAACACATTGGAAATATTGACATGTTCTGTACTTCTTGTCCCTTTTTAACCTAAGAAGCAGCTATTGCAGAGTCGAAGGATTTCTTCCTAACGAGGAGGCATGTGATGTTTGAGGGATTAACCTCTGTATTGTCAGGACTGCACAGGACAAAATCAGGACGATGAAGTGTTAGGTTCAACCTGTCCTTTCCAACAACCAGCCCTGTTGCATCTAGAAGAACATGCCATGAATTCCGATGGGCTTCCGACACCCAATGCATGGAATAATGAGTCCCTTTCACATCAGCTGGATAGGAAAATAGTCCCTTTGGACTATGCTTACATTTCCTCCTGAAGTACTGGCTAAGCTGTGATCCCTTTATCCTCAAATCCAGCCATGTCTCTGGTGCCAATATCACTTTTGATTCCTTGTAACTTGCAAATTCTCGAATGTAATCCAGTTCCTCCCCAATAATACTCATGTAAAAGTTTCCTCTGAAGAAAGGGTAGCTTTCACCCACCAACATCATCGCATCTTTGTAGGTTGGAGTGAAGAGGACAAGATACTCATCATCAGGCAATCCACAGTGCTTCAAAACTTTGTTTCGAGCTTGGATTTCTGGTATTGAGATGAAACTGCCTGGAAATGAGGATTTCTCTGTGAGAATGTCAAGCAATCTTGATGGCTCTAACTGAGTTCTATCCAAGTCAGGTAAATTGCTTCCAAAAGTGGGTGTGGTGGCTTCTCTGAAACCATTGCTGGGCGATTTTCGCCTCTCGTCGCCTGCAGTTTCTGACGTATCTTCATTGATACAAAGTGTAGATAGATCTATCTTTTCTCCAATGAGACCAGCATACTGGGGGTACTTTGCCAAGACATATTGTTCAACATAAGTCATCTCTGTTGGTGTTATAGGACCTGACCACCTCAAATCAAGACCCCTGAATGTTGATATAGCTTCTGCTACAATGTGTGCAGGGATTACAGTATGTGCTTTCTGTTTTAAACCCATAAACATCCCAACAATCAAAATTTCAGTTAGCTTCACGTAATTGAGAAGCCCGTATAAAGAAAATTACTAAGAGATTTGGCTCACAGATCCGACTTACCTTCACAACCATACTGCTGGGTCTGCAACTTTCTGCAGGGGGCTTGGAAATAGATGCAAAGAGGGACTTCTTGCGTTGACCTTCCATCTTTCCCTATTTGTTACGAGGATCATCATCAGAATCCAGATATCCTATGTGATCAAATGTTATTTATATATACTACTTACCTGTGAAACAATCTTTTCTTCAGTGTTTCTCCCCATTTGAGCACTATTCTGTAGCAATCTTAAGAGCATAAAAAAAAAGGGCTTCTTTACTGTCTGATGAGCACTACTCTGATACCTCAGGATATGGACAAGGCTGGGAGATAATATAGAGGTATGGAATGTACACTACTTCCTCAGTTCCTAAGAGTTTTAATTCAAATCTGTGCTGGAAACTTCTAGGAAAGAACCAACTTCATAAGAATGATTTAGGAAGACATGATCAAACGTTGAAGAAGTCTATATGAAATGACTAGTAAGTAATAAAGAAACTGAAAAGGGAATGCTTGGAATAGGAAGTGAAAGGAAAATCTAAAGGAAAAAGGGGGAGCAAGTGTGAATAGAAGACCAAGCCAAGAGGAGTAGAATGAGTCTTGATGGAGACTGGGATTGGTTGTTTGTGTACTAAGAAACTAAAGGAACTCACAAAGAAGTATGAAACTGGGAAGGTTTGAAGGAGTTTGCTGTACTAATAAGGTGTGATTAATCATGGTTAGTACATGCCAAGTTAGCTTAGAACTTGTCACTTGACCAATTTGCTTATACTTCTGGTTAGATGCTAGTTTTGATGACTCGAGGATTAGTTGAAAAGTAATAAATACTCAAATGGAAGCAGGAAGTAACAACAAACTGAATAAAGAAATATCAAATTTGGGAAGAAAAATCAGCGTCCAGGTAATAATGTACTGATTGGAAAACGACCCTAAGGACCTTCTGGCAACAAGGTGGAGTTCTATAATGGTGTAATGGTGTCGCTTTCTTAGTATCTCACCAAGTTTCAATTCGAATGAAACCTTTAGGAGATGCCAATTCAATTTGGTAGGTATCAATGAAACTACGTTAATTCAAATCTTGAATTTTTTAATCGAAAGAGATATTAAAAAAAATAACAATTCTCATTGTTTTTTTGATACAAGGAATGATTGATTTTCTAAGTGTATTATTTAATATTTGTTATCGTTAACAATTCATCATCGTCAATATCTAGTTAAAGTCTCGTTAAGACTCAGAGTTTAGAGAGGTTTAATAGTACGCAACTTTACCTCTACCTACCTAGTATCTATTCATCATCATCACGCTCAATCCAAAATCCAGCAACAAAGCAGGATCTGGGGAGGTATGATAGTACACAGTCTTATCCCTATATAGTAGAGAGACTGTTTCCAGTAGATTCACATGTAGATGTAACAATAAAAGAGTGATGCAGATTAAAGAGTAAATAATTGAAATTAACATGCTAAAAGATTATGTAAATAAATAAAAAATACATGAATAAAAAATAAAATATAACCTGATAATATACTTGATATAATGTCCATATTTACTAATACTTGATAAGCTACAAAGTCTGGCTCTTCTTGTCTCTAATCGAGCTAGAAGTCCCTGCTCAAAAACTCTGTGAGTATAGCAATTCTACGATTCCAGACGGCCTGGCGAGATCCTTCTCATACACCTAGTACCTATTCATATAAAGTGAAAAAGAGATGAATAGTTGTTTATTTCTAATTTGAATATTAATGAGAAATATGATAAAAAGTTATTAATAGTGATTGATACACTTTTAATATGTGTATTGAATCAAATTTAAGTTGATTTAAAATAATTCATAAGTCTTTTTCAAGTCTTTGAATTTCACGCTAATGAATGAGAATAAATTATTAAAAAAAGATTATATTGATATATAATTTATCAATAAAATTTAATTAAAAATTAATTAAACTATTTAATAAAGTTTGAATTCAACTTATTAAAGATAATTATACCCCAATCAGGTTTTTTACATAATTGTTTATAATTAAAAGAATAGAGGGAGAGCCTTCGCACGATTGGTAAAAGTTGCTTTTTTGTGACCAGGTTTGAATCACATAAACAACGACGTTGTAGAAAAATAAAAGGAGAAGGCTGCGGTTATCGACGCTTCTGATACTAAGTTATGTATGAACTCCTCATAAATTTGTTAGTAGGATGAAATCATAAGCTTGCTAAAACTATGCAGCAAAACTAATATTCATGAGTTTAGAACTTTCATTATAGCCTATGAAAGGTCCTTTTTTATATTTTGTACAGGAAGCTGATAAATCAAGAACCGAAGAAATTGCAGAAACAGCTGCTGCTGCACTGTGGAACAAGAACTCTCCAAGAATGACAACTCAACGTGTTAGTGAAACGTCTGTAAATCACAGCTTTCTCAGGAGAATAAGGCACAGAATCCAATGTTGGAAAATTCTTATTGCTTAGTACAAGCCACTGGTTCTGTTGATACTGCCTGTTCACATAAAGCCATCCATGCCCGACCAACGAACAGATTCTATGTAGGAACTTCAAAACTTCTCTTCAACAAAGTTATAGATTCGTAAGTGCTTTTCATGTCAATAAGAGACCAGTTTATGCTAAAAAGTAAACATCCCAATGGAAAACTATGGTTGAAATTGATGGCATTTGAGCAAAAGTTGCGTGAGAAGCAAAATTTCCACTTACTTTTTTGTCAAGAATCAAGCGTACGGCGTTGGACTCAAGAGGAGTATTCCTTTCATAGATGACTTAACATTGATGCTTCATAAGGAAAAAGTCATAAGAAAAACCTGAATGTATTCAGATCCAACCATTCATTACCAGTTTTCTCGTGACTGCAATAATAAATTAATTTTATAGATGTAATAAAAAGTCTTGAATTACGAAAATTAGTATTTTTAATTCGATTCAAAATTAATAAATTAAGTTATTTTAACAATAATTTGTACAATCAGACTTTTCCAAACTCCGTTTTATAGGACTCTAACTGGGTGTGATGATGATGATGATGAACATTAATTTGTACAATAACAACAACAACCCTGTAAAAATCTCGTTTAAATATAGGATATGAGAAAGTCTAACGCTGCGTTTGGTTATTGTCTCTCATATACAGAGACGGAACGAGACAAAAATTTAGAGGCAGAATAGAACAAAAATTGGAGACGATGAGGTGTTTGGTTGTGACGGACAAAACAGATAAAACTATCTCCGTCTCAAGGACAGAAATGTGTTTGGTTGCAATTGACAAAACATAAAAATAATGCCAATGACTGAAATACCTCTGCAGTATAATATGAATGGAAATATATAATTCATTAATTATTTTAATAATAATAATAATAAGATAATTAATTTCGTATAGTAAAATTAATCATAAAAATAAAAATAAAAATAATAATAGGTACAAAATTTATAATTATAATAATAATAATAATAAGATAATTAATTTCGTATAATTAAATTAATAAAAATAATAACATTAATAATAAAAAGAATAATAATAAGTAGAAAATTTATAACAATAATTAATAATAATAATAATAACAATTATTAATAATTAATAATAATAATAAATTATTGATGATGACGATGATGATAATGATGATGATCATCATCATCATCATAATAATAATATAATTAGGAATAAAAAATTGCTTATGTGAGGGGAGGGGTATTTTTGGAAGTTACTTATGTATTTTGTTTCGGAGACGGGGACAAGAAATTTTGTACCACAATCTTAGAAGTAACAAAAAATTTCTGTCTCTGTGCTCTAGAGTCGGAACAAAAATAGATAGGGACAGCAAGCAAACACTACGGAGCACAGGACTTTTGTGTCCCTGTCATCTGTCTCCACCCATAAGGACATGAACCAAATGCTACGTAATAATATATAATCTTATCTTTAACTAGTAGAGATTTCGTTTCCAATCTAGTATCTTGTATAAGAAGTTGGCAACATTTTATATTTATCAAGATCACATCAAGTGTTGAAATGAGTGACCTTCCAAGAAGCTCAAGTGTTGAACTTGAAAAGCACACAAAAGCTTTAATATTCTGCTCAATTCTCTCTGAATGGTCACCCATTACCTTGGTGTATATGAAAGAGATTGTTTACTTATAATAATAAGGTTTTGCAAAAGAAGTTGCATTCTCATCTTATATGACAGTTAAGGTAAGGTAATGGGGATGATAACTTTGATGCAATCAGAATATTAATTAAATTGGAATCCCTCTTTCTTTATATTCCTTGTCACTATCAACCATTTTTGGATTTTTCTTTGTTTGCTTCTTGGAAAATCCACCTTGAGATTGCAATTGCACCCTTTTAAACATTTTTCAAGAAAGGTTTTTTAAGAGGATTTTGTTTGTTTTACACACTTTTTTTTGGCTATATCTTATGTCTAAACATATGTTAATACAAGAATTGTGTATGAAAAAGAACTTCTTTAGTAGTAAAGTAGAGAATTACTTGGTTTATGACATGGTGAAATGAAGTAACTTGTGCCTATTTTGGAATTCTTATCTCTATAGTCTTCTATTAATTAAGGATAAGACTGCATACTATAAGACTTTTTAAGATTCTGCATATCAGCGAGACTTTTATTGAGTTGTTATTATTTTTGTTATTTCAATATAAACTTTAAGGACTTATTCCAAAAACATGCAAACTTTGGAGATTTCTCCATATACTATGCACGATTAATTGAGCTCTCTTAAGAATAAATTTAAAAAACTCTTAGAATAATAATGAAATTTTGTCAAAAAAAGTTATATAAATAATTAGTATTTGGCTCTTTAATATTAATTGATATTAAATAAAATTGAATTTATAAAAATAATAAATTTATTAAATTTTGGATTAGTTTATTGATAAAATAAATGGGAAGTACTATCTAAATTTAGAATAAACTAAAAAAATCTCAAAATTTTTAATTTTAGTGATGTAAATATTTATATGGGTTAAACATTTTATTTAGAAAATTAAAAGTTATAACACATAAAAACAAGAAGAAAGTTAGGGATTGTGTTTTTCTTGCTATCTTTCCACCTGTGCACTCGCATATAGTATTGCTATTTGTATCTTGCATTACATGGATTCTTACTTACTCCTCCAAGCAATCCAACACCGATTTCCATTATTGCATACCCTAATAATTAAAATACAGTAATCATTCAAGGCATGTCACATTAAATTTTACATAATATTCACACATAACAGGACTTCAGTTTCTTGATTCTCTTGAATACTTTGGACCTTCAAGCACTTTTCACATAAAGGAAACCCCTTACAAACAATTGGGTGCCACAAGTTTTTTTTCTTTTTTTTAAACTGAAAATTCAGTTATTATTTTTTTCAATATATATTAAGTGAATCACCCAATATTTAAAATAATTTGTAAAATATATATTCTGAATAAACTATGTAGTGAATTAAATAATGAATTCGATACAAATGATGTGTATAATTCCAAAAGCAGCAGTGATCAAAATGTTGATGGATATGACAGTGTAGAGCAAACATTGATCCATGTATCTTTTATATATACGTATAATAAGTATTCATTTTCTTATTATTAAAGAAATATTTAAGGCATAGAAACGTCAAATATCCATTTCAACTGGCCTTCACAACATCGTAGACAATGCCACAAATCAACAAATGATAGGTGTACTCCATGAAGTCTAAATTGAATGAAAGAGGCCCTGCTACCGCCCAACCACCAACACCCTCCTTCAACCTCACTCACACTCACCAAAGGAAGCCCCTAAAAGGCGAATGACAAACATAAAGGAGTGATCAAACTTCCTACATTGTTATGTTATCCGTAAATCTTAAAATTTTTAAAAGTTGAAAGATTATTTTATAATTTTTAAAAAATATATTTAAAGATACTATATTATACCAATATCAAGACCATACTTCTAAATGCAGATTTTCTAAGTGATCTTTTCAAAACTTTGACTTGTCACGCGAATCAATTTCATATTTTCGTATGTGAAAAGAAGTATAAATATCTTCAAATATCAAACGTTTGCTAATGAGTACTGCATCTTCAAAATTGTAAACTTCCTGCCATAAACTACCAATACGTTTTTGCCTGAAGAGAGCTTGCCACCAACTGTAGCAGCACTATTTGCTAAAACTTGCCCCTTTTTAATGCATTTACCCTGCTGAATGATACAAGTTTTGATAATTCATTTGCAACTTTGTCTAGGATTCAGTTTAGGACCCTGAAAACTATATGTATGTATAAAGAAATGATGTGAAACAGTTACCTTTCATTGCTTTCTCACAAGTGAAAACATGTGTGCAGCATTGACTGGTGAATGCTAACCACAGCAATTAGGTGACAAAAGCGGACAGATCAATAGAAGATTAAAAAACTTGAAACAAAAGCAAAGGGGTCATTCCTTCTTCCTCACTCAATAGAATACCACAGGATGAATCAGAACAACATAGGATCATGCGAAGCCCCACCTGTAACCCGCAACTGCAAGGAGATGTGAATTTGGCGTAGAGGGGTTAGTATAAATCTTTGCAAGGGAGAAAAATGCCACCGGAACCACCTCACCACCGTTGTCTTGTAGCTCTAATCAAGTTTCCAAATCCAAGGTCACCTGAAGCATAGATATATCAGAGCAATACAAGGTATGAAAATTCCCGGAAGAAAATATATTATTCTGCTTGTTTTCACTTTATCAACTATCTCAATCCTTAGACTTCTTAGACTTGCAATCACCACTTCATTCTCAACCACTCCCCCATTGCCTGCATTGCGTACAGCCATACAACAAGCATGTTCTTCTCCTTCTCCAGCATGTGACAACGTTACATCACATGGACTGGACAACCCACAAACACAACATAACACTTCAGCAAATGCAACCCTTTTGACAGAAAAGGAATTTAAAGTTCTATTCAATCTCATCCAAAGGAAAGCCCCCTGCAACCTCCTCATCTTTGGGCTGAAGCACCAGTACTTAAAACTCTACTCCATCAACTCAGGTGGCATCACCATCTTTCTAGAGGATGATCCTGAGAAGATAAGTGCAATCAGAGAACAAGTGAACAACTACCAAGTCTATAAGGTTGAACACCAGATACCTTCAAAGAAGGCTTACGAGCTGCTTAAGCATGCTAGGAAAAGCACTTCATGTGCACCTAGGCCAGGAATACTCCAGAATTCAACATGCAAGCTTGCAATGAAAAATTTACCGCCAGAAGTTTACCAGCTTAAATGGGATGTTATAGTAGTGGATGGACCAAGTGGACACTCACCAGAGGCACCAGGCAGGATGGCTGCTATCTACACAGCTAGCATGATAGCAAGAGCAGGAAACAGAGCGGATGTATTGGTACATGATGTGGATAGAACAATAGAGAAGTGGTTCTCATGGGAGTTCCTTTGTGATGAGAACTTGGTCTCCTCCAAAGGGAAGCTCTGGAACTTTAGAATCACAAATGCATCAAATTCCACAAGGTTTTGCTCACAGAAAGCAACTTTCACAGAGTGATAATTCCCCCTACCTGAAACAACAGGAACCGAGTCCCTTGATTGTTAACAAATATTCGTTGGAAACAGAGGCATCTTAAATGCAGAACTCTCAGACACCATACCAGACATATCTATGCCACTGAATCAAAGCATGCAAATGAACAGTCAAGATACCAAAAAGATCTCACCACTTCATAGAGCTAAGACGAATGTCAAGGACACCTCTGTTCTATGCTTGGATTGATCATCTCTGACATCAAGTTTGCAAGATTGAAAAACTGAAGTTGGCAGAAGAAATAATCCTTAAGGCAACTTAATTTCAGGTAGCGAATATGTAGCACTGCAGATTCTTGGTGCAATGCGATACCATTGAGATATATTTGCATACAGAAAAAGAGGTCGAAAGGTTATTCACACATTAGCAATGCATCTTATACTTTATTTCAAAGAAACTGCTATACTCATACAATATCAAAAGATGTGCCTCATATTTTAATTTTAGGAGAAATGATGGAGAATAATCAATTCTCACATGAAAAATAGTCGCAACTACAAATAGAAATGACAAAAGTCTAGTGGTGAAACAAAGTTCCCCATGATTCTTTGCTGCTCCTCCCAACTCCACAAAATACAAAAGTAAAGTAGGAGGCAGAACAGAAGAAGATAACAATTTGCAGAAGAATATACACTCTATACAATCATCACAAGCATCAGTATCTCTCCTTTGTACCCAGCAGTCATTTGCTTGCATCCTTCCACTGTATTGAAGACAACAAATGAAACAGTGTAGTTAGGGATATACGCTAATAGAAATTCATCATGCGATGGTTTGACAAGGCACAACTGTCAAGGAAAGTAATCAGGCAGACAACACAGAGACACCAAATTGCCGGAGCTAGCTACGATAGCATGAATCCAAAAGACAAGCAGAGTTTAGAAGTCAATCAAAGTAAATAATGATTTATCACTCAAGCTTGATTGATTGTCCTTTAGAGCAGTGGACAACAGCTAAATGCCAAATCATAATAATATCGGCATGTTTTTGTAATTCTCTTCCAAAAGTTACATAGGCAATATTTACTAAGGTTCAAGAGACACCCACAAACTAAAGAAGTTGGATGCAGCAGTAGCAGCAAGTACATATAAGCAGCAAAAATGGAAATTTGACAAAAGGTATAATGAAATATAGAGATGCTCAATCCCACTTCCATTATAATCAAATCATCCAAAACAGAATAATGTGATATACTAAAACATTACTTTATAGTATAATGCACATCTCAGAAGATGGAAATAACCAAGGAGCATAAGTTGCTCCTGGCAGAAAAATCAAGTACTGCTTTTTTGTAACAAAAAGACACATGATAATACAGCATGCAAAATGAAAGTGCACATTTCAAACACTTTGTCTTTGAAAACAATATACTCGAATTGTCCTGCGACATATCATATCGAACTCAGTTGCTTTTACCATCCGTTTGCTGACGTAAGGTTGTAATGTGATTGGCATTTCTGAATCACTGGCTGCCTCAGGTAACTTCTGTTTCTCCTAGTAAGATACAAATCAAGTACTGCTATTATATATATCACACAGAGACACATTATACAACCGCACACAAAATAAAAAAATCAAACACCTTCCCTTTGGAAGAACTTATTCAGATTGTAGTAAAGAACATCACATAGAGCTTGGTACTCACCATTTGTTTGCTGATGTTTGGCATTTCTGAATGACTAGAAACCTCAGGCAATTTCTGTTTCTCCTCCTGAAATTCTTTCCTGGACTGCTTGCGGCTGCCAGATTGCCAAACTCTACCAAAGTTGGGAAGCCAGTTGGTATCAAAGTCACGTTTGATAATCGCTCCCTTCTTCTCCATCTCCAGCTCAATCTTTCTCTTCTCAGCCCAGGCAGCTCCAACTCTCTTTGGATTCAATTTATGAGATTTCCCAGCCTTACTAGATGAGAACTGTGTTAGTTGCATATCTAGCTGGTTTTCTTCAGTAGATTCGAACCAAGGGGGTGGAGCTCCGGTATGGACATTTCCATTGAAATTTCCAGGAGTTGTGGAAGATACTTTACTGATGTTCAGCAAACCTGACAACATAATTAACAGGCCAGGATTGCAGTAAAATAACATATCATATGACAATCACATACGGTATCAAGAGAACAGCTAGCTTAGAAACTGTAAAGAGGGCCAGTGACAAATAGGATAAATTCAACGATTATTACCCTGTGAACTGCCCACTCCATTTAACATTCTCTTATCCTCACTAACCTGTTGCAGCTACATAAAACAAATTACTAATATACATGAATACCAATTCAACAATATGCATGCGTCTGCACAAACATATACAATAACATACTGTGTGTGTATGTTTGTACAATGCAGAAAGAAAATATTTTGTAAAAGTTTATGATATCTCAGTACATCAGGCTAATAACAAATATCTGATCATATACAAAAAGCCACTGGTTACATACAAAATGAAGGGAATAAACAAAAATGAAAAGATCTATGCTTAATACGATATCATATTCTAAAGTGGGATAGAACCGGGCCTACAAGATTTTAAAAGAAATCTTCTTCGTCAATTAAACAGAACCAAGGTAAAACCTAAGGTAGAAAAAGTAGCTTACGACTTATGAATCATGATAGAGAATAGTGAATTACTATTTTAACAGAAACTACATATTCTAATAAACTGTTCAGCGGCACATTTCTTATTATCTATGCTTCAGAAAATGAAATTTCTGGTTAATTTCAGAAAGTAGTAGCAGATATAAACATGACCCGGTAGAAAGTATATCAACATCCACTATGTCCTTAATTTCAAACCCTTCGATCCTTCATTGAGAAAGTAAGCCATTAACAGATATTAGAAAACAACAAAGGAATTCGAAACCCATGCTTTGACACTTTACAGAGCATCCGGGACAAGTACCTGAGAACTGAAGTATTATTCTTGAACCATCTACCAAAGAATGGCAACAGATATGTGATAAAGCATGATTAAGGAACAAGTAATATCTTAGATGCATTATAGAAAACTAAGAAAAAACGAATATATGACCATCAACCTGCTCAGAAAGCAAATTAAAAGGAATCAGTTGAACCAAGCTTACCCCTTCGCTATAGTTGTATGAGCTTAATGCACCATTATCACAGAAAAAGACTTGACCAGCCCAATTACCTTTCAAAGAAACCACATAGGTCATTTCACAAGTGAAATCTCCATAGAGCTATAGAAGAAAGCTTGATCACGAAGCAAATAGAGCAACTAGACACATTATTAACACCTTCAAAAGAATTTGAGCTCCTTGAACTTGGATTAGGACATGCAACCATGGGCAAAGAAGAGACAGCATCATGTATAAATGGACCAACATGATTGATTGCCGAAACTCCTGAATGGGATATCTGAGACTCATTCGTATTATACTGTAAAGGCATAACAACATTTGAAAATTTTGATTCATGCAGATCAAAAGCATTTTTGTCAAACTTATCAATGTTCTCATGGTTGAGTTCAATATGGATATCATTTAAAGCTCCAACTTGATGAAGAAGAGATCTGTCTGTCGATGTTGCAACCCCATTCTTCAATGACTCGCACTTCTTCTCCCACTACAATCACCAAAAAATAATAATAATAATAATGATACTCTAGAAATTTTCTTCTCTATATTTAGTTGCCAGCAAATGATATCCGACATAAGAACCAAGATAACATCTCATTCAACTTTTTTTAGACACAACATTATATTTAAGCCACTGCAATCATAAGAAAACGAGATTTCCATAATCCTATATAACTCCAAATGATTCAGAGACATCGACTCACCTTAGACAAGTCTGCCTCAGAAACTCGAAAACTATCTAAGCGATCCATCCCACCACCATATTTCCAAAGAAAGTGCTTCACGTTCTTTAGATGATCCACACTTGCCAGATGATGAATTGCATTCGCGCTGCAATGTTCGTTTCACAAGGACACGTATCAAATCCCAATAAGTTATTAATAAGAATTGATGCTCAACTAATGAGTTCACCATTTTTTCCTTTTCAAAATACCCGTTATTTAGCTTTTTTCCCCTCTTAGCCACAAAAGAATTAAACAGCATCTACACTGATAAAAACCAATTTACAACACGTAATACAAAACTACTCACTGAAAGAGCTTTGAGTCTCCTACTAATACACATCAGCTCAATTCGCTGAATTAACCCCCAATCCACCGTATGCAATATCCAGAGACAAAAAACACAATTCAGAATAAAATTGATAAAGACAATAAGTTATTGATTAAACATCTTACCAAACAAAGCGGCTGTCAAGTTCGTTAAGGTCAAAATCGCAGAACACGCACCACAAGCGATTACGAGAGGCGTATTCGAGTCGGAGGACGCTAGGATTGTTGAGAAAGAAGCGAACATCAGCTAGCTTGATCTGGAACCGAGATAAGAAAGCAGAAAGCGACTTCTTGTGATTTGGAAAATACTTATGGCGTTGTCCCTGATCATGATTCAAATTGCAAACCTTGCAGAACTCATAGTCGAATTTCCCTCCTTTCTTCTTCTCCTTGTTCTTACGGTTCATGGATTCTGCCCTTGAATTTGGGTAAGGGATAGGGCTTTTCAGTACGAGAGTAAAGTAAAGCTCTATTTAGGGTGACACAAGTAAAACGCATCGTCTAACACCTGCTTCCCGCCAAATTCCAACTCCCGTAAGATCTAGAACTTTTCGATTTTAAATTTTATACATGAAAATTAAATTTATTGTTAAATGTTAAGGTAAAATTTGTAATTTTAATTAATATTTAAAAATTTATGCTTAAAATTATGTTATCTGATTGATCCATATATTATTAACGATTCATATACTAAAAATTGCTAAAATTTTAATTATTTTTAATATTTATAATACTATCAATACTATTTTTAAAATACTAAAATGAAAAATAATACTATAAATAACGAAAAAAATTAACTTAAATTTTTAAAAATACTAAAAATAAATTCATATTTTTAATTAACAACAGATATGTCATAATTTTTAAAAATAGTAAACGTGAGTACAAATGAGTGATAAATGGTATATTATAACTTAAATAATAATTAAAATATTATTTAATTTTAAATTAGTAATTAATTAAGTACTGTATTTAAATAACTTAAAATACATATTATTATATACATTCAAAATTTTATTTATTATCCTCTAAGTTTTGATTTTTATTTTACTTATATTTTCTGTCGTCATTTTATATTATAAAATTTAATAAAAAATAATAAATTATATCATGTAATTTAGGAACTGTTTGGTTGGAAATTTAGTAATGGAGCGGAATAGAACGTAACACATTTCCATCATTTGATTGTGGGTTTCATAATGGAATAGAACGGAATAGGATGAAAGCATAGAATTTCATGTTACGTTCCATTCTATCATAAACAGTAAAAATAAGAAACCTTCAATTTAGAGGGTTTGGGATGGAACGCAAACTAATAAATATATATTACCTAATATTCCCTCAATAATTTTTCTTAATACCAATTATTTC
>JANZXP010000007.1:25957516-25983127 GCA_027576715.1 Erythroxylum flavicans | reverse complement strand
ATATTACCTAATATTCCCTCAATAATTTTTCTTAATACCAATTGTTTCTTTTAAACTTAACCTCTCGTACATAATTAATAATATTTTTATATTATTTTTATATTATTTCTCTTTATCCTAATAATAATATATTTATATTATTAATAAAAATTGTATATAATTAATATTAAAATAATAAAATTTAATAAAGTTTTTATTAATGAAAATAAAAATTATTCTTTAATTGTTTTTGATATATTTCTATATAAATATAAATATAAATAAATAATTTTTAAACATAAATCCTAATAGAATAAAGTTTATTAAATAATAAAATAATAAAATTTTTATTATTTTAAAATAAACAATATATTTAAAAAATTTATTTATCACTGATATGCGTGACTTTTTAATTGGACATGATTTTTGTTTTATGATCGTAGCGTTAAACATTTTGCAACAATCATTTTAATATTAAAGATATAATAATCATTTATTATACATTACATTCCAATACATTCATCTTCTAAACAATGTTTTACTACGTTATATTATAAACCCTTCCATCCCTCCCAAACAACTTTTCACTATGTTACATTTTATTCTATTATAAACCGTTACCTTCCATTCCATTCCATTCCGTTCCATTAATTAACATCCAACCAATTTAGTCTTTTTAAGTTTAAGAAAGTAAGAAACGGATCGTCTAAAAGTACATAGTCATGGGCACCCACATGGCTTGTTGCGTCCAGTCCAACTTCTTAAAAAAATATAAGTACAAAAGTGAAAAACATTCTAAATTACGGATGTTTCTGTTTAATTAACTCTAAAACCTAACGGTAACATATATAGCCTTGCTTGTGCTATTATTTAATTACACTTAATTCTTAATAATTTGATCTTTTTATTTTAATTATTATAAATTTATTTTTTACCTTCGTTTGATATTTTTTTAGATATTAAATAATTTTCTTCATCATATTCTGTTATTTTTCAATTATAACTTCAAAATAATGTTGTATTAAAATTTAAAATTTTAATATTATTTCATAAAAATAAAGAAAGAGATTATATGATAATTAAATAATAATACACAGTTAAATGATAATTTTCTAAATATGAAATTTAAAAAAAAAGTCAAACCACTTTTATCTCATCTATTTATCTTTATATTATAATCTCTTGAATGCATTTTTTTCTTTTTTTTTTCATCAACTTTTTATGTTGAAAAGAATTAAAGTGTTCTTAATTCCAGCTGTTGGGCCAATCTAGTAATGCAAAGGTGTGATTCACATTTCCACATGGTATGACTTTGAGGGATCAAGTCCCACCACCAGCATTGCCAAACTATTGAAGTGAGCTGAACTTAGCTGATCTTTCTCCTCTTGATTGGTAATGAATATGACATCAACAGTGAACAAATCTTAGGACCCTTTTCCCGATCCTACCATATTTTGCTCAGTGAGAAAGAGATAGGCAACACCTTTGGTTGTATTTGTGTGTTATTGTCCAAAACCAAACTTAAGAGAGCCCTCACATGATATGGAATGAACTCCACCATTACTTGCTCCCTTCCAATTCAATTACCTACTTTCCTCCTTGCAAAATCTTAACATCAAAGAAGAAACAAAATCTAAATTGGATATACATTTGGAAATAACATATGTGAAATATACCCTTCAAACTTGATTCAATCTTTGAATTTTACTGATCGACTTTTATTACTGTTCTTAGAGAAAAATCTTACGTGACATCAACAAAATTTAAGTTAAACATAAGGTTAAAAATGACGTGTATGATGGTTCGGATGCCAAGTAGGATTTCCGTTAATAGGTGTTAATCAAAGTAGTAGAAAGAAGTGACTAACAAACTTCAATACCTTAATTGAAAGATTCAAATGATTGGCAATGTCAATTAGGTGAATATAGCTTAAACCCTCTCCAGCCTTCTTGTTATTAAAGGCGCAGGACCATTTGCAAAACATGAACTTGACATTTACATGTGCTTGAATGTGCTATTCCTGCATGATGATGCCTAGTGGAGTGGCCTTACCTCCGAGTGAACTGATGAAGGCTTCCTTCCTTGTCAACATGGTATAGTACACAATTACAAGCACTTGGATTCTTTGTTTTACAATTCGTGCAAGTGCTGGGATCTCCATATACATAGATACAGAATCAGTTCAGGATAATGTATAGACAAAACATTAGAAGACAAAATGTTTAAGGTTTTTTCATTATGAGTAGTTTGATAATTCGGCTGAGGATGTCCTACAACTTTATCAAGGAATGGATAGCCACTGCATTTCCAAATAAAAGATCAAAGACAAGGCATCCAATAATTCAAAGTGATCTATGTCAGAAATACTTTCCGTGATTACTTCTATGATTATATAAGTGATTATTGACTCGATTAGGAAGAAAAAGTCAGTGAACAATTTTTTTGTTAGTTTCCAGCCCAAAAATGTGCAACTTTCATGATTGGTGTCATACTTTCATGGCAGAGCATCTTATGCTATAGGAATCTCGACCACATTATCACTGTTATGACAATAGAATGCAAGAAAAAAGCAGCAGGACTTATCCTCCTGTTTCATCATCTTGAAGACAGAGTGCATGAAAATAAATTTTAAAAAAAGAATTCAGGAAGGGAAGAAACAGGGCATAGAAAAGAGTTCATATACTGATATTTTTCAGAACTTGTTCAAGCACCATGATTTTTTGAGGATTCTCTTAAAAGTCTCTTGAAACTTGAATTATTATGAAACTAAACAAGATTCTGCACTCAAATTATCATCAACTTTACTTCCATACCTTTGTTGATGCTGCAGATGTGCTTTTTCGGCAGCCCATTTTTGTTGAAACTTCAAGATCCTCTGCCCCACTCGATCATGTCTTGACCTATAAGCAAAAGAATCAAGTCAGTGTATTATTGAGGGCACTAATATGACAGATTAACTGCATTTTTAGAAATGTGATTGGAGGTTGCTGACAAATGAAGCTAATTCTCGTTTCTCCCGACAAGTTGAAAGGGGCACTGTTCATTGCTCTGATTGATTTTCTTTTAGTTGAGTGATCCTATCCAGAAAATGTCTCTTTTGTGTTGGATCCCCGACATGGATAGTGGGTTTTGGATTGCTGATGAGCAAAAGTTAGGAGCTTGATTACAGGCGGATACATACAGCTTTCCTGCCATGTTCTTACTTGCTTTTTGTTCTGATTCATTTGTCTCTCATAGCACAGGTTTTACTCTTATATCCTGCGTGGAAATGAGAAATTCCCAGAACCTGATACTGGTTTTAAAGTCCTCATTAGAAGCTCAACTAAATTTGTTTCTCCTGCTACAAGTATAGCTTTCTCTCTTGCTATCTTCCAATCTTTATTGCTTGTAGTTGTTTCAGTTATATTACAATCTGATGGGGTTTCAGTACTTAACCCAATGGAAATTGTATCAGCTTAATGATTCACACCTTTATTCCATGGTTCGAGTAGGGACGCAGTCCAATCAACAAAATGACATAGATTAGTTCGTTCAGCTTCTGCACAAAGATTGCGGCTTGGCATACACAGTGACTGCCCTGAAACAAACTGATTTGGTTTCTTTTCATATGAACTTTCCAAGATTCTGTAGCAAGGCTCATACGTTTATCACATAAACTCGGAGCAGAAATCAAAGATGAAGAACAAATAACATCAGGAAAAAGAGAAATAGAGCTACAAATGAACGATTACAACCAAAACTTTTTCAGGTTCTTTCGACTGGTCGCTTCAGATTTCAGAATTCTGATATAATAGTCAACCATGATGGCATGATGCATCATTACTTAATTCAAGTGTTCATATACTATATTGCCTTCCGCTTTATAAAAATTTGCTCATAATTACTGTATAACTTACTGAAATCGCTCCTCAGAGAAGACCAAATTGTTGTTATCATGAATTTAGATAGAGCTTATGATATATGAAATGGATAGCTCCGGTAGCTCTTGACATGGTTATACTTTTGCAGGTTTTCCCAATCTGGGAAAGAAACCAAAATCAGCAGCCAAATGTAGCCTGGCTTGGAAATTAATCTTAAAGTTCACTAGTCATTATCAAACATAGGCAACAAGAAACAGATGATCATTTGCACTCCAAGACTTTTCATGCCAGTTATACATGCAATTTTGTCCTCTTAGTTTTTTTTTAATCTGACGATGACCCCTTTCGGTTTGGTTGAAGGAATCGATCGAAATACAAACGGAATCCAATACCCAAAGTATTGCAAACTCATCAAACAACTTGGGACTAGAATATTAACCCCAACTCTGTCAATAAAAGGAATCAAAGATCAAAAGTAATCCATTTTAGCTAAGGCTTGAATCTTTGCCTGCAAGAGTGGCAAGTGACCTCCATGCATGTAGAATCTATCTGTCTTGTCGCTCTCTCCTTCAATCTCTCTGCTCTGGCCACTTCCTCTCTAGCTCTTTGCCACATATTCCTCGCTCTCGCAAACTCTGACTGCGCCATCTCCATCTCTCTCCTCGTCAGCTCTCTCACTCTCTCTGCGTAAGCTTTTTCAATGGCCGCCAATCGATTTTGCTCGGACGCCTGCCATTTCAACGACTCTACGGAGCTCGTTCCCTGTTTCATATCACTCAACTCGCAAATGGGTCCTGCCAAAACTATGTTAGATGATGGCTGAATTGGTTTTAGACTTATAGATAACTGCAGGTCCACCGATGGCCCTCCGTAATTTTCAGTCACCGCCGACCGATGCCTGAAGGAAGAATCCGGTGGAAGCGACCCCACGTGTTGTGCAGAAGATGAACAAGAAGAAGCTAAGTGATATTGCGAAGGAAGTAACTGTAACTCCTTATTATGTTCCCCTTCCATTGGAGAGCAGAAAATAATCAAGGCTATGGAGATCGTACGCTAAGGTGGCCAGTGGTGACAGCCGAGTGAGTGACGGCTATATATAAAGCTCGAAGAAAGCTAAATTACCATAAAACCCATGTTTGCCGTGCAAAATACTAACTGCAGCACCCTTTTGCTCCGGTGTTAATGCTTATAGTTTGGAGTTTGGTAAATATACGGAATAATTCAAGGGTGTTTTAGTCAAACCGTAATCCCGTTATAACAGGAGCCAAAAGCGAGGAAAAAAATAACGGATAACGTTATTGCGCCATAATTAGCTTTCTTATGTTCTTATTCAACTCGCTTTAAACTTCGAAGTGACCATTATATTTTATTTGGTATGTATATAACTTTACATATGTTAAATTATAGTCTGAAAACTAGCTCTAAAAGTGGGCTTATACATAGCCTAAATTAAGATATTTCCAATGAGTAAGTTTATGGGTCAAATTAGACTCAAATCAGTCTGAAACTCAATTTTTTAAAAACAAAACGGTATCATTTTACTTAGAAGAATTAACTAAGTCTAAATAAGGGCAACTTAGACTTTGATTCAATTTAAAAATTTGTTGTTTCACACTTTTAATTTTAAAAAATTAAAAAAATCGACCTATGAGTCGATCCATTGCCATACCTACTAATAACTTATATAATCATATAAACCTGTGAAATGGTAGGATATTATTAGGGACAAGCACGAGATAAATATATTTAGTGATATGTTTAGATATATTTATAGTCAAACTCATATATAAATTTCTTTATGATAATTTGTGCACGTTTAAGCACAAAAAAATTAATCTATCATCAAATTCTTCTAAACTTCTACATGATATTAGAGCGGTCTTTATAAATAGGAGTAATCTCTCTAACATCTAATTCTTACTTGCTGGAGATAAATCTGATCGTTTTTAGTGTGTACCAAAGTCTTCTAATCTTCAAAATGATCACAATGATACAAATCTTGTTTCAAAATTTCTCCTCGCATGTCTTAGCGTACTATTAAAAGATCAATTTACAAATTTGAAACTTTAATTTTTAATAGGTTGAAGACAGTCTAAACAATGTTATTTTATTGAATTAGTCATCTAACAATTTGAATACACTTTGTCTAAGGTAACAAAAGATTTACTAAAATTGAAGTAAATTAACTTAAATTAAAATAAACTAATAAAACTTAATAATTGAACCAGTAAAGATAGCAATAAGAGCGAAGTTAATTAATAATGGAAACATAGGGATTATTCTATCCTTATTTTGTCTTTCCTTGATCTTTTTAATTCAATTTTGCTTAATCCTGGATGTCTTAAGGTTTTAATTACTCTCTCTTGAGATCTAGCAAAGTAATCCCAATTAAAATAGATAATAGTTGAGTTGAAATTTCTCAATTCTCAAAACTACTCCTAACAATTCAATTGGCACTGAAGCTAACCTAATGATAATTAACTCATAATTAAGATCTCTCTTCAATTGTTTATTAATATGATATTTGTAAGTTTATTCAGGTATCAACTCTGGTTGCACAATTGAACACAAATAACTTTGATACTATCTTTCAATTTCTTATTAAGTATAAGTACGACAAATATCACAAAACAATATTATATTGTTCAACAAGAAAAAAGTTAAATAAAACAATTTAAGAATAAACCCTAATATAGATTCAGAATTTCATAATCATGTTCAAAACATAACTATTCATATTTAACATCCAAGGTAATGAAATATAATAAGAAAATAATAAATAAGGTTGAAAGCCTTGATCAAGATTTTTTGGAAAGCTAGAATTGACTTGATGTTTCCACCTTTTGATCTTCTTCTTTATGATGCGTAACTTATTTTCGTATTTTTGATGTTCCTTTTCAGGTGTCTCTGATGACTCTCATTGCCTTTTTCTGAATTTAGTGGCTTTTAATTTGCCTCTTTTTATGTAGCCTTTTTGATATCTTTATATATCAACAAACTAGGGTTTTTGAAGTGCTTGTGTATCTTCAAGAATACCTCAAATTCACGACTTTACACAATCATAGAGACTTACACAAGCAATATACACGACCGTATATGTCGTGTAACTCCATAGAGGCAAGAATTGTGTCTTTGAAGCTTCACACATTTACAATAACTTACATGGTCACTATACATAACCGTGTATATCTAAAATTGCTCTAATTATTCCATTATATGCTACAATTTCACTCGAATGCATCTTCTCTCGGTCTATGAAGGCAATTATCACCTAAAAACATACCTAAAGCAAATTAAGTACCAAAATACTATAAAACTATTAAATAACAAGCAAAAAATACTAAACATAGATATATAAATATAGACAAATAATTATCTATCAGATGTCTTATTATTTTTCACGTCGTCAAAAGCCATTTGTCACATCAACTCTAGGTTTTAATACTTGTCACATCAACATACTTACATTATCACTAGTTCATTCATTTCGATTCAAAACCTATTGATCATCTTTTTATTAGCTAGTTTAGTTATTTTCTTATATGTGTTCTTATAGCTCAGACTAACTTCTAAGGTTTTAGGTGTTTTAAACTCATGTTTTGGAAAAACAATTAGTCAAATTCTAATCTATATACATGTTTCTTTATTTTCTTATATCTTTTAAGTTTTGTTGTCTTCTCTTTTGTATGTTGTAGATACTTGTAAATTTCATCAATATGTTCCTTAATCAATAAATGTAATCTTTGATAAATCGAACTATAAATTATGGGTTAAAGAAATGTGTAGCTTTTTCAAAAGTAGACTTATCTAAATTATTGTTATTGGACTCAATCCTACTCAAAAGCCAAATGAAGGAAAATATATATTCATAAAACATCCAATATCTCGAGATGATATAAATCATCAGATTTTAACATGATTCTGCAATACTTATGTCAAAGGAATCAAGCATGGTTTTTTATAGATAGATATTGTTAAAAAGGTATGAGATTTTTTAGAAGGTAATTATTCTATATTTGATGATTTCAATCAGTTTCATCTTTATAAACCACTTCGTCATATGTAGAAACTTGGACAAACTATCTATGGTCATATGTCTGAATTGCAATAGTTTCAGGATCAATTATCAATTAGAGATCTTACTTGGCCTAACACTCAAAATGCCAACATGCATGCCAATTTTTATGAATGTAAGCATACATGACACTCATTGATGACTCTTAAAGATGACTCTTAAAGATGAAGTTGAGTTTATCTGCAACTTTCTTCTCCATCAATAATCTCTACCAAGTCTTGATACTATAATTAAATAGCTACTTGTGAAAGCGATCCAACTCAACACCCTTTAAATGGAGAAATCTATTATATTTAAAGACATTGTTCTTGCCAATCATACCTTCTCTCTTTCAAATTTTAATAAGAAGGTATTTTACAACTACGATAAAAAGAATGGTCATCACATTTCTAAATGCAAGAAATGACCAAAACAAGATAACTCTTCCAGGTCCTCTCAGTTAGTTATCGTTGTTGTTGCCACAAAGGTGGTAATGGAGAATACATATCATAAATTCTCCTTGAAAGACCTGCAGGCTTTTTGATAACAACTCCAAACTTAACTATATTTTGGTATTGTTTCCTATCTTGCTTTATCTGTCATATCAGATACTTCTTTTTTGTGATATATCGATTATGCATATTGTAACTACATGACCTCTAATTCGTCCATATTCAATTTCTAAAAAGCTTCCTTTATTCAACATATTGTCAATACTGCTAATAACTCTACTATAAAAGTTAAAAAATACTAGCATTATTCAAACAACTAAGTTGTCTTTACTTGGTACATTTCTTATTCATAAACAATCTTTAAACATCATCTTTTTTAGTCAATTATGTGAACTTTATGTCAATTTATTTTTTCCAAGTCGTAGTTGTATTATATGTAATCTATAGATAGACAAGATCTTTAGTATATAATGTAAGATTAGATGTCTATTTGAATTTAACTCCTTTTGCCTTCCACCAAAACTTATTACATCTTATATATGATACTCTTGTTTTTGTTATCTTTCCAATATTATACTTAAATCATTAATTTATAGCGGTTCTTTAGGTCAATTCAAGTAAAAAAAAACTTATATTTTATACCAACTTTTTGAAAGTCATAATTACCTTTTATTAATAGTAATTTTGTTTATTAACTTAATTTGTTTTTATATTTGGGGATTTGCTCCTCATGATACCATGAGTAGTTTGCAATAATACATAATCTTTAATCTTTGTTGATAATTTTTTAGATAAATGGATTTATCTTTTGAGTAATAAGTCTAATTTTTCTTATTCCCACTCTGCAACCATGCTTTGTACTCAATTTTCTTGTCAAATTAAAATATTGCTCATTAATAATGCTATGTAATATAAAGATAAACCCTTCGCCCATTTTTTTTATCAACAAGGAGCCATGATTCAAGATCTTATTTAGATACCTGTTAACATAATGATAGAGTTCTATACACATGTTCTCAATACCATTAGAGCTCTTCTCCTTTCTTCCTATTGTATAGAAACCTTTTGGAAAGAAATTGTTCTTACTATTTTCTGTACAGTCAATTGTATCCTTACTCTGGTCAAAGGTAACATCTCTCCTTATAAATGTCTACAAAACTATACTTTTGGCTACCAAACTCTCAAAGTTTTTAGTTGTATTTGTTTATTCTTCTTCAACCACATAAATACACTAAATTAGAACTAAGAGCAATATTTGTTCATATGGTACATAATAAAACACAAAAGGTACAAGTGTTGGGATCCTTTATCTCAAAGAGTTTGCATCTCATCATATATGATCTTTTAAAAACATATAATGTTTTCAACTATTTCAAAATTTTAAGTTAATAAACCTTCTCAAAAGTTCTTCTATAATCCCACTACATCCTTGCTTCCTCACTTATCTTGTAAGATCATTTTCTAATAGTTACAGCAACTCAATACAACATACACCTGGTCCTATTGCTTCTTTATTAGTTGTGAATCCATCATCTCCTTCAAATGATCCTTCTCCATTCAATCAATCATTTGGACTTCCTATTCCTTAACTCGTTCCTTTATGTACCGATCGATTAAGTCACCCTTCTATCTAACTTTGAGATTTTTTTATTTATTCCAATATTATTTCACTATAAGAATCTCACATATATTGCAAAATAAACTTTGACCCACTATTGTAGGAAGCAATGATACCAAAGTATATGTACTTATTAGTACCAGTACTACATGGTTGATTTACTTCCAAATAAATATATTATTGATTACAAATGGGTCTATAAAATAAGTCAGTTAAGCGATATAAAGCTCAAATAGTTGCTAAAAGATTTACCCAAGAGTATGGTATTGACTATAAATAGATTATTCTTCAGTTGCTCATTCAACCTTATTTAGCAATCTTGTTGCAATTGTTGTGAACAAACATTTGTCATTATTCTATTAATAGTGATATTACAAAATAAATGTACGTGCATCCTTTATATGATCATGATCATCCATCTAATAAGGTTTGTCTCTTTCACAAAATCTTCTATAGACTAAATGAAGCTCACAAAGCCTGGTTTGCTAAATTTAGATTTTGGTCTAGCTCTTATAATCATGCCTTATTTATTTGCAAAACGGCTCAGTAGTACACTCTTCTTCTCCTTTATATCGATAACATAATAATTATTATGACACTAGGTATTTTTCACTCTTAATTCCTTTTTACATCAATAGTTTAAACTAAAGGATTTTGGGTAATATGATTTATTTTTTCATTCTCAAAGTTTCATATGGTGAATATAACTATTAATAGTCACAAGTAATATATGTCATTGATCTTATCTCTCATGTTGGTATCACTAACATCAAGAGCACTAACACGCTGCTTGAACCTAATGTCCATGTTATTGTTATTAATGAGACTTTCCTTAATAATGATACTCTTTATCACCAATTTATTCATAGTTTTATACAAGTCACTCCCTCTCATTCTAATATTGCTTTTGTTGTTCATGCCATTACTCATTTCATGTCAACATCTTTAACCACTTACTTATGTGTTGTTATTCATATCCTTCTGTACATCACGTATACTCTCTTTGGTATTTTTCAATTTAGTCATTCATCTTCGTTAGAGTTATGACTATACTTTGATGTTAATTTGGGGGTGAATATTTACTAGCTTGACATTCTTAAAACACTTCGACAGGAAGTCTTAGAAAACTTGTTTTTTATTAAATTTAATATCAGTAAATTAAAATTTTATGCTTATTAAAATATATGAATAATCTAAATAAACCAAAAAATTTCAATGGAACTTTTGGGGTTTCCTAAAGTAATTTTCTTTTTATCAATTTTCGAATTGAAGGATGAGGATATATTATATGTAGGAGGTGTAATAATTAATGTCACACGTGCGTCAAGCGTAAAAGGGACAGAGCTTACGGTGTTAAACTAATAAAGATCACAGACTTTTTTTAAAGAAAGAAAAGTGAATTAAAAAAAACAAAAAAAAGCTTAGACTTTTTAGGTCTTGGAATAGAAATTGACACTTTATTGGTAGGCCTAAGATTGTCGGGTCTCACTGCACAAAAGCAAACCCACGGTCCGAGAAGGTTCGGCACGTGGGATGGCCACTCCGCTGTGGCTGAGACCATCATTGTGATTTGGGAGTCCTCTTCTTTCCCCACTATATGATATGCACCACTGTCTTCTCCGTTTAAGAACATGCATCTACCTTAATTCTTCCTTTTTTCTTAATAAATAGTTTATTTTTTCAATTAAATTTTAATTTTTTTACGAGTAAGGACAATCTCTTTTAACTATAATTCAAGTTCTTTAATTTTATTCAACCTTTAGCTGATTTTATGACGGTCTGATACTAATTGAACCTTTTAAATCTTAAATCTCTTTTCTTACCGATTTAACTTTCGTCGTAGTTTTTAAAACGTTGCATTTAATTCGAGTATAGTTTAAAGTTGATTCAAGACTAAATCATGTGATTTAATTTTTCTGAACTCATTCTAATTTAAAGTCTAATTTACTCAAAATTTTTATCTATTAATTTGAATTAATTCAAGTTAATTGATTAAATTTAAAAAGCCTTAATCTCAAATATCACTAATTTATAAGTTCAAAAATCAGTTTTTGATATTGCCTAATCTGCAATATAAAAACTACAAGGAACAGGGAATAAACACAATATAGATTACTAAAAGGTGAAGGACAATTGTCAATTTTCATAAAAAAGAACGGACCAATACATTCAATAATCTAAGAGAAGTTTGGATTGAATTAGAGACATAAAATTGAGCAGAAAATCAAGGACTTCGAATATAACTAATGTTTTAAAAATCAGATTAAAAGTTAAATCGGTAAGATAAGAATTTTAAAATTTAAAAAGTTAAATTGATATTATATTGTTATAAAATCGGATAAAAATTAAAAAAAATTAAAGAATCTAAAATACGATCGAAAGAGTTTATGCTTAGCTATTGAAAATTTTAAAATTTAATCGTAAAAATAGATTGTTAAATAAAAATTAATTGATTTATTTTAGTTTATAAGAACTTGTTAATTTAATAAAACTGACCGAATAATTAATAAAATGATCAATTTTTAACAATAAAAGTTATTAAAGTAAATTGAATCGAAAAGTTAAAAATTGAATTAAAAATTTGACAGTTCAAAGTTTTTAAGATTAAACTGGTTGAGATTTTTAATATAAAAAATATTTATTATATATAAAAGAATATATATAATTAATTATAACATATAAAACGGGGATGATAAAATTGGTCCAATTTAAACGTAACGAATTAAATTCAAATGGACTGAATTAAATTCGAATAGACAGTATTTTAAATTGAATTTTAGGTTGAATTCAAAATTTTTAATTCGTTCCTCCCTAACTAATTTGTCCAAAATAATATTATTTTAACATAACTAATTAAAACAATATTTTTAAATCTTAACTTAAATCTAATTTTAGATTGAATAATTTTGATTGAATCATAGATAAATTTTAATTTAATTGAGTCAAATCAAATTGTGTTCAAATTATAAATTATCTAAAACAGTCCCTAATTAAAAAAACAATAACAAAAAGAAAACATAACCATATACAAACACAACATACATGCACTGAACAAAGTTAAAGTTCATATTCAACAGCTAGTTTAGAGGAGGATTGTGGAGGACTTTATGCATGTGCAAGTCTTGATTTCCTTTGATTACAATGGACAAAGTTGCATGCATAAGAGATTAAGTAGTGGTTTATCTTTTGTGACAACTGTTGAGACGTGAAAAAGACAAACCCCTTTTTTATACACTCACTTCTCTCTTTCTTTAGTTGCATGTACTCAGTTCATTCTTTCTTAAAAACTATTTAATCCCATTGCCAGAAAGGAGTGCCCCTTCTTTAGCTTGCAACAAATGACAATAACTTAGCAATGAATAAAAATTCAAACCGATTTATCCGATTCGATTGTAAAAGTTTTGGATCGTTCAACGTTTCTGAATAACCCTTATTTTTAAAAACTGATCGATTTATTAATTAACCAGTCAATTTTAATAAATTAACATATTTTATAGATCATAAGAAATCAATAGATTTTCAGTCAACCGTCTCATTCTTAAAGTAAACTTGGATCGCTTCATTGTTTAAAGATAATCTTTCTTCAATCTTATTTTGAGTTCTTCAATTTGGTTCAATCTTTATTATATGACTTTTTATCTTATAAAACATTGATAAATTAAATGTGGATTGCAAAAATTTAGATGCAATTGAAGTAAAAATTAGGAAGTTTGAGATTAATTAGAAAAAATTGAAAATTTTGTGTTAAGAGACAAACAATAAATTATTTTATTGTTGGTATAGTTTGTTATAAAATGGAAATATTTGATTAAGGATTGACAAAATTGAAAACATATCACTTGATATGATCTCATCACTTATTTTAAAAATCCATTAATTAATAGTATATTTTTATAGAAAATAATTGATTAATTAATTAATTAAAAGAGTGAAATGAAAAGTAATCAACAATTTATTTTGTTGGCGGAATGAGTTGTTGCGAAAAAAATAAATAAATAAATTATTTAGTTAATCTTGTTCTTATTTTAAAATTTATTAATTTTTGAATAAACTATTTAGAGTTTGTAATCAATAAATTAGCATTTTTGTTAGACAAACTTTGGAACAAACGGTAAAGTCATTTCTTTATTATCTGAAAGTAACGAGTTCAAGATACAGAAATAATTTATTTGTAAAATATAAAAAGAAAAGTTGTGTACAATTAATAACTTTTTACCTAATCCTCGCAAAACAAATCAGGAAGACTTGTGTATTCAATACATTTTGATGAGATTTGCATGCACAAAATTTTCTGCATTCACTAATCGTCTTGATGAGACATAGTTTTGATGTCTGGTGTTGGAGGTCACTAGAAGCAATGATTCCATATATCATGGACTACAACTAAGCAGCTATGTTGTCCCCTTTTCTTTAATGGTCCCTTTATATGCATTAGAGTTTCTATCTACAAGTGTTAATCATATGGAGTCTTTATCTAGTTTTGAGTTCAAATGATTATGTATATTTCATTTGCATTCAAGAACTAATGACTGAAAAGTAGCCTTTCAAACTAAATAATGTATTAGAATGTGGGATTAACAATGAGTCAAATAAGGTCGAATTGTCGTATAGTCAAATAAGGTCGAATTGTCGTATAATTTATTCAATTGAATTTAAGTTAATATTATTAAAATTTATACATTCCATTTTCATTCAACTTCCAATATAAATTTCACTAATACACAGAATTTAAAGAAGTCAAATAATACACAGTCTTATCCCTAACTAATAAAAAGACTATTAAAAAATCTACCATATGCAAACATATCTGAGCTCACCTGATATATGCTGGCAGATTTGAGCTTATCATGCCTAGAGTAGTCTTCTGATTCAATTAACCAATTCTTATATTATTCTATTAAATTTTATCTATACATTTACGTAAAGATCACATAAATATATAGACAAAATTAAATAATACAGTATTAAAATAACCTATTAAAAAGAGTGTGCTCCAACCCCACCATGGCTGCTTCATTCATGACGTAGAAGACTAAATAGTTCTTTTTTCAAGTTTCTTGCCCAACAGCCTGTCAAGAACTGACTTGTCTTTCTCGTGTTTCGTAGACGGAAGTATACCCTAAAAGTAGTTTGTACGGTCACTAAGAGGACCAGACCAGCAAGCAGCAACCACTCACCAATCAGTTGCATTAACGAAAAAGGCTGCTCCGAGGAGAAGAAGCCCATTGCCGGTACTGGACCCACTTGGTGTCCTTAATTGCAGGAAGCTTGTCTACTTCTTTTTAATTAATAAATTTATAAATAAAGAGTATTCAAGTAGACATTCTTATTATTATAAAAAGAAAAATTTTTACCTTCTTAAGTGTATATTAAATAATTTTTAAATATATATAATTTATAGTTACTTATTTTAATAAATTGGAATAAAATAATAATTTCGATAACCCCTTGAGGAGGAAAAAACTTATGATACAACTTATTCGGTAAGTTTCAAAATCTTATTACCTTAAATAACATTCATTTTTTACAACAATAACAACAATGACTAAGTAAAAAATTTTACTAAACGTAAAGTTTGGAGAATTCCGGTATACGTAATCTTATCTTTAAGTAATAAAAAAGTTATTTTCGAACGATTCATTGATGCATTGGAATTAGTATATTTCTTGATTTTGTATATGAGAAAATCATTAAAATGATAAAGTGGAGAGTTAAAAGTCTAATTATATCTTCATGATCATGAATTACCAATTAATTTAGCACATGATTTTCTATTTTTTAGTATATTATTTTATTTTTTATTTTTTATTTAACAGATCATTGAAATTATTGGGCCCTAATTTGTGGCCCATTAATGACAGTCTGACCCAAGTTTGGCCCACCAGTGTCTTTTCAACTTTCGCGCCTTTTCATCGGCACTGACTTTTTTGGCGCAAAAGAGTGTGTACGTACTCTATCAGTCTGTCTGCGTGAGTTCCGATGAATTTCCGAGATCTCGTCCTCGTCTCCACAGCTACGGTCTTCGGAGCTTTAACCTCGGCACTTGCGTTTCGCTTATTCTTCTTCTCAGACTCCAAACGATACTCTTCCACAATAGTCAAAAGCGGTACTTCGAAGAAATTATCTTCTCAGTGCCCGTTTGATCCCTCCAAACGCAAAGGGTTTGTTAGTTACTCAAGTACTGACTTCTGATTGCTTCTTTTTATCTTTTATTTTTTTCATAATTTTTGAAGATTTTCTTCTTGGCAGTTATTTGTCTTGGGATGATTACTTTATGGCGATAGCGTTTTTATCAGCGGAAAGGTCCAAAGATCCAAACAGGCAGGTCTTGAATTGATTCTTATTCTATTATTCGTTTGTGTTTTGCTTGAAATGTAATGCTTTGCAATGCTCTCTCGTTTAATATTAGAGTTTCCATTTCGCAGGTTGGGGCGTGCTTGGTTAGTCAAAATGGTGTGATTCTTGGTAAGTGTGGCTTTGGGGACTAGATTTGGATTTTGGTTTTCCTTGTTCTTTTTCTCGGTGAATTTGATGATACTAAGATGCGAATGGTACTAGGAAGCTGAGGAATGTTAGGGTTATGTTCATCTGTGCTAGCTCCTGTTTATACTTGGATTGGAGTTATGTGGATTCTGGAATAGCTAAGTTCATGGTTGTTGCCTGGTCCAACTGGTTGTGCTTGTCTTCTACGTGTCTACCAACTTAAAGTTCTCAAGTTTGAGTCACAGTTGTTAGGGTTGTTTCTCACTTTGATGACTTACAAAATGGTGGACTGGAAGTAGAGACACGGTGAACCTGTAAATACTAATTAGATCGAGCCTCAAACTTAATTGAACCTGCAAATGTCAATTAAATCGAGCTATGCACTTAATTATGAGTTTTTGACTCATCAAGTGACTTATTCGAAACATATAATTTGTGAGTTATTATATGCAATCAATAATTTACTTAGTACACACCGGAAAAATAACTACTACGGGTTCTCCCTTTGTAAGAGCGATGATGTCACGGTTGTTATCAAGTTTATGGATTTCATTCGTATTTATTTGATAGGTATAGGCTATAATGGGTTTCCGAGAGGCTGTTCAGATGACAAGCTTCCATGGGCAAAGGTTTGTGTTCTGTTTGTGTCATTAGGTTTGCACCTTCCGAAGGATCACTTGTAGTAAATTTCATGCTTTGTTTCAGAAATCTAAAACTGGGAATCCTCTGGAGACCAAGTACCCGTAAGTATTGTGTTTTCATTGCCCTTACTCTGTTTTGCAACTGGTTCTATTCTAAATTGCACTGCAATTTCTGGAAATTGCTTATATCTCTGATTGATTGCTGCAGTTATGTCTGTCATGCTGAAGTCAATGCTATCCTCAATACTAATCATGCCTCTGCTGACGGGCAGGTAGTTGATCTTCATTTACTGTCCAATACTCCAATTTGTAGTTGTGTTTCCTTTCTCTTGTTTACATGCTTCTTCATTTACAAAAGTTCACTGGCAGTAAAAATAATTAATGGTCCTGAAACGTCAAATCCACAAGCAAGGTTCAATTGTATAGAATACTTACAAAATGGTAAAAGTGGTCAACTTGATATGTTAAGATTGAGAGATTATGTTTGCATCGTTTATTTTTTGCAGAGGCTTTACGTGACAATGTTCCCCTGCAATGAGTGTGCGAAGATAATTATTCAGGTTTGATGATGAGCAAAACTTATGCCATCTTTTGATACGAAATTGAAAACATGAGCTCGTTCTGAGTGGAAAAGCTTTTTCACCAATCTGATGTATGTGTTTTGGTCATGGAAGATTGAGAATTATCTGGTTTCAATTTCTATCTTTTCCAGGAAAGTGGGTATTAGCTTCTAAACGATTCCATAAATGGTGTCAGAGCAATATAAAATCTGACACGGAATATATGACCATATGGTGATGCAATTTCCTCTACATAGTATGATTTGACGTGTGATGGCTTTTAATCATTTTCTTTACAACTCATAGTGAGTGATAAAGGGCTTCACATCCCCTGTTCCGGAAATCTCTGCCCCCTGTTCTCGCTAACATGTAACCATCTATTTTTTTTTCTCTCACAAGTATTGAATGGTTGGATGTCATGGGAACAGCGGGCGCAAGGATTTTCGGAACAGGTGCATTGAAGCCATGATAAAGGAGTATCAATTCAATTGTAGTTTCCTTAAAAGACTATTAAGTACACCAGAAGCACTAAATGCTACCTTTTATTGGCTTTGTTATTGTAGTCAGGCGTTGCCGAAGTCATATATTTTGTGGAGAAGAGCTTCAACAATTCAGATCTTTATGCTGCTTCACACAAGCTGCTTTCAATGGCTGGTGTCAAAGTAAGCTCTGCAAGCTAGGAAAACATCGTTGGTTGAACTGTTATGAATTTCCATAAAATCATTTATACTTTTGTATCTTCACTTGGAATTTCAGGTCAGGAAACATCAGCCTCAGATGACCCAAATCTTGATCGAGTTTCAAGAGCCATAGAAGGCTGAGCTCGAGTGGTATCTTGCATTTGTCTTTGTAAGCTTTCTTGCAGACTGAACAGTTTGTACGATGAATAAAGGAATTAATTATGTGGTCAGCAGTTGGTGAGTTTTAGTGGCCATCAATGCTAAATGAAAAAGCTCTGTTATTATTATTTTTTTAATGTTTTTTAGTAATTTGATTGGCTGATGTGATTACCGGGCCTCCAATTTAAAGAACTTATGTGAATTACTATTGAGGAAATTGTAATAGCACTTGAATGTATTATACATGCCAAGATTGCAAAAGTTGAAGGTGAAGGATCGATCCAGCATAGCATCCATCAATTCAAATAACCAAGACATCAACCATTTCACGCTTAACATCTTTATATCGACTCTTACGAGTTCTCTTTTGCTTGCCTCCTCATGGATTGGTGTGGATCAAATCAATTGGCGGAAGAGCGTCCCACTTATAAAAAGGAGGCTTAATAAGAATAGTTAAAATAAACCACTTTTTTTTTTTGAAACGGGGAGAATCCGTAGTTGTTAGTTTTTGGATGCATACTGAGTGAACCTTTGGATTGACACAATAGCTTAGAAATTATGTCAATTGGGTACTTCATACTAGGCAAATCTTGTACGATATGCTCGATTGAGAGAGTGTAGGTAAGAGGATTCGAATACAAGATTTTTTGATCTTATATTTCTCTACTCCATCAACTTGACCACCTCTCAAAGGCATAACTCACCGTAACGTAAAATTAATAAACTAAATTTAAATTAATCAAAATTTGAATTAAATTTAAATTTAAGAGAGTGAAATAAATTAAATTAAAATAAACAACATCACGTTAACTTCATTCATAATAATCTTTAATTACTCAAATTCGATTAAACCAAATTGGAATTATTTGGTCTTAACCCTAACCCGACCCACCCGTCCCTACTTGCACATATCTTCGTATTGCTTGGAGTGTAAGGTGGGAGGAATCCAGGAGTCGTGTTCTGCCTAATAGTCAAAAGAGTTATCTCCTTTGGGTGATAATTTAGAAGGATTTGTGTTCCACCAATTCCATATCTTTGAACCTTATCCAAGACCTAACAATCCCAAACCATTATCCAATACATAAGTGTTTAGGAAAATCATTTCTCATATAACCCTGATTTAAATCCAAACTAGGAAGATGTTTTGAGTACATTATTTTCTCAAATAATCCATTTTTTTAATATTTACCATTATTAATTCATGAAGTACTTAAAGAAATCCTTATTTGATATTAACCACCTACCTCGTTTTAGTTTTTTCTTAACCATTATTTTTATTAATTTAATCTTATCCCGTAAGAAAATCAAACCTAATATTCACTACCAATTCACAAGTACAAATTATACGGTGAAAATTTCAATTTTAATTTAAATTCATTGGAAGTAAGAATGGTAATGAGTCGGCCTAATGTTAAACTTAATCAAATTCGAACTAAATTTAGTTAAATATATTTAAAAATAAAAATTATTATTTTTTCTTTAAAAAAAACGCAAACTTGAGCTGATCAATTCGATTTAAGACCTTTGACTTCGAGTCAAGTTGGATTGGATTAGATTGTGCAAGCCTTATTGAATCTTTGGGCATTTGTATGTTTTTCTTTTATCACATTCTGACTGCAATTATATATTCTACCAATTTATTGGGTAAATCTTGTTTTTTTTTAATCACACACTTGTGTTTTTAGGTATATCAACTTGGATTCTAAAGATTGGAATTACCATTTTTTATTTTAAAATATTTAAGTTTAATTGTACTTATCAAACTACATTTGAACATTTTTTACCATTTTTTTATTATTTTTATGTATATACTTAAAAATTCATATGATAAATCACAAACCATTGAATTCCAATAATTATTAAATAAATAAACAAATTAGTTCAACTAAAATGGCATCTCCATAACTCAAATTGAAAGACTTCTAATACTTTAAGATGTTGATTTTTGTATGATTCACATATACAAAATTTTATACTTCTGATCAAAATTAAGATTACTTGTCAACACTTAGTCGAAACAAAATAGCAATTATATAATATTTAATTTAGGCTTAATAATGAACCATAAGTGATTCAAATTCAAATTTTAAATTTAATTTATTAATTTTGAATCCACACAAATAAGGCTTAGTTTGTCAAACTTTTTTTAATTTTTTATTTGATTTGAACGATGCTACAAATTTAGGTTGCGTTTGGATCTGCGGTGTAGTGAGGATAAGTAATTATCCATTGCAGTTTCCAAACGCAATCATATGTTTGGATCTGTTGGCAAACAATCAGAGGTTGGAGGAATATGCGATGCCATTACAAAAGTCGATAAGTAGAAAAATGATTGCGATAGAAAAGTATTTTTGCAGTAAAAATTCGACTTTTCATTAATAACCTTCTGGTAATTATTATTTTTCATTATACCCTTAGCTAGTATTTTCTTATTTATAATTTGAATTTATATGACTAATAATATTTTTTTATAAAATATTTTATTTACTAATTTATTTTATTTATATTTTTCTTATTTTAATTTAATATTTTATTATTTATAAATTTAAATTTATATGACTAATAATATATTTTTAATTATTTATATAATAATTAATAATTTATTAAATCAATGAACTTTTTAGTCATTTTATCTCTTTTCAACAATCGCAACCGTACTTGCCAAATATTTATTTTTATATTTCAGTAGTTACCAAAACAACAATTTCAAATACATAATTTAATAAATATTTATTATTTTAACAGATTAATTTTAGCATGTTATCAATCGCCACGCTCCTCAAAATCTAAGTCTTAGAAAATTTGTGTTCAAATTCAATAATTGACAATTGACGTGTACTTGGGCATTTTGATTTGTCTTTAGAGCCCGAGCCCCACGCAAGCATGCATGTCCCAATGCCCATCTTTGACCACCAAATCGCCTTGTTCGATTCGATTCTCATAACGGTACAATTAATTATTATTATAAGATTAATAATATAAGAAATTAATTAATAATCTTAAAAAGATAAAGACAGAAATGAAGTAAATGGGATGGGAATCCATTGAGCTCTTTCTTTAACAATGCGATGCAACACAGGCGAAGCATAGGAAGAACAGAGCACTCTGTTTCTTTTCAAAGGCCTGTAAAGGGACATGTACATGCATGCTCACTGCTCATTACAACTAAACCTCTGTATCTTGGATTCTAAGTCGATTTACTGCTGAAGAACGTTAATGGGTCATCGAAAAAGGCAGAGAATTTGTGAGAAAACACATGTGGATTTCGACTCTGATCCTTTCCATGGGTTGCCGGAAGACCTTGTCCTCTGCGTTCTCTGCAAGCTCAGTTCCTCTGCTTCATGCCCCTCTGATTTCATCAACGCTCTCTTAACGTAAGTTCTTATGTATATGTGTATTCTTTATGTTTTGATGCTTGTAATGGTTTTGGAGTGTTGGTTTATTTCGTTTCATGGGAAACAGATGCAGAAGATTGAATCGATTAAGTATGCATCCTCTGGTTTTATCGAAAGCTGCTCCGAAAACATTCGCTATCAAGGGGAAGAACTGGTCGGATTCAGCTCACCGGTTTTTGATACAGTGTGTCACCGCTGGCAACTACGACGCATGCTATACTCTTGGCATGGTTAGTCCGATTACCCCTTTATTTCCTCTGAAAATCACGAAAGACTATTCCTCTTTGAAGCTTTTCCCATTTTTACAGATCCGATTTTATTGCCTTCGGAACAGAGGAAGTGGCCAATCTCTCATGGCGAGGGCAGCCATCAAATCCCACGCGCCAGCACTGTATTCACTCGCCGTTATTCAGTTCAACGGCAGCGGGGGCGCTAAGACCGACAAGAATCTCCGAGCCGCAGTTGCGTTGTGCGCACGCGCAGCGTCTCTCGACCATGTCGATGCGCTTCGAGAGTTGGGTCATTGTTTACAAGATGGTTATGGAGTCCCTCAAAGAGTCGCCGAGGGGAGGCGATTGCTTACTCGAGCCAACGCGCGTGAGCTTGCATGGTTGCCACGCTCCCTTGTGACGTTACATCCTCTCCGGCTCCATTACTCCGGCTCCATTAACAACACCGGGAGTCCATTACTACGCGATTTCGGGTACAGTGTCCCGTCGAGAGAGGTCCACCCGGTGAACCAGTTTATGAGGGAGTGGTTCGAGTCGGGTCGAGGAGTTTTGGACCGGGGTTTGAGGTTGTGCTCCCACGGCGGATGCGGACGGCCGGAGACGAGACCGCATGAGTTCCGGCGATGCTCCGCGTGTGGGACTGTTAACTATTGTTCCCGGGCGTGTCAGGCGCTTGACTGGAAGCTGAAGCACGACAGGGAATGCTCGCCGGTGGAGTTGTGGGTCGGCGGTGTCGAAGACGGCGGTGGATATGTATTTTATTAAGGATTTTTGAATTATTAGTACTAGAAAATTAATGCTTTTGTTTAATTATCAGATTCTGTATTTCATAATTTGCTTCAAACTCGTTACTACCACAACACTCTTTTTTTTTTTGGAACTAAGGAATTTTTTAAACAAATAATCCGCAATTGTTATCTTTAAATGCGTAATAAATAAAATTTTAAATTGACATAATAGTTCGCAAATTATGTTAACCGAATACTTCATATTAAACAAGTTATATACAACATGCTCGATCAAGAGAATATGATTAGGGAATTTAAACACGGGATCTTTTGATCTTATACATTTCACTCCACTAAATAATTTACTAAATAATTATACACTAATATATTTTATTTCATAATTATTTTATAAAGTTTGATATTCTTAATTTATTAAATAATAAAATTTATATGTTATATAAATATAATATGTGACAATCACGTAACCAAATACTACTATAACGTGACTCATCGAATCATCATCCACAATAACGGTGAGTTTAACGTGAATTGTTTTTGCTAAAAATTGAAATATTTTAACACTATTTTTTAAAATTTTGATTTATTATTGCAAATTAAAATAAAATTTGAGATTTTTTATAATTAATTGTAAAAGAATATACACAAAAATGTCAAAAAAATATTTTAAAATTTTATTAAATTATGAAGATTTGAGGTTTAAGTCAATCAACTGACATGTCTATTATCTGCTTTATTTCTAAAACAAATGTCAGTAACATTTATGGAGCAACAACGTCATGACTTGTAGATAAGGTAATAAAATTGCCAATTCGAGATGAGTATGGGTCACGCTATGACCATGACTTACCAAAATTTTTATTAAACACCAAATATTTTTGCTTTTGGTTAAATTAATTCGGATAATTCAATTGAATTAGAATGATTTTTCTAAAATTGAAATAAATTAAGAATGAGTAAACTCTTGACTTTGGTGTGGTGTACATGGAGTGTCCGGATGAACCAAATATGTGCGTGCTTTGGAATAAAGACAAAACGAGACGGAGTGGGAAATTAAGGCGTGACTTTCGCATTTATTGTGGAACAGATTGGAAATTATCAGTTAGTTAGCTATCAGAAGTTAAAAGGAACTTGCAGCACAATCTAACACGTAACGACAAGACGTCCTTTCATTTCAAAGTGAGTTGGCGGCAAGGACCACTTCATTTGCGGATCAGAAATTCTGTTTTGAATATAATATTTTATCATGTTTCATTAAATCTCATTCACACGTATATAAATTTTACAAAAATATATGGATAAAATTTAATAAAATAAAAATAGAACAAAACAGAGAATTTGATATATTTCATTTGATTTATTCGAACGAACAAGCCATCGTCATGTCTATATTTATACATATATATAAGCCTGCTAGCAGGCAATCAACAAATTAGGCTGTTCAGCAGATTATATTAACTATTAGTTAATTCTATCAGTAGTTATTTGATAGCAAATTATATTAACTAATTTGATACTATTTATTAAGAATGTTTAGTAAAATTAACTGTTTATTATTTTATTATTAACTATTTATGTATAAAATGATTTATGAAAGCATGACTTTTATAAATATTATATCTTAGTGTTTTATTGAATGTTCTTATAAGAATTTAAATTTTCAATCCAGATAATTAATAATGCAATTAAGTAAAAAAATGAATTTTCTAATACTAACACATTTTTTATTTGTTAAGTAATTTATCTAAATTATGTAATTTATGAATTATTGCGTACATCTAAAAAATATAAAATAATATACACCAATATATCTCAGATTATATTTGTTGGTAAACTAATAGAAAATGATAGGGACAAAGGGTACACGAACTAAAAGATTGAGTTGCAACGTGGAAAAGGAGGTGGAGAAGAACTGAGTGAGCACAATCGTTATTGTCAAAAAGCTAACGGTAAAACACTGATATTCTGGAGCTTTTTAAAAATCAACTGATTGAGTTAAATAAGTTAACTCACCAGTTAATAACCAAACAAATATAATTAGTTGTTTGACAAATAACTAATACCCTCGAAAATGTTAAAATATAGTTGAAAAGCTATCAACCAATCAAGGCCATAAGTTTAATGAATAGCGGTTTCAAAGATGTTTTTATGTTGTAGTTTTAAATTTTTTAAATAAAAATTGAAAATATAATTAATTAATTAATATTTAGTAATTATATATTAAATACAACTAGAGTCTCATATAAGAGATGATTAAGTTTTACCTCTGCTATAATAGCTAGCAGACGTTAGTTCAAGAATAGGTCATTTAGGAAGTGTATATGTATATAAATATGTGTGTAATTAGAGATATTATTTCCCTAGTGCACTTTTATTTCCTTGGTATTTATTTTATTATTATTATTATTATTATTATTATTATTATTATTTTATCAAGTTACTTTCTTGATTCTAATACTTTTCTATTCCTGCTTATGCCTGCTCACCTATTCACATCTTCATGTATTTATATAATTTCATTTTCATATGCTTTCTATAGGTTATAGTCTCCATGTATATACATATATTGTTATACTTATACAGGGATTGTCCTTGCATTGGTCTGGTCTGTTTGTTGTGTGTCTATGTTTGTTTTTGTGCCTGTTTTTGTTGTCAGTGTTTGTTTGTTTGTGTCTGTTTGTTTGGTGTTATTTGTTTTGCTCTTACCTTCATCGGGGTCTATAAGGAAACATTCTCTGTATCTCTATCGGAGAT
>JANZXP010000007.1:25942872-25953961 GCA_027576715.1 Erythroxylum flavicans | reverse complement strand
GTGTCCGAAAGGTTAAGGTTGATGAGATCAGAGAGTAGCGCCATGCCCGAGAAACTCCAACTCCAAAGACCAACAACGACAACAACGGTAAACTTCGTGGGAGACGACGTGAACAGAAGAGCTTTTGTGAAGGACAGCGTGCGAGAGGGAAGCTAGGAGAGTTGTGGGTCGACAGAGAGGACTGATTTTGTGAGGGAGAAGGGGACGAAATGATGGGGATTCAGAGACGAAGAAGAGAGTGCAGTGGACGAGGGAGGGATTTTGCTGTCTTTTGTGTTTAATAACAAATTCATCACAATTCTAATAAATGTGTTAAGTCTAATTTACTTTTAATTTAGAAATCAATTATTTAAATTTGATTTAAATTTAAATTTGATAAAATCATTTTAAATTAGTGAATAATTTTAAAAATAAATTATTATAAAATACTAAAATAGTAATTAAACTAAATTTTATTGAATTTTAATTTTAATTTTATATTAAATTAATTCATATTTTTAAAATCGAATTTTATTTTAATATTATATTATTTATATTATTTTAAAAAAATTAAAAATTTAACCGATTAAACTATTTCAACCCTGAAAACATTAAATTGATTGATTTTTCGATTCAATTTTAAATTTTTCAGAGTGATTTACTTTAAGAATTCTCTTATCGTTAAAAATTGATCAGTTTATTAATTAATTTTTATAAATTAAAATAATTTAATTAATTTTTATTTAAAGTCTCTTTTTTAATTAAAATTTAAATTCTTTAATAATTAACACTATCTTTATTAATTATATTTTCGAGTTTTTATTTAATTTTTAACAAAATAATATTCTAATATCAATAAAAATTTTATTTTATCAATTTAATTTTTGGTACAAATTTAACACATCGATAAAAACAAAACAAAAAAAACAAGGATGTTAAACGCAGTGTGTTGGCCGAGGAAGTGATCGTTACAACAACCACTAACTACTGTTTGGACTTTGGAGGCGGAGTCTCCAAAGCTACGCGCTTCGATCGCACACTTGCTCTTATGAACTATGAAGACGAAGAAGAAGAGTGAACACAAGACATCGTTTACAACTACAACTCTAGACACTGGGCAGATCTGTCCTCGTAGTCTTCTTTTTCGCCGACAAGGTACAACCTTTCTGGACTCCTTTTCTAGAGTTTCTCTGATTTTGTAGGTAATTGTTCAACAATGGATATATCGTTCTTGGTTTGTCGGAGTATTCCTTTGGATCAAGTTCAGAACTCTTGTAGCTTCCCTTATTGTTTCGCTAATCAAAATGGTTCAAAGCGAAGAAATTTGTTTTCTTTGTACCTTTTTCCATTCGGTAGAAGAAAATGGAGGGACCCTTTTCGTAAGATCCGATGTTCTTCAATGGATAGAGAGATACGGCCACGCCCTAAGCCAATTGATGTTGTTGTGGAAGAAAGAAACGAGTTGCGAGAGACGCGGGTGAAAAAGCCGAGTGATGGGATTTGCAGTCAGATAGAAAAATCGGTCCTTTCTGGCAGGTACGGACAGGCACTTGAGTTTTTTGAGATATTCGAGCTTGGTGGTGGGTTTGATGTGGGTGTTAGCACTTACGATGCATTGGTGAGTGCCTGTATAGGACTAAGATCCGTTCGAGCAGTTCGGAGAGTGTTCAATTACATGACAAGTAATGGGTTTGAGCCTGATCTGTATATGAGAAACAGAGTTCTGCTTATGCATGTGAAATGCGGGATGATGATTGATGCAAAGAATTTATTTGACCAAATGCCTGAAAAGAATCTGCTTTCTTGGACCATGCTGATTACAGGACTTGTGGACATGGGAGATTACTCAGAGGCCTTCAGGTTGTTTCTACTTATGTGGGATGAGCTCTCCGATGGTGACTCCCGAATATTTGCCACTATAATCCGAGCATCTGCTGGGTTGGGAATGATTTCTACCGGTAGGGAGTTGCACTCTTGCACTTTAAAGATGGGAATAAGTGATGATGTATTTGTTTCGTGTGCATTGATTGATATGTATAGCAAATGTGGAAGTATTGAGGATGCTCATTGTGTCTTTGATGAGATGCCTGAAAAAACTACTGTGGGATGGAACAGTATTATTGCAGCTTATGCACTTCATGGCTGTAGTGAGGAAGCTTTGGATATGTATTATGAGATGCGTGATTCTGGTGTTAAATTGGATCATTTCACATTTTCAATTATTGTAAGGATATGTGCTAGGTTGGCCTCTTTGGAACACGCTAAGGAAGCTCATGCTGCTTTAATTCGTCATGGTTTTGGGTCAGATATAGTAGCAAACACGGCACTCGTTGACTTCTATAGCAAATGGGGAAGGGTAGAAGATGCTCGGCATGTTTTTGACAAGATGCCCTGCAAGAATGTTATATCCTGGAATGCGTTGTTGGCTGGATATGGTAACCAAGGTCAGGGAGTTGAAGCTGTTGAACTGTTTGAGCAGATGCTTAAAGCAAAAATGAAGCCCAATCATGTAACATTTCTTGCAGTTCTATCTGCTTGTAGCTATTCCGGTTTATCAGAACAGGGATGGGAAATTTTTCGATCTATGGGTAGGGACTACAAGATCAATCCGCGAGCTATGCATTATGCATGTATGATTGAATTACTGGGTAGAGAAGGGCTTCTGGATGAAGCTTTTGCTTTACTACGAGGTGCTTCCTTCAAACCGAATGCAAATATGTGGTCTGCCATCTTAACAGCTGCTCGCATGAATGACAACTTAGATCTTGGGAAATTTGCAGCTGAGAAACTTTATGGAATGGAGCCAGAGAAGCTTAATAACTATGTCGTTCTGTTGAACGTATACAACGAATCAGGCAAGTTGAAGGAAGCTGCTGCTGTTTTCCAGACCTTGAAAAGAAAAGGTTTGAGAATGTTACCAGCTCGTAGTTGGATTGAAGTCTTGAAACAGCCGCATTGTTTCCATTCCGGAGATAGATGCCATCCCCAGAGGAAAGAGATCTATCAGAAATTGGACAACTTGATGTTCCAAATTTCCAAGAGCGGGTACGCTTCCAAAGAAAAGACTCTACTTCCTGATGTGGATGAACAAGAGGAGCACATCTTAAAATACCATAGTGAGAAGCTAGCGGTTGCGTTTGGTCTGATCAACACTCCATATTGGAAACCATTGCAAATTGTGCAGGGCCACCGTATATGCGATGACTGCCACAATGCTATTAAGTTGATATCAATGGTTACTGGAAGGAAAATTGTCATAAGGGATGGTAGCAGGTTTCACCACTTCAAAGATGGAAGTTGTTCTTGTGGAGATTACTGGTGATTGTTCCTTTCTGTTTTCCCTTATTTATACAGATAGCTAAGAGAAGCATTTACTGTATCCTTATACCCAATTCTTTATGTATGAGTTTATACATCAATAAACGTGCTCAAAATCCACTATATTTGAACAGATTTGTCTAACAAGAGGATGCTTTGTGCTTTGATTCAGGGTTTTAAACTTAAAATCTGGAGGGTGAATCTAAATATTAAGACCAAGTTAGGCATTTCAGTATGATGATCCTGATCCTGTATTCTTAACCCCAGTTCCATGTTTCAAAATTTTATATAGGTTTTAGTTCTTTAGACTTCTCAATATATAGATTTGAATCCCTTGTGGCTGTTTGGAAACTTTCGAATTTGATTCAATTATATTTGTAGGATTGAATTAAATTCGATTTATACTGTTTGGAATAAATCTATAAATATTAGAATTGAATTCAAGTACATTATTTGGAACACAAGAAAAATGAATTGAACTACTTCATATGACTTTTTTATCCTTAACTAAAAATAGCATGTAATCAATATGTGTGTGGTTTGTAGTAATTTGTATATTTATGATGTATATATTTGGAAAAAGAATTTTTAATGTTTTGAAAAGAATTAACTCTTCAATTCACACACCAAATCGCACTATTTGAGATGTGAATTGAATTCATAAAAAAAATGAGATTCAATTACGTAGTTGAATTCAAGTCATTTCTTTTTTAGCATTCCAAACGCATAAATTGAATTCAATTACATTAGATTCCAAACACCCCGTTAATCTTCTCAAAACTATGAAAGAGATTAATGTGTTAATAACATATTATTAATGAGATATGCCATCTGTTTTTTAATGTGATTTTTAGTGTTTTTTTACTATAAATATACGGATATAATTGCATATTAGATAAATTTTAAAGATAAATTAAATAAATACATTATTTATCAAAATCTCTTATATAATATTTATTAATAATCATTAAAAAATATTATATTTGAATAATATAAATAATTAAATTTTATTTATAAAATAAAATTTATTTGACATGTATTTTTAATTATTAAAGTAAATTTTATTTGAAAATTATATATTTTGAGTATATTTTAAATTTAATATATTTTATTAAGGAATTAAATAATATATTTTATTTTATGTTTAAAATAACATTTAAATTATTAAATTAAATTATTCATATTTTCATAATAATGAATATTAAATAATTAAATAATATATTAATTTGTAAATCATATTATAAAAAGATATAAAGATTAAAAAGTTATTGTTTATAGATTAATAAGATATAAAGTACATAAATTAAAAACTAAAAAATTACTAAATTTAAAAATAAAAATAAAAATTCAAAAAAAGAAATAAATAAACTTTTTTGTACTTAATGAATGAAATATTATTTAAATATAAAAATTTATTAAAAACATATTTGTTAATATTTTTTAAAATCTCATATAAAAAGATATGTTTTGGTGTTAAAAACATACTATTAATCACTTAAATTCAATCTATCACTTATTTTAATTAAGCCCGGTAAGATTAGGCCCGAACCACTTATCCACTTATCTTTTGACTCTATTCTGATGCCTCAGTTCGAATCCAGGTTCGTCTCAATTCTTTTTGTACAATCTTAGGTTACGCAACAGTTGATCCTTGTTCTGGAACAAAAGAGAAGCAAAAGCGTCAGTCTTTGCTTGATTTAGACAGAGATAAGGGAATAGTTCGTTGTTGTGAAAAGTAATGGAGCACAGTTTCTGGGGTCATTTGCCTTTGCTAGTGAGAGCCAACTCGAAGGAATCGGTAGAGTACATTCTTGAAGCTCTGTGGAGAACCCGAAAGACCGGTCTTGACACCGCAGACCGCCACGTCATCTCTGAGATGCTTCAACTACAGAGCGACTCCGACCTTGACCCTGTCTGTATTATATTGCTTTCTCATCCCTCCCTGTCTCGTTCGGTTCTTCATCTCTGTGGTTTGTCTTTGCAAGTGTGTTTCTGGTTGAACGCGTGTCTTGATCTTTTATCTATCTTTCTGGGTCGTATTTAATTGGCTTTGCCTCATATTTCACTTCATAAAAATTTAATCTTTGGGACTGAGGTTGTGGAGGTAATCTGTAAGTAAAGATGTTCTTGTTCGTTAAAAATCAGGAACAGTGAAGATCCACTTGTTAGAATTAAAGAATTAGATTCGTGGTTTCAATGTGCACTACCTTTGTTGTTAAATTATATTTGCAGACATTGTCTTAGGAACATGTTGTAGGTAGAATATGGTTCCACATTACCCTCAAAGTTAGTGTTTCCCCTCCTTTAGTTACTGCATATTCCATTTTTGTAGGCACTAAAGTTCTTAAAGACTGTTGTTACATGTTTGAGATTTTGAGATATATGTTACTGTGTGATACAGAGGAACTGTTATGTTTGTTTTTGTTGCTCACCACAAGCATTCGAAAGCTGTTGGACTTTTTATTTTTCCTGTTCTTTTCTAAATGAAACTGGAGTGGATTTGGTGACCTGTCATGTTTTTGGTTTTACAATCTCCAGCTTTTGGTGTGTCTCCGTAAGTTGATTCGGAGGTGTGTTTATGATAATATAAGCAAAGATGAGATTCAAAAGCTATTTCCTGATGAGGTTCTACCGGAATTGCAAAGGTTGTTGACACTTTTGCTACAGAAATTTCAGAAGGAATGGCGAGAAGATGTGTTTAAGGATCAGGTATAACTTTGAGTAACAATATAACATACAAATCGATCCATTTCGTAGGAAACTCACGCCTCTAACATTTTGTTCATATCTCAATTCTCTTCAGGATACCGTGCCTCACTTGAAGGCAATGACATGGAATATGGCAAAGCCAGACACAGCTGAAGCAACTGAGCCTGTCGCTGTTATCAACTTGAAAGTATCATCCATTAGCGCTCTTAGTGGATCATTAATTGGTTTTCTTGAATCTGCTTTCCATTTTTACTAGCATTTACTTGAGCTTCAGCAAAATGTTTTGGAAGTAGAAGTTGTCCCAGTGCTGTTCTATTCCCCCATTAAGAGTAATTGTGTGTTCTGCAGCTTCAGAACGATGCTCGGTCTCATGCCGGAGAATTGGAAGTAAAGTTCCAACTAGCCAAAGATACGCTGGAAACGATGCTTAAGTCGATGTACAGTATAAGAGACCAGTTGCCTGAGCTGGTTAGTAAAATTTTGAGTTTTTCCTTCTATATTTCTAGGGGTAATATTTTGTTTATTGGTTTTCTGCTAATACATTTTGCAAATCTTCTGGCAGGGTGGAGCATTCAATAGGCAAGTATCCCAAGATACGGACACGATCTAATTACTGATATATATCCCAAATGGTAAGCCTAGATTTTGTCCCTTTGGCTGAAGATTCACTTGATTGTCTTGGTTTAATCAAATCAATACACTTAGCCGCATCAAGGAAAGGGCCTAAACTTTCATTTTTGTATGTTTTGCTTTGATGGCTACAATCTAATTATAGAACATTCATTCAATGTACGAATCTCTCTTAGAACATCTGACCTATTTGTTTATCCGCTTGATCACTGAACCTTCTGTAAAGAAAGAGCTAAAATCATCGGCATTAAAACTATTGAAACCCCATGATCCTGGCAGGTCAATTTTCATTCCTGATTCATGATGATTCATTGCCCCAGTTGACAACATTGGTGAGATGATCTTCACCGGCACGAGCAAAACGATAAGACACATTCACAAAGGATTGCTCCGAGCTGCAAAGATGGCAACTTGGTTGAAGGCGATTCAGTTAAACTTTCTAGTAACATAATGTGCACTGCTTCAAATGTATATAAAGATATTTACTAATTGGATTGATAAGTCTAGAAAGGGATATTTGAATTCTACAAAATCATCCAAAAGAGTGCAAACTCGTGAGAGTTCTATCACACCAAATCAGGGTTTGTAAGGGGGAGAAGTAAAGAGACTGAGAATGGTTTGTGGGAATGGGATAAGCCGTTTATGCTCCAGCTCCTGGTGTCAATCTACGGTGTACATGATATATTAATATGCTAGTACATTCAAACTGCCACATCCTTATGCTAATTACGTTTTGAAATTGTAGGAGGCCTAAGCCCAAGCCCGAAAAATAGTTCGATTGGGTTTGAATGCTCGAGTCTGATCGGGTTCAGTTTGGCTCATTAATTTTGGACCGACTTGGTTTGACCTAATTTTTCATATTAGATTAGATCTAGAAAAGGATTTCTAAACTCAAACTATCTTTACTTTGTTGACTTCATATATCCAATCAAACTTTTTTTTTCCTCCTTTATCAATGTTTCAAAAATTATACTGAAATTTAAACTAATAAGAAAAGAGATTTTAAGATTTAAAAGATTCATTATAAAATCAGCTCAAGATTAAATAAAAGAAAAGAATTTAAAATTTGGTTAAAAGAGATTGTTCTTGATTATTTAAAATTTTGAAATTTAATTAAAAATTAATTATTAAATAAAAATTTATTTATTTATTTTAGTTTAGAATAACTTATTAATTCACAAAAATAGATCGATTAATGAATAAATTAATTGATTTTTAACAACAAAGGTTATTAAAGTAAATTGAATTAGAAAGTTAAAAATTGAATCGAAAAATTGAACGGTTCAAAACTTTTATTGTTGAACCGATCGAATTAATTGAATTTTTAAATAATTTTTTTAAACAAAAGCATGAGTGGAGTTTTGCACTGATTCAAAATAATGACGATTTGGTATAATTAATCAAAATGAAAATTTAATATTATTTTTTAATTTACAAATTAAAATAATATTATTTTAAAAAAATAAATAAAAATCATGTTATTTTATGAGAAAATTAAATTCGGATCAATAATATTGATATGAAATTTAATTAATTAATTTTAAACTTCATGGAAGCAAATTGAGTCAGACTTAGGCCTCGTTTGGTTGTTGACTGATCAGTCAAAAAATAGCTGATTGAATAAATTTAGCTGATGACTTTATTAACTAGTTGCTTTTAGTATTTCGTAATCGGCTGATTAAACTCAATCAGCTGATTTTTAAAAAGCTCAAAAAGAGTAGCGTTTTGCTTTAACTTATTATAAATGACAGATTGTGCCCTCTTCAAAACCTATAGACAGCAACAAAACGGAGCAACGTGTAGTGTATATACCCACTATGAATTTGTTAATCTTAAGTCTTTGCAAACTCAAATGAGTATCTCTGCTTCTCTCTTGGATTCGAAGACTAAAATGAACCAAAAACACTCTTTTTTTTATTTGTTTTGCTTCTTCGTAATCTTATAAGTTGCATATGTAATTATTGATGAAACTTTCTTTTTTTGTGCAATAATTATTAATTTTGGGTCTATGTTAAATATCTATCATTAATTTAAGATTGAGAAAGGAGAAAAAAGAAGTACTCATTATCATCATCATCATCATCATTATTATTATTATTATTATTATTATTATTATTTATTCTATAGTTTTAATAGATTTATAAACTTATTTTTCGTAAAATTAAATATCTAAAATTTAAATTCTTATGAAAATATTCAAAGAAGTATTAAAATATAATATTTATGTCGTTATAAATTTTTTAAGTCATGCCCTTATAAGTCATTTTACACATAAACAACTAATACTAAATAACTAATTTTATTAAACATCTTTAATAAATAACTAATGTTATCCACCGATTAAATCAACCGATATAATCAATTATTAATCTTTAATAAATAACTAATATTATCCACTGATTAAATCAACTAATATAATTAATTATTAAATCAGCTACCAGCAAATAAAATATGCTATTTGCCAAAATAGGGCTGTAACCTACAAATTTAGTTACATAAGAAAGGCACCTTTTGTAAGTACCAGAAAAGTGGGTGTATACTACTGTATGCATAAGAAATCCCGTTTCCTATGATTCCATCTCACTGGCAAGAGACATTCTTCACGTGTTTTTGTCTACTAATTTTGGTATGCTGCCAAACGTAAGTCTGATCCCTGAAAGATAGAAACTTGTTGGCCTGTCACTCCAACCAATTTGCAACTTTTTGTTGCTTAACAATAAATCCAAATTCTGTAGATACTAAACATAAGTTGCACTTCTTCTTTTTTTGATTCCTTATCTAATTCTTTTATAATGCCGTAGTTTCATATATTATTATTATTATTATTATTATTATTATTATTATTATTATTATTATATTTTTAATAATTTAATTAGCATATAGTTCAAAAATAATAACTTAGCTAAAAAGTTTATATTTCCTAATTTTTAGTACATAAACTTAATTATATAATAAAATTTTGATCACCCTCTTGTCAAGATTTGAAACTTAAAAGGGTTAGTCTAATATGATCGTATGATAAAATAATATTATTTTATTCAATAAATTAAAATTTTATTAATAAAAATGTTAAATTTTATCAAAAAATTATCATTTTACTCTTAACTTAAGAAAAAAAAACAGGTTAAGTCCTTATTATTATCGTAACTCAATTCTAATATTGTTAGTACTTTTTATAAAAGTTATTTTAATATATATATTGAGATCTAATTTAAAATGATATAAACTTATTTAATTATTATAAAATTAAAAGGAGATTATTAACTTTAATTATAAAACTAATTATCAAGGAGCTCTTTTGCAATGTTTTAAAAATTGGACCGAAAGTTAAATTAATAAATTAAGAAGTTTGGAGTTTAAAAGGTTCAACAGGTGTTAATTTGTCGTAAAATTAATTAAAGATTAAATAAAATCAAAGAATTTAAAATATGATTAAAAGAGATTATCTTATCAATCAAAAAATTTAAAATTTTATTGAAAAAGAAATTTTTAAATGAAAAATAATCAATTAATTTTAATTTATATAATTTATTTAAAATATGTCATTGGGACAATGTTATACGTTTTTTATATATCTAATATTTACCAAAAAAATGATATTAAGTTAAATAATAGAAGAAACACCTCTTTGTTAGAAAACCAACCATAACCGAATCACATGCATAATGATAAATAAAATTTTTACTGATTTCAAAATTTAAATAACTTGAAAAAAAATCATAAAATAAAGGAATTGTACTTGATTTAAAGTTGCTGTTAAAACATTTTCAAAATCTTTTCAAGGTATTAACTACGAGTTGTAAACAAATCTACCTCTAATAGTATTTATAGAGCAATTAAAAAAAACTTAACATTTTTAGAAGAAAACAAACAAAAGTACTAGCTTCTTTACGCTTATCGTTATAAATAGAAAAAAGCATTAGAGTTTTATTTTATTAAAATTATATATTTCAATTATAATTAAAGTCAAATTCAAATTTAATTTAATTTTAATAAAGTTAGATATTTTATATTTGACCATTGAAGTATATTTGACCATTGAAGTTTCTTAAACTTCACAATTAAGTTCAATTTAATTTAAATTAATATTTTTCTTTTTAACTACTCTTTATGTGTACTCATTAGGTTCATAATATGTTGGCAATGATTATAAATTATAATTAGATAAATTAAAACTCCTTTTAATTTATGTTTAATTCTCTAATTAAATAATTTATAATTATATATTAAGATTGAAATCTAAGAACATGTCATGATCAACAAAATACTAGAAATGCCAAAATGGTTCGACTCAACATGTCCATGCATAGTTATAATGTATAATTTAATTCTTTCGTCATATAGTGTCTACTCTTATTAAATTCAAATTGTTCACTCTTTTTTTTCTTGAGAATTTGAAATTTTCTTTAAGTAGAATATGTGTAGCGTACAACTAAGGAGAGGAAACTCTCCC
>JANZXP010000007.1:25906013-25922246 GCA_027576715.1 Erythroxylum flavicans | reverse complement strand
TCTGTTCTGTTCCGTCTCCAAATTTTCGTCTCGTTCCGTCTCTGCATATTGGAGACAGTAACCAAACAGACTGTAAGACTTTTAGATTTTAGGTCCAAACTCCGAGTTCAATCAGGCTTGAGCAGTTTAAAACTCGATTGAGTTCGAATTAAGTTTAATTTAAATATTTTTTAAATTTAAAAAATAAAAATTATGATTTTTCTAATTTTAATTTTCGAGTCCGAGCACGTTAGAGTTTAATTGTCCAAACGCAACCTAAGGTTCATAATTTAAAGAAAAAATTGAGTCCGATCAATTTGAATCAAGTTTGTTGACTTCGGATTGAACCAATCAAATCATACAAGCCTTAGTCTACACTCGTTGAGCAAAATTGTTTCATCACATCTGCTTGACTTGACTCATACTATAAGATCTTCATCAATTGACAAGTTTAACTGTAACATTTCAAAAAGAACAATTATAATTCCAACATTTAGAAAATGTTAAAATTGGATCTGATTATAATGAAAATTTTAACTTTATTTATTAAATGTCAATTCAGCGATAACCTAACAATTTTTAAATTTTTTTATTTTTGTGGGCCCAATGTTGAGTCATTGCTAACATGACAAGATAGAATTCACTTTTAAAAAATTTTTTGACAAAAGAGTCAATTTTGACCTTAAGTTGTACATCATTCGATAAGTTTGACCTTAATATTTCATAGAAAACACTTAAGACCTTAATTTTTAGAAAACTTTAAAATTTAAACTCATTAGAATGGACTTGATGACGTCGTTGATGTGAGACTTTTTAAATAATTTTTTATTTTATTTTATTTGCATGTTATAATGACTTTATAACGAAATTGCAACGTAGAAAAATTAAAATAACTGTACTTAGTCAAGTTTAAAATAAATTTATTATTATCAATGCAAATTATTTTAATAACAATTCTTATTTCATTATAACAATCTAATAAAATATTTAACAAATTAGATATTCGTTCATATTTATATATAAAAAATAAAACTAACAAATATTAAATTAAAAATTTCTATCTTTCGCTTATACTTATGTATAACAAGTTGTAATTATCTTACTTTAAACTTCTTGTTAAATTCTCTCATAACTCCCCTTTTGAAAAACAAAAAAAAACCTTAACTAATAACAATTATTTTTTATGATATATGTAAATTAATAAAATATAAAATTACTAATATTTTTCTTCTTCTAATAATAATGATAATAATAATAACAACAACAAACTTACGTGAAACCATAAAAATCATATATTTTTTAATTATAAAGATAAATATGGTATTTATAAATATTAAAAACTAAAAATCACTAAAATATTACCTGTATAAATAATAATTAAATGTTTACGAATGTACGTATGATAAGTTTAAAAGTTTTGTATCGTAAACTTAAAAGAATTACTTGAAAATTGAATTACACTTCTCGTAATAGGGAACTATACTATTTATAAAGTTATAATAGTAAGGATGACAATTATAATCTCGATCGGTCTATTTTTGAGTCACAAGTTGGCCTATCTCAGCCCACAGGCTACTTTAAGAGGACAGCCCAGGCCTAATCCAAGCTATTGACTTGTCTGCATAATAGAGGGCTACACTTTTTATAAAACTACTATAAATTTATTTTATTTACAAGTCTCACATTGCAATTTCGCTATAAAGCCGTTACAACATGCAAATAAAATAATGAAAAAAATTCAGCTTAGTGACGTCTCAAATTTTTAGTAATTTCGTTATAATAAGGTTAAATTTTAACATTTTTTGAAAGTTAAATTCTTAAGTAATCTTTCTAAAATGTTATGATTAAACTTATTGAATGATGTAAAATTTAGAATCAAAATTGACCCTTTTGTCAAATCTTTTTTAAAAAAGTGGATCTGATCTTATTACGCTAACAATGATGTAATACTAAGACAAAAAATAAAAAAATTTAAAATTATCGAGTCAATGTTAACCTGGCACTTAATTTTCCATAATGCTAAGCTTCAATTTTAATGTTTTCTAAATTTTAAGGTTATGATTGTTTTCTCTTGAACGTTAGAGTTAAACTTGTCAATATGTAGAAATCTTAATGTCAAAAGTAATCCTTTTGCCGATGTATATATATAAATAGATTGTTATCTTGACTTTCCACTTGATACAGGACTAAATTTATGAATTAATTATATAAATTATACAAAAATATTGATTGTTAATAATATTTATTTATTTTAAAAATTCATCGATATATAAGAAGAAGTTATAATAATTTTTATATATTTATTTATTTGTTTGTTAGTTAATGCCCTTAGTCTACCGTCTATTTTTTTTCATAAGACTTAAATTTATCAAATTGCTACATAAAACATTTGTTTGAGTTTTTGATATTTAGATAAGGAAATTCTCATTCTTTTTTATTTCTAAAATTACTTCTTAAAACTCTCGAAAAGTTAATTAATTTCAACAATAACAATAACATTCCAGTAGAAATTTCACTGATATGTAAAAAATGGAGAAGTCTAGAAATACTCAGTCTTATTTTTAATTGGAAGAGAAGTTTTTTTTGATAGATCCACATGAAGAAAAAAAGAAATATATGTACTAAATAAATAAATAACTAATATAAAAAATAAAAATACATATTAAAATATTAAAGTAATACTAATAAAAATAAAATAGGCATAAAAGATAATAATAATAATAATAATAATAATAATAATACTTACAAATAAAAATATAAAATAAATGATAAAATAAATATAAAATAAGGCAAATAATAAATATAAAAGATAAAATAAGTAAATAAATATACAAATAAGAAAGAAGATATCTTACAGTTCCTAAATACAATCTTCTCGTATTTTTCATTGTAGTGTCAGAATGTTTTCTTTTAACATGTCTAAACTACCTAAGCCTTGTCTCTCTTAATTTTCTATTAATATTAGTTACCTTTAATTTATCTCTTATCATTACATTCTTGACTTTATCTCTTTTAATAAGATTGCATATCTATCGAAACATCATCATTTTCACCACCAGTAACTTATAACTATGCACTTATTTGATGGTTCAACACTCTGTCCCATAAAATATAGTCGACCTAATTGCTAAATAATATAATTTATCTTTGAGCTTGAGCGGTATCTTTTTGTTATATAAAACTTTCGATTCACTTCTCCATTTAAGTTACCTTAATTTTATATGAAAACAATATTTTCTTCAATCTCTCAATTACTTTGGATGATAAATCCCAGATCATAGTTTAGAATACCATTTTGTACCGATCAGTATCGACTAGATCTGTAAAAAATGGCACCGAACAAGAAAGTTTCATACCGAACTTTGGTACCAATTAGTACCGACTCTTTCTATTAGCACCGGCTAGTACCCACTGGTAAGTAGAATACCAATCAAATATCTGTCAAAATTAAAATTAAAAATTAAGACTAAATTGAAAAATTTTAAATTTCTCTTATATAAAATAATAATTACTTGTAAATAAGAAAGATTACAGTAAAATTATCTATAATTTATTTAATAAACAATAGAGATACAAATAACAATGTATTAAATAAATTTTTTTACGTCATTATACTTATACAAAGTGATTATAGATTACATAACTAAATATATTAGCTTAATATAATCATATTCAATATTTTTCAAAAATTATATATTTTATATTGACAATATATATATATATATACTTTTTAATATATAGGAAAATATTATAATAATTTTTAAAACATGTAAATTAAATTTTTAAAATTAAATTTATTTTAATTTATAAAAATATGTCAAAATAATATTAATAAAAATAATGAAGTATTTATTATATCAAATTTATATTATGAAGATTTCTTAAGATATAATTAAAGTAAAGTAATTTTTTCACATAATATATTGAGGGATTATTTTGTAATTTTATAAAATTTATAAATTATTTTATATTTAAAAAAAATTAGCTGAAACTGTACTTGATATTGACCAGTATCGTATTGTATCGTACTAGAACCAAATATGGTACCAAGTTTAGTTTTGTACATTGTCCTAAATACTTAAAACATTCTTTATGTGATATAAGTTTCGAACCAATCTTTACCTCCATATCGGATCTATCTTAAGGTCTGAAAAGTTATACTATAAGTACTCAGTCATAGTTATGCTTAATTTAAAACTCTTTGACTCTGATGTATCCTTACAAAGTTCTAACTTAACATTAACACCCTCTTTTATCTTATTTACTAAAACTGTCATCAATAAACAACATAAACCAAGACACATCCTCTTGGATATTTTTTATGAACTCATTCATCACTACTGCAAATAAAAAAGGACTTAATAAGGATCTTTGATGTAGCCCAATATCAATAGAAAAATGATTGGTATCTCCTCTTATTTCCATTACTTTAACCTTTACGCCTTTATATATATCCCTAATAACTCGTATATAAGTCATAGGAAACTCCCTTAACTTTTAAACACCTCTGCATGATTTCCCTAAGTAACATGTCATAAGTCTTCTTTAAGTCAATGAAAACCATATGTAGGTTACGTTATCTTTTTCTGTAATATTCTATTAATCTCTTAAGGAGATTTAAAATTTCTATAGGGTACCTTCTTAGTATGAAACTAAACTAGTTCTCTAAGATAGGTGCATCATTTTTCACTATGTTCTCAACCACCTTCTCCTATAACTTTATGGTGTGAATAAGTACGTAGTTTGATGTCTTTATAGGTGTTACAACTTTGGATGTCCTCTTTGTTTTTGTATAAAGGAATTATCACACTAAGTCTCTCTACACATTCAACATTTTGGTGGACTTAAGAATCACGTTAAAAAGTTTGACTAGCTAAATATGGCCCTGTTTACCTAGGCTTTTTCACACCTCTATGGATATCTCATCAAACTCTACTGCCCTTCCACTCTTCATCTCCCTTAAAGCTTTTTTAATTTTTTTATTTGTAATCTGTTAGCAATAAATAAAGTTAAAATACCTCTCAGACGTGTTAAGATCATCTATAGAGATATTGTCCTTGATTCCTTCATTGAAAAGACTATAGAAGTATCTTTGTCATCTTCTTTTGATGTCATTTTCAGTCATAAGCATCCGCCCTGCTTTATCTTTTATACAACAAACTCGATATAAGTCTCTTGCTTTTCGTTCCCTAACTCTCGTCAACGTAATTATATCTTTTTCTTTATCTTTAGTTTCCAATCGTTGGTATAATTTTTTGTAAGCTCTGCTTTTAGCTTCTAAGAATATTTTTCTTCGCCTCTTTCTTTGCTAGTTTGTAACTTTTTCTATTAACTCTCCTTTTTACCTTTGTAATGCTATTCAATAGGGCTTTATAAGCAACTTTTTTAATCTTAGCCTTTTCTTATTCACCTTCATTCTACCACAAAGACTCCATTTTATTACCTCAGGCTTTTTAAAAACACTCAAGATCTCTTTAGTTCCATTCATTAAAAGAGTTGTTACTCTCTCCCACGTATGATTAATATCTCCTTCTAATTTTCATTATTCTCCATGTATTACTCTATTCTTAAGTTGTTCAACTGTATCATCTTTTAGATTATACTATCTGACTTTGATACACCTCTTACAACTTCTTTTTTACCTTCAACCTTTAATTATAAGATCGATAACTAATAATCAATGCCAAGTTGATAAGTAAGCATTAGGTATCATCTTACAATCCTTACAACTAGGTCGATCGCTCTGTCTTACGAAGAAGTAATCAATTTGAGCTTTCATGATTCTACTCTTAAAAGTTACAAGGTGCTCCTCATTTTTTGTTGAAAAATAAGTTGGCTATTACTAACTCAAATGCTATCATAGAATCCAATAAAGCGATCTGACTTTTATTCCTATAATCGTACCAAAAATTCCCATGAATTTATTAATATTTGTCCAAAATTGTCCCTATATGATCATTAAAGTCTCCTCCTAAAATAATTATCTCTCTAGGAGGATCTGCTAAATCATCTCATCTAACTCTTATCAAAACTAACGCTCAAGTTGTTTATCCAACTCTACTTGGGATGCATAAGAACACATCGTATTAAAAATAACAAACCTTGATCTTGAGTTAAGGATTTTTAATTTATTTAATTCGAATTGAGTTTATTAAATTTTCTTTTTTACTAATTTCTAAATTAATTTATCATTCAATTTTAAATTAATTCGGGCTCAAGTTGATGATCAAGTTCGATCAATTGAGTATAATTCATTAAATTTGAACCTAGTCCTCGTTTCCACCAATTCCAATTTATAAATTAATTTGCCATGCATTTCCAAATTTTGATTTATTTACTTAAAAGCCATAAACAGAAACCATGGAGTACGTAAAAATTGGGAACTGCCCACTGCTGTGAAAATCTCAAGTCTTTTGACCATCTCCAACGATTTAGTCTTTGAAGTCTCCTCTTCCTGTTCGTGTGTGTACGGCGCGAGGGTTTTGTCTGAGTCGTGTCAGTCCATGGAGGACTCAGCTTCGTATCAGTCTGATTCAAATCTAATGGCTACTGGCGCTTCCAAATTCCTCGCCAACCTTCCCTCTCGCGGATTCTTATCATCCACTGTCTTCTCTTCTAATTTGGTGATTCTCATTACTCATTTTTCCTTGTTAGTTCAAGTCCAATGTGAGTCCCAATTTCTGTTTATTCAAATGAATAATTGCTTGTTTCTTGAGAAAAAAGTAGTAACGAAAGATGGGTTGTTTCGTTGGTGTTTATTTCTTGGAAAGTTCTTTTCATGTTGTTGTAAACTTATTTGTGCTAGGTGATTGATGGCATATTTGACAGTATCAATATGCATATGATGCAAATATACTGTCCTTAGATAGGTTAGTAGTGAGATTCAAACGTCTATATCTATGTCTTTGGTTGTGGGTAATTGAGTTGTCTCTTTGTTGCTGTTATTTTTTGTTGTTGCAATTTTAGGTATGGAGATAAAATGTGACGGTAACAGTGTTAAAATGGTTTTGGTAAATCGCAGCCATTACATTGCAATTGTTATTGAAAACATAAAATGAAAATGGAGGAAATGAAATATTGACTACATTGATCATCCAAATACTTCATGCTTACCAATCATCATCATCTGAATGTGTTTGCAGTGAATAATTACGGTAATTTATCTGTCATTTTCCTACATTTTTTGTACGATAAAAAATATGGGTACTTGAAAGCTTAGGTTTGAAGTTCATCTCATTGTTTGACTTCTTCTTTTTGTGGTCAGTCTTATGTATTAAGGGCATGTAGTAGCAAGAATTTTTCTTTTTCAGTTCATTATTTTTTCGCAATTGAATCTTTTCCAAGTGTTATTATGTTTTCATCCTCACTTCTTCGAATTCTGCACAGGGTCGGATGCGTGTGTATATTAGCGATCATGATACATCATCTCCAGGTTTGCTTTCATTTTCAACCAGTAGACTTTGTTACTTTGGAATGTGCAAAGCACTTTATGAGGCTTTAATGGCTAAGAAATTATGCCACGTCCTTTAGTCTTTTGGACCAAGCCTTTCTGGTTGACATATTGTGAAATAGTAGGTTAATTGCTTTTGCAGTGATCATATGGTTAACAACACTTATCATTTCAGAAAATAATATGTGAAGTGTTGATGCCACTTTCCTTCTTTTGTTTGATAACTTGGGGATTCAAAATTGAGTCTTTTATCAACTGGGGAGGGGAATATACCATTGAGCCAAAGGCTGCTTGCAGCTCCCATTATTATTGCCTTCTGGACATTCATGTCTTGAAATTAGAATATACATAAAAGAATTGAAACCAATGTATCCAAGTTTTCTTGTCACTATAATTTATCATACTTATGCCTTATCTAGCACATCAAGTATTAGGACTATTTAACAGTTATTGAAAATATTTGTTCAGGTTGTACTTTTGGATACTATTATTGATGGCTCTAAGTTGGGATAGTTAAGCTGTTATGACTTGTTGCAGAGGCCCAAGAAATAAAGACTAACCAAGCAAACATACTGATCAGATCACTTCAGCTTAAGAAGCAGAAAGGTGAATCCTGTTCAAAGAATGTGCAAGGTCCACATTCCACCGATGGATCTCGAAAGAGGTGATATTTCCATCTTGCTTCAATGGGGCAACCTGAAAATTCTTGATAATAGTATGTATATATTTTGGCATACCATTATGTTGCAGCATGTTCTTGAAACTGTCTATCTACTTTCCTGATTTTGTGGCTCTGCTACTTTATAAATATTTTTACTGAGAAAGACTTTTTTACTGTCTGTATATGAATATACTCTGTTCAATGCTTGCTGCTCTTATGTTTTTAGGGGCCCCGACAGGCTGTTGGATGGCAGAGCATCTGCTAAGAGAAACAACAGTGAAACTGGTTCATTGCAAGGTGAGCAACTGATCCTTTTTTTAGCATCAATAATATAGGTTTTGCAGTATTCTGTGACTATGGCTTGTTCTTATAGTGTATTATTTACTTTGAAAACATTCGTAACATTTAATATGCCCAAGTCTTGTTTGAGTTTGTCATAACTTTGCAGAGTGAAGGCTAAGTTGTATCATTATGTTTAATTTAGAAGTCTATGGAGGGACAGTTTCTTGGTAGAGGCACATCGCAAGTCCCCCTTGCTCCATACGAACTGGCACAAATTGTTTTTAGGAGCTAAGCTTTCTGATTTCCAATGTCAGCGAGACTTAAGTGGTCATTTCCAAGTACAACAGAAAGTGCAAACTTTTTGCTCAAAGCAGAGCTTTATAAAATTGAAGTGTCTGAGTAGGTATAGGGTCTCCCTTTGTTTTTTCGAAAAATGAATAAATTGTATTAACTACAGACGAAGCTAATACAACATTACAATGAGTTCTAAGCTATTAAACTTATATTCAATCACAACATAATTGGAAGTTCATAAGAATTAAGACATTACAAAACATAAATATCTTTACCAGCAGATCATAGTTTCCATCATTCCTTCACGTCCAAAGTGAGTGCTTCCTATGCATTGTTGGCCAAAATGGCTAATCTAATCCAGTTGACTATTGGATCAGCTAGCTACCATTTTCCCACTTCAATGTTCTTGAACATTCTGCTATTTCTTTCCTTCCAAAGAGAGTAAATGTCAGAGGAGAAGGCTGTTTGGACTTACCATGTTGAGAGTGTTCTATCGACCAGTTCAACGTTTGCTCTGATTCATATGTGATGCTGTCAGTTGCAATCATGTGAAGGATTCTGCTCCAAATAGCTTTAGAAAAACTGCATTGAAAGAAGAGATGACCCCTATCTTCCATTGCCATCTTACATAATACACAAGTAGGATCAATATTGCCATGCCACTGACTTTTAGTTCTGAGCCTGTTTCTAACCTCTAGCCAAGTGATTAGAGAGGCTTTAGGGATTAGAGCATTTCTCCACAGAAGGTTATACCACTGGGCTGCCAATATTCTGTTGATAATCATTTTCTAGCAAGATTGATTTCAGAATGTTCCATTTGAGTTGAGTGTCCAGGAGATTTTATCTACCTGTTCAACATCATTCAAATGAGGTAAGAGCTCTTCTAGGATTGCAAAACCCCTGAAATTTCCACTCCACTCACAGCTAATTAACTATTCTAGTTCTTAGTGATGCTATTCCCTTTCCCGTCTCAATTGTGAAGAAATCTGGAGAGTTGTTTGAATGGGGGCATACTTGTTCCAGAAAATATCATCTTAAGTACCCTCTATTTGTTAAGTCATCAACATCTTATGTTCATAGTGGTGTTTTTAACTTTTTGCTTTCCAGAGGGATCTGCTAGCTGCACATCTGATAAGGTCTTCCATTCTCTTACAGTTGAAAGGCTTCGCGCCCTTCTTAGGGAGCGAGGTCTGTCACCTAAAGGGAAAAAGGTAAGGATCATAAAACTTTGTTTTGAATTGATCCATGTGTTTGTACAAATATGTGTGGAAGCAGGCACTATCAAAGATGTTGGTCTTTTTCTCATTACATTATAAGCCTGAGTCAGATGATAATTATCACCTTGTGCAGGACGAACTGGTTGCTAGGTTGAGAGGTGTAAATGGTTGATTGTTGATGAATCTGATATCCCAATGTTTAAAATTAGGCATGCAGAGTATGTTTTTTTTTGTTTTGTTTTGTTGCTGTAACTTACGAGATGGGTAAAAAAAAAAAAAGAAATATGCTGGTAGTGCTTCAAGTAGGTCATGGAAATAGGGACGGCAGTAAGATTGGCAAAGGGGTTTGATTCAAATTGACGTGTAAAAACTCAAGTGAGTTAATTTTCGGCTGAGATTGAATTTAAGAGAGTTGATTCGACTTAATCGACAAGAAAAAGTTTACCCAAATTTGATCTGATCCTTTTTCTTTTTAATTAAATTCGAATTGTTTGGTCCCAATAATTGACTCAAAAAAGGATCATTATCAACAGGGATGGCAATTTCAGCCCAGTCTGTCGGCTCGGTCCGATTCAGCCAATTTTTAGCCCGAATTTGGTAGATCATGGGCGGGCCATAGGTCGACCTGACCATTTTAGAAACGACACTATTTTGTATTTGTTTAATTAAAAAAATATAAACGAGCTAGAATCAAGGCCACGACTGACAGCCCAACTTGGCCATTGGCATTCTTAATTGTCAACTATTTAGTGCGCGAAGAAAAAGATAAGCCTTAATAGTAATAAGGTAAACTTGAAATACAAGTGTATTGGTTATTGAATAATAACAATAACAATAATAATTCTACACAAGGTTACTCATTTTACGAAAGTTGAAAAAAAACACTTCAAGTATATATAATTTTTCTTTATATTTTATAAAAAAATTGTTTCCGTATAAAACGCAAATAAAATGTTGCGGACAATTAAATAAATATGATCATATTCAATTTACACTTCTCAAAAACTTGTTCTAATCTAATTGTTAAATTTGACTTTAATAAATTAAATTCCATCTAAACTAATAATTTTATTATAATTATTTCAAATTATTAATTTAATTTAATTTAATTTATAAAATTAAATTAAAACATTATATCAATAATATTTAATTGATTTACATATATTATTCATATCCCCTGTGATTTATCATTATTTTTAACTAAAGACTAAAAGAAATTTATAAAAATTAAAAATTATTTTTCAACAATTTTAAATGTTATAACAATTTTTAATTGATCAGAGAGTTTGAGTATTTAATGCAAGGACTATCAAATTTATGCATGTAGGTGTGAACTTGAAAAGATTGATAGATTGGTCTCCATCCACATAAATAAACAAATGTGAGCAAACATCAACACATTGTTCCCTGTTAAGAAACCAGAAGGAATTGGTCACAACTAACTCTTGTCAGAGACAAAGTTATTCATTCATTCATGGCAAAACTGTCACAGAGCCAAAGGCAAGGATTTAACTATCATCAGCAGATTCATCATATGAGAAGACCAACTAGTCTTCATATATGATTAATGAATACAAATGCCCTTCATTACTCAAACATATCACACATTTCATTCTTAAAACATTCACTTAATAACTCATCCAATCTTATATTTTAAACCTATCCAATATCTATGGTCAAATCCTAAATCAGAAAGACCCTAAATCTACTGCCTTCTCCATTATCATCTCTAGAACAACTGGAACAACAAACTCATCTATGCTCTCATAGAACACCGCATGCCACCTGAGATACAAACTTGCCCAGAATTCCCGTCAGGCACCACCAAGACACAAGATCTATATTTAACAATACCAAGAAACAAAAATTTGTTCTGTACCATAATGGAATTGTAAGCTTTGGCGTGCATGCCGAACACATAATTGGATCAACCCTTCAACTACAAGCTTTTTGGAGCCTCGGTTGCAGCTGATTTTCGGTTCAGGTATCGAATAACAGCATCGTCAACCCTAATATCCAAATAAAAATGATTAGTAATGATAATGTTCATTCATTTCCTATTGCAGTCCAAACCTACGGTAGCTAAATCCATGAGAGAGAGGAATCTGCTTCTTAATTTTCCTCTGTCTCTTATCAAATTAATCTTCTATTAGAAGGAAATGTACATCTCTTTTACCGTATTTATAAAATTAGGGACAAGAAATGGAACCCTAAATTGGAAAGAATTAGACTTCAAACTTTAGCCCGACTATTTCACCCCAAAAAGAAAAGGATAAATTAGAAAAGAAAATTGAAGTTACCATGGCTGATTATAGAATTCAGATCGATGCTCTTTCTCTGCGTTACAGCTAGCATCCCCTGCAACCAGCTTTAGATCTTTACTCTGAGAAGCAATCAAAGTATTGATGAACTCTGCTGGAGACTGACTGAAACCAAGAAAGAAAGCCCGTCTTCGACGATGTTCATGTATCTTCTTTATAGCATTACATATTACTTCGTCACAGGTATCAATTTCTTTGTGTTTCTCGGTACTTGCCAAAAATGCAGCGAGATCCTTTTGTACTGAAAAAGGAACATCCACTACGATATCATAACAAGCAGTCCCAGAAGGACAATTGCCTGATAACTTGATCTTATGCTCCAAATGGATAGGCTGGGGAGGGGTTAAATGTTGGCTTATTTTCTGTGAAACTGCTTGGAACTTCATCTTCTCCTCGCCAAATACTCTCTGAAGTGGGGGATCACACATGAAGAACGATGGATCGTTGGGGCTCTGCAATTTTTGAGATTTCACATATTGCCAGAATGCTACTAGAATTTTGGGTCGCGTCTCTACCTCAATTCCAAGAATTTCAGAAAGAGCAGGTGAAAGCTTGAATCTCTCAGGAACATAATTCATCTCTAGTCTTATTATTGCATTAAATTCCTTATCTCCTTTTCTTTTCACCTCAAAACCCTCGTGAAGCACAGGTGACCGAGCACTCTCCCATAAAATAACATGGTTATCTGGATAGAGGTTCTGGTCTAAATATACTGTAATTCTCTTAAAGAATGATGAGAATTTTGGGTATTGTTTCTGTACTTGCCCAGCCAACACAGGATCTTTCCCATCTTCCAATATTCTCCCAATAATTTTCAGTGACCAAGAAGGAGGTGCAGAATTCTTGTTTTCATCAGCCCCTTGACTCTGATTTTCAAAAGTGTTAAATACATATACTCGAAGTGTTTTCCCAACAGAAGGAGGCCTTTTGAGTGACTCTTGTATGTCCATCTTCTTTCTTGCCATAGAAGCATCTACTCTAGCTTCGAATTCAAGCAACTGGGTATACAGTGCAGACTCTGGCAAAATTGCAGCAACTTTCTCAGGTATTCGTGTATCTGGAAGCTTCCTTTTCTTTCTACGTGGAGCTGGTGTCAACTCCATAGTTTTAAATGGTGAAGCCACATTGCTATTCGACGAAACACCAGAAGGCCTAGAAGGTGGTTTCTGGTTAGGCCTTTTGGCACTAACAGTACCAGGCGTGGAGCCAGCAGGTGATGACACTCCGACAGTGCTGGATGTAGGGTTTTGCAGCTGAGCAAGGGATTGGTTTGTTGACTGTAATTGAGACTGGAATCTGGCATGAGCTGCCTGAGCAGACTGTGAATGACCCAACAGTTGAGTTTGTGGCTCGGACAACTGAAAATGGCCTGGAAAGGTGGATGTCCCATGTGCCTGAGGCTGTGACTGTGAAAGAAGGTGGGTTTGGTGGTTCATGGGCTTAGATTGTGCAACTCCCCCAGAATTGGCAAACGGGGACAAAGTGCCAATACTTTTATTGGGGTTAGTATTATTCATCAACACTCTTATAAGTTATAACCACAATGCCTTTCAAATCTTGAACAATTCTTCGTCAAACAACAACTAACTTCATACAATAGCTTAATAAAACCAAAGCAACACCACAACTGGAATCTTGGTATCGATCAAAAACCCATCTTTTCTAGATTTTACACCTTTCAAATCCCTCAACTGAGCTTCAAACAACAAAAGAAGAGACCTTGGAATCCCTTACCCACCCAAAAGCTAGGTCAAAATTCCGAAGCACAAATTAACATTGAACTCCATAAGAATCACAGAAAAAGAATCCCTTTTTTTTTTTCAAATTCTGATTCTTTAACAGAAGCACCGTTCACCAAAGGAAAACAAAGAGCAAAATCCATATCCTTCTAATCAAAACACTTCAAGAACATACAAAAACCTCAAAAAAAGGAAACAGAATTGGATAAGGATTCTTACTGAACGAACCAAGACGTCACTGAAAGTTTAGTACTTGCTCTTTGCTTTTCTCCAAAAGTTCGGAATTCTTTCTGCGTTTCAAGATCGGTGGTTCAATGGAAGCCAACAAGTCGGTGTTTCCGACTCAAGCTCAAATCATCAATGGTACTTATTTCCTCGAAATTAAATGACCTAAATACCCCTCTAGTTGATGATTTTAAGAAGGGGTTAGCGATTAAAAATAAAAAATGAGTGGTTAGTTGTTGATTATTATTATAAGGGCAATATTTTGATATCCTATTTTGAGAAATCTTCCATACCTTTTATTTAGTAGAGGAATGAAACTCATTCCTTAGTAATGAATCTTTTTTAAAAAATATTTTAAATGTTAATTAATTAAATATAATTAATTAATTAAAATATAATTAATTACAATATAATTACTTAAAATAATAATATTAATTAATTAATTACATTATAATTAATCAAAATATAATTCATTCATTAATTAAAATATTGTAATTAATTAATTAAAATATAATTAGTTACAATATAATTAATTAAAATATAATTCATTCATTAATTAAAATATTGTAATTAATTAATTAAAATATAATTAATTAAAATATATTGATTGATTAATTAAAATATTGTAATTAATTAATCAATTAAAATATAACTAATTAATTAGTTACAATATAATTAATTAAAATATAATTCATTCATTAATTAAAATATCATTATTAATTAATTACAATATTTTAATTAATTAATTACAATATAATAAATTAAAATATAATTCATTTTTATTTTTTTAATATTTTTTACAAATTAACTATTGTCAATAGTAATAATAATCATTCCTTCCTCTTAACTAACTATCATAATTATAATGATAATATACATTCTCATTCCTCACTATATTCATTCTTATTCCTATTATTTTTCCCCTGTACGAACTAACCACTCCCTTATTATCGAATTTGAGAAAGTTGGCTCAACGTGAAAAGGCCTAAAGACGAGTAAACCTTAGCAATTCTGGTTCTAGATGAGAACGTGTAAGTAGCAGTAGAGGCTGCAAACATGGCATGTTGTTATGGTGTTTTTTTTCTTGTTAAATTCCTTCGTGTTCTTCGTATAAAAAGATCCTATCTTCACTTTTATCCATGGGATGTAGGTATAGATTACATTCCTCCTTTACAAAGAAGAATTAGACTTTTTCCATAAGAAAGCATTGATTCTTGGTTAGGAAAGTAGTTTTTTTTCCTAAAATTTATATTATCACGTTTGATTCATTTTTTTGAGTAGTTAAGAAAGTAAAAACTTTCCCAGACTAAGAAAAGTAGTAGCACTTTACTTGAATTCTAAATCCCATCACCCCCTTAGTATTTAGATTACTTTCCTTATAAATTTAATCTAAAAAATACGCTAGTCAATTCAATCCTTCCATTTCTCTCAATTCTATGACAACTCTTTTATAAAATCTTACCCCCTTTTCAACTATTCTTATTGTTCTCTCGTTAACAGGATTTTGGATATTTTTGTTCAGAAGTTTTAATCGACAATCTTCAAATGCACTATTTGTATTTTTTTCAATGTTAGAAAAAATTTTAATATTTGATTCAAGATTTATCTTTGTACTCAGTTGAGGTTTTTTAAGTATTTTTCAATATTATATTTATGATATAACTGTATTATGTTATTAAAATATCATAAATGAAAAAAATTAACATTTAATAATATAACTTGTATTACAAATTTACATTATTTAACGATTTCAATTTTTATTCAATTTGTAGGGATATAATTGAAAACACAAGTCAAAATTAAATTATATTTCATGAAATACTGTTGTATACCAAACACTATAATAAGAATCCACCCAACTTTCTTATTAGAATTCTTATAAGTATCCAAACATGTAAATACCTTTACTTTCCATAGATTTATTTTCCTAAGAATCATATTCCAAATGTAACACCCCACTCTTGCCGGACCCGAATCCGATATCGACTGTGATACCCGAATCCGTGCCCCGCGAGGGTAGCGTGTCACATCACTTCACTAAACAAAAGTCGGTATAATTAAATTT
>JANZXP010000007.1:25865640-25880507 GCA_027576715.1 Erythroxylum flavicans | reverse complement strand
CTGATGTAGGACAAATAGAGGAATTATGAACTAGTAGTTAAAAGCACAAAATTAGGAAGTGTGGATGATATTAGGCTACTGGAATATTAGGTTTCAAGGTTGAACTTTGGCTAGGAATGCAGAATTTTCAGATTTTGTAAAGCTGGGAATTTAAGGTTTGATTGCTGGAATTTTAGGCTTAGGATTTTAAGGTTTAAGATGGTTGGAATATAGGTTTGAGATGGCTACAATGTAGGTTTAAGAGGGCTGGAATTTAGGTTAGGGTTGCTGGATTTTTAGGAAAGAACACAAAGAATGGAAGGTAGGAAAGTAGGAATCTCTCTTAGGGTCTAGGAACTCCTAGGGTCTAAGAATCACTCTTAGAAGAAAGCATCACACCTACTAATTGAAAGCTTTTAAGTTGTAGAAAAATTCCACATTGCATGTTGGTAATGAAAGGCTAAGTACATATGTATGGTGCTCTTAGAATCCTTGTTCTAGTAGGACAAGGATTTCTAATTTAAATCCTAAAATGATAGAAATTTTATAAGTCCTATTCAACCAGGATAACATATCTAAAATAAGAATAACATAATACTACTACTTTATCTATAAGGAATCCTAATGCAATATGAATTTCAATCTTTATCTTTGATGTCAACTCAATTGCCAATCTTCATCCCACCAAATTAAAGCTTGTGATTGATTAATCTTTCCTCTTTTATTTCTCTTATAGAATTTAAAGTTCTTTTGCATCAAGTTCTTTTGGTAATTATATAGTATCTGTTTACCCACTCAGTTATCCATGTGTGATGAAGCAGTAACCGGTCTTCATATGTCTTCATTGTGCACATCAGTCTTCTATTTACCTATGTGATGTTCTAGTTTTTAATTTCTGGCTTCATGCTTTCATGTTGCTGCTTTCTCTGTGGCATTAGAATTACTATTCTTCATTCTAATATTCAGGGGCCCTCCTCATGGGGTTCGGGGGAAGGTGATGCTAGTCTTTGAGGACAATATTATGTCAAAAGTTGGGGTGAGGTTTGATAAACACATTCCTGATGGGGTTGATCTTGGAGGTCTTTGCGAGGCTGGACATGGATACTTCTGCAATGGTAATGTTTAACTAGGTTGGACGGACTTTGATTTGATCAATGTCTCCATCTATCTTCATTTTTTCTTTTTTAACCGAAGTTACCGAAAGTTTTGTCACTTTGTCCAGTTTATGACCTTAACTTGGAGAACGGTGGTGTTGAAGACTTGGACAAGTTACTTATTAACACACTGTTTGAGGTTGTGATTTCTTGCAATTGAATGGGTTTTCATTTGGTTTTGCATTATCTACCAGTTTAATTGGATTTTAATCTAAATGATTAATTTTTCTATCAGGCTGTATATAGTGAGAGCAGAGATTCTCCACTCATTTTGTTCATGAAAGATGCGGAGAAGTCCATGGTAGGAAATACAAATACTTATTCTACATTCAAAAACCGACTAGAAAAGCTTCCTGACAACGTTGTAGTGATTGGCTCACACACACAAACTGACAGTCGGAAGGAAAAGGTATTGTTTATTAACAAATAAAAAACGTGGATATAAATTTCTGACAAATAATTGGATGATGTGTTGTGAGCTGCATTGCATAGCTGTTGACAATAAATCTTAACCTTTTACTCTTAATGCTCATAAGCTGAGAAAGTTACTAATTTTAGAACATTTGCAAGACGATATAATTATTCATGTTCATTTGCTTTATTGATCTGTCATTTGATTGTGGTAAGGGAGCATACTGCAAAGATGCAGGTTCATGTTTAGATGGCTCAGAACATTATCAATTTTCTTTTAGTTTATCCTGAGCCAGCACTCAACTGGGGCAACAATGTTTTGAGAAGAAAATTTTACGCTTAGAAGTCTGTTAGCTATCTGGTATCTGTCTTGAATTTGACAGAAGATATTGGGTAATAAACCTAGTGTTATGTAGAAAACTTGCTTTAGCCTTATTTTGGAGATTTGTTGCTTCATATTCAAAGCATTATAACTGCCTTTATGACATGTTTGTTTTTTGCAGTCACATCCTGGTGGTCTTCTATTCACAAAATTTGGAAGCAATCAGACTGCTCTTCTTGACTTGACTTTCCCTGTATTCTCTCTCTCAGACACACTCATGCATCTGCATATGTGTTTGTTTCTTCATCTGGGGCATTATTATGTTTCAGTGCATGATGTATTGTGAATAATTCAGGATGGCTTTGGAAGACTGCATGATCGAGGGAAGGAAGTACTTAAGGCAACAAAACTTCTGACTAAGCTTTTCCCAAATAAAGTGGCCATTCACATGCCTCAGGTATGTTGATGACTGATAGACACTTATGTGTATTTATTTTTATGGTCTATTGAGAACTCAAAAATTGCAGGATGAGGCACTTCTGGCTTCTTGGAAAAATCAGTTGGATCGAGACGCTGAAACCCTTAAAATGAAGGGGAATCTGAATCATCTGCGCACTGTGAGTCTTTTCTGCTTTAAGCTTCAATACTTAACCAAATATTACTAAGTAATCATTTCTTATATATTGTTTAGCAGAAGGAATAGTCTTTCAGCTATTTGGCTCTGCTGATGGGTTTCATGTCTCTAGATTCTAGGATGGATTGCTAAAATATGTAGACCAAATGCTTTTATGTGCTTTATCTTGAAAGGAAACTTGTCTATTTTTTGAAATCTTTTTCCTATTGGGTGTGCTACTGTTCTTGGCAATCCTCATAGTCAGTCCCTTAAAAGAATGCAAAGTTGATTTTGAAGACTACGCGGTACATTCTCTGGGTTCAGGAGAAATTTGCTTTTATCATTGGCCGTCTTTTGGGACATGATACAATGACTGAGAATTGATTCATATCTTTTAGATACTAGTCTTTTTAAGGGTTCTATATGTTGGTTGCCATATGGAAGATGAATGGCTCCAGATGTTTTCCTTTTGATAGTTTTGGAGGTTTAGACCTTGGAGGCTAGCTAGAGCTTTGACTGATGGCAGGGTTCCTCCATCATAAGCTTTAGGCCACTGTTCTTGAGTCGTAGATACAACTAATTTGCCAAAGAAGAGAAAGGCTTTGAAGATCTAACCCTACTTAGCCATGCTTTTAGCTACAAATTAAATATCTTTTGCTTTAGAAATTGTTGTTATGCTAAAGCTACAGCTGATAAGGAGTTCACTATTTATGTAGGTTTTGACTCGAACTGGAATGGAGTGTGAAGGACTTGACACATTATACATCAAAGACCAGACACTTACAAGTGAAAGTATACTTTTCTTCCCTTTGTTTTATTTATTACAAAACTGATACCTTTCTTCCCTTTGTTTATTTATTACAAAACTGCTTCACCACCAACAAGTTCTCTTGTTTGTGCATTCTAGGTGCTGAGAAGGTAATTGGATGGGCTCTAAGTCATCATTTGATGCAAAGTCCTGAAGCTGATGCTGATGCTGATGCAAGACTTGTTTTGTCCAGTGAGAGGTATTTAATACCTTTGCTCTTTCTGTTGGGTTGTATTAGGTATTAGGTAAATTACACAATTGTATTGACATGTTGCAATTCTGGCAGCATCCAGTATGGGATTGGAATTTTACAGGCTATTCAGAATGAATCTAAAAGCTTGAAGCAGTCACTCAAGGTGATTATTGTACATTGTTTTTTTCTGTTATTTTTCAAGCTTGTCTGGAAGGCCTTCAGAGTTTTGCTTTAGTAATTCTTTAGGAAGTTTGGTAATAAACTATTAATTTCCTCTTCTTTGGAGGCTTTTGTCCAAATTATGATGAAAATTGGTGCCTTGACAGGATGTTGTCACGGAAAATGAGTTTGAGAAAAGGCTTTTAGCTGATGTTATTCCACCTAGCGACATTGGAGTTACATTTGATGATATTGGGGCGCTTGAGAATGTCAAAGATACTTTGAAAGAGCTAGTGATGCTTCCTCTACAGAGGCCTGAACTTTTCTGCAAGGGGCAGTTAACTAAGGTTCCCTAACCTTTTTAATTCACAAGCTATTTCTTTCCAGTAGAAGAAGTGATTTTCATCTATACTTCCCAAATGGTCTTACTTATTGATGTATAAAGAAAGAAGGCAGGTTCTCACTGTATTTGCTGATTTACAGCCTTGTAAGGGCATACTTTTATTCGGACCTCCGGGGACAGGAAAGACTATGCTTGCAAAGGCTGTGGCAACTGACGCTGGTGCCAATTTTATCAACATCTCGATGTCTAGCATCACATCCAAGGTTAAGTGTGTTCAGATAGCAAAAGATGTACATTCTGAGTTCAATTTTTGATCTGAAACTCATTTCATCTTGCTTATTTCAGTGGTTTGGTGAGGGTGAGAAGTATGTGAAGGCTGTCTTCTCATTGGCCAGTAAAATAGCCCCTAGTGTTGTGTTTGTTGATGAGGTAAGTTTCTTACAACCCACCCGTTGAGGTGTTTGACATACTATTGTTTGCAAGTGCGGACTCATGCTTCTTTGTTCCTTTTGTTTCTTCTATATTTGTATGCCCCTCTATTATAGGTTGACAGCATGCTGGGGAGGAGGGAAAATCCAGGGGAGCATGAAGCCATGCGGAAGATGAAAAATGAATTTATGGTAAACTGGGATGGTTTACGAACCAAAGATACTGAGCGGGTTCTAGTGCTTGCAGCTACAAATAGGCCTTTTGACCTTGATGAGGCTGTCATTAGAAGACTGCCGCGAAGGTATTGTATGATAATGTCCTTGATATCTATATAGGAAGTAGTACAAATGCTATGCCAGGCTTGCCATGGAAATATTCGGCATGTTTTTTTAGTGGATGTAGTTCAACAGATTAATGTTTTTTCAGTGGATGTAGTTCAACAGATTAAAATTCTCATTTATGGTTGTTACTGTCATGTCTGGCCAGATTAATGGTAAACTTGCCCGATGCTCCAAACAGAGCAAAAATTCTGAAAGTTATTTTGGCAAAAGAGGATCTGTCACTTGATGTTGATTTTGATGCAATTGCAAATATGACTGATGGATATTCTGGAAGCGACCTAAAGGTTTTAGTTCTCATTTTTCTGGTTTGTTTGGTGAGATGGGATGTGTTTTATATTAGTGACTGACCAATGTCCTTTTGTACCTTGCAGAACATGTGCGTCACTGCTGCCCACCGTCCAATTAAACAGATTTTGGAGAAAGAGAAGAAGGTCTGTTTAGTATTCATATCCTATTGAGAATAACACCTTGAGGCTTCTCTCATTTCATTTTGAATCTAAATGAATTCTTTTAATTCTTTGATGATACCTTGTTTGCGGATAAATATGGTTTCCTTCAAGATATATATAAGCATAATAGTATATGTGTTAATGCCCCTTTTTTATGAGCATTTTGCTTTTAACGTATCCATTTTTGGCTTTATTTATGAGCCGTCTGTTGATAAAGTAATTTAGCGCAGGCAGTGATCACCTGGACCCTAATTAAGCTTAACTCTAGTATGATCTCATCCTGTTACAGGAAAGGGCTGCAGCTGTAGCAGAAGGTAAACCTGCTCCACCTTTAAGTGGCAGTGCTGATATACGGCCTTTAAATATGGACGACTTCAAATATGCTCATGAACGGGTATGATGCTGATGAGGAAAGCTATTGCTTCTATCTTTTTTCCTTTCGAGTCACTGTGAATGTTTCCTGCTGACGTTTTTCTTGGTTACTTGAATAGGTTTGTGCAAGTGTATCGTCTGAGTCTGTCAATATGACCGAACTGCGACAATGGAATGAATTGTACGGTGAGGGTGGCTCGAGAAGAAAGAAGGCTCTCAGCTATTTTATGTAAATCTCTCATGTACAAATGCTGGTCTTATTCTCAATTCTCCTTTATTCCCCTAAAAATTAACTGGGCAGCTCAAAAATGCTTGGCTTTGTAGGGGAGCTATTTTGTCTGTAATCTTTGGGATAGAGGTTCCTAAATTCAGTTATTTTTAGTCTCTCTAGGGTGGTTAGGTGGGTGGTATCAAGGGCGTGAAGGTTCTTCTTTTTTACCTACTATCCTATATTTTAGACTTAATTTAACTTATCGACGTCTAATATGGAAGAAAAATTAGAGGATGTCTCTTTGTGAATATATTTATTTGATTATTACAATAATGTTTTGTTTTGTTTTGTTTGACTGAATAATAAATACTAGAAATTTGAAACCTGCGCATCTTTCTTCGTTTTCTATTTCTTGGTAGTTTGTAGGGGTGTTTAATGTAAAATCTAACTTCTGTAAATAGTCTTTTGTCAATCAAATGGTAGTGCGGTTCTGACCATAGCATGATTGAATCTTTAATTTTGACAGCTCTAAAATTAGATGATTAGTGCACATGACAATTTGTTCTTCTCCGCCGATAGTTGTATCTTTTGTTATATATATAATAAATGGTTCTTACTAGTTAAGGATAAGATTGTATATTATTGAATTTTTTTGATATATCGTATCAGCAGACTCTCATTATTGCAAAATGAAATATTGTATATAAAAATTTGTAAACTGCATATTTGTCATTTGACGGTTAAAATTTAGGGTCAAGTGATGATTTTGATTCAAGTTCAACGTGCTTTCATATATACTTTTAGTGCTTGTCTTACTGAGTCTGTCCTAACTAAAGTACTTCATTTAAGTCAAACATGCCTAAATACTTTTGCATCCAAATCCAGGTGAAAATTTAGAAACAGAACGGTTGAAGGATACATCCAGGTGTTGATTACGAGCATTTATATGGTGAATTGATCATTTTCCAATCCTATCCATAGCCCTCAATAGCCGAATTGGACAGGAAGAGTGGCATATCTGATAGAAACAACCAGAAAGAAAGATTTACAAACAACAAATATAATCCGTAAAAGTCTTGGTGAGCAGTCTGGTTCCTGTAATTTGGCAAGAGCTCTGCTGACGCATTTTGTGGAACAGAAGCTGAACAAGCTGTCACCGGGTTGAATTCATGATAAAGAATAAAGCTGGGTAAAGAAGGTGATGATCAACTCCAAGATCATCTTGACTGTCCAGTTCTTTGTTTTTGTGAAGGGCGACGACGGCGACGACCTGGAGAACCCAAATTCAGAAAACAGCACTTGCTACTACAGGCTGTTTTCTCATCATGCTGATGAGGATCACAATTATCATCTTGAGCTTCATTCTTATGACCAGCACTTGTGGGGTTTCCTCTTGTCACACTTGAAGTTCCAGTCTTCACAGAGAAGTTAAAGATGGCAGGCTTTGACTTTGGCTTCAGCTTTGATTTTCCATTCCGGGCAGCAACTACATTGCTGGCAGTGCTTGAATGTATGGGGGGGATTTCTTCACTCCAGTGGCCTTCCTGGAACAACTCCATCAGAGTTTTCTCGTCAGAGACTCGTTGAATGCTATTATCTTCAGTATATTGATCACTCCACGATGGATATCTCTGGGAATTACGCGTCATAATTTTGTTGCTGACCTCTTCAGACTGAATTTCCTGCCCGAGAACACTTAACCCCTTGGGAATAGATTCATCAAAGTTGCTTTGACGTCTTGAAGAAAAGCTAGAGGAGGGAGTAAATTCTGAAAGGAGAAATGAAAAGGACATGAGACCATCTTCTTCACCATTCGAACGTTCTTTCTTATAGTTTTCTTACCTTTGTTGACACTGTGGAAATCATCATCAGAATCTGATCCTTGACCAGCTTCCTTGCTAACTGCATTGGAATTGCAATAATGAAAAGTTTTCCAAGATCAGCTTAAAGACTCCCATATACCATTGGATTTATACCAAGAACCAAAGTACAAGAGGAAATTTACAATTCTTTCCAAGAAATACCAGTGCAGACAATACAGAATTTACGTGGTGGTCTTGGTCCTTTCGATTATTTGTATCAGACCATACAAGTGTATAACGGATGCATAGAGCTAGACGAAAACTTTACCAGTCATACTACTAGTGACATGAGAGTGAGATTTCATTTCAGAAAGCTCCGTCGAAGATACATCAGAATGCAGATAAATTCTTTGGGGTATTGAATGGTCTGTAGAGACAGGCCATTCCATTGAAGAAGGTGGCGTTATGATCGCTTCACATTTCATGTTGAATTCCTCGTTTGCGACAAACTGAAGTTCAGAGATTCTGATAACTTCAAGATTGCTCTTTTATCAGAAAAGATTAAAGCTTTCAACAACCTGTTTCTTCCACAACTTCAAGAAATGGCAGAAAACAAGAAATCCACTTTGGTTAGAAGTAGTCGCAAAGAAGTTGACCAATAAAATGGGTTTTTACATTGAACAAAGGGCTTTGTTTTATCCGCTTGAAAGTTACTAATGACAAGAAAATGACAGTAATGCCTGCTAAGCCACAACTTTCAAGCGGATAAAACAAAGCCCTTTGTTCAATGTAAAAACCATTTTATTGGTCAACTTCTTTGCGACCACTTTGGTTACAGAAAAGAGATCGCTTGGAATTGGTCCAATTGGACCCAAAGACTGATCAAAGTTTGTTCCTGCAAGAAAAGGGAATCAGCTGTCCAGATGAGTTTTTTACTAATCAGGTATAATATAACCTGTCAAGATCTCCGTAACTGTATATTCGTGGTGGTGAAATAATGAAACTTGCAACTTCAGTGCAAAGGAAAGGAATTACAGTCTCTTCAATCTGCACATTAAAAAATTGCAGCCTAATCAGTAGTTAGTGTTTCTCAATTATAGTTAATTACAGAATTGAGAGAATAATAAAGGGGCATGTAACTCTGGGATTGTCAGTTCAACTCCGCCTTAACAGTCCGAATTGGTTTGAACCAATACTATATTATTTGTTCAATGATAGTCAAAAGCGCATTTTAGAAGTTTGAGTTAGTCGCTAACGTTTAATCGTGTTCAAAATAAAGATAACGTTTGCAAAACGAACCATAATATTTGAAAAATGTTCAAAACAATCCCTGTTAGTTACTGTTGACGTCGAATTTTTTTCATGATGTGAAATTTTTTAAAAAATTTTAAGTGGGATCCATGCATAAATGATTAGATTTTATTAAAATGGTCCCACTGGATATTAAACAACATGTTGGGGAGGGGAACATTTTGTGACTCGAGTCCCAAAAATCCCATTTGCCGCAATCCCTTCTCTGCTTTGCCGCAATTCCTTTTCTGCCCGTGTACGCATTTGTTGGAATTCAATCGTAATCCAACCATGCATAAGAAATTTTTATGAGACTCCATTCAGATCTCGATAATTGAATAATTTGAATAAAACATGAATATGAATCGTAAGAAATCGTACTTTATTCGCTTTTATATTAAAATCCTTTGAAAGCCTCTTGGATTTGTCAACCATGAGCTATTCACTTATCCGACCTCTGATAGTATCTACAGAGCAGCTTCTCAACACCTTTGAGAAGAAAAAACACAAGAGTGCTAGCTTTTTGATATTTTCTTTTTATTAATAGAAAAATCATTAGAGTGGTATTGTAATTTTATTAAGATTAATTCCTTAATTATAATTAAAGTCTTAATCTAGTTATAATTAGCATAATTTTAACAAAATCAAATATCTTATATTCGATCCTTAAAGTTTCTCAAACTTTATAATTAAGTCCAACTTAATTAAATTGATTTTTCCTTTACAAACTGCTCTTTAATGTGTGACACATTAAGTTCTTAATATATTGACAATGATTATAAATTATAATTTTAATTCACAATTAGAATAAGACGAATTAAAACTTCTTTTAATTTATCTTTAATTCTTCAATTAAACAATTTATAATCATAAATCAAGATTGACGTCTAGCAACATATCATGACCACCAAAATATCAGAAATGTCAAAGTAGTTGACTTAATATGTCTATGCATGGTTATGATATGTAATTTAATCCTTTCGTCATCCAATGTTCCAATTGGACAGAGTATGGACAGTGTCTACTCTTTTCATCTAATCATATTCGTTCTTGCTAATTAGTAACATATTTATAATTGACATTTGAAAACGTTTTTTTTCAAATGTCAATTCACTTTGGCCAGAGAATTCTATAAATTACTACTAATCAAGAACATTAAAACATTTTCTTAAATTACTTTAGAGTGACGAATCCTTTATTTTATAATACATCTAAGTACTATCGACTGAATTATCCAAGGACGGTTCATAAGTGGCATCAAAATAAAGTAATTCCCACACGAGATACCTTGGTAATCTCAAGGCTAAGGATCAGTTATACAACCATCATTATGAGAAAATTCACAGACACATAATTAATATTACAATTGGGATTCTCATAGTTTGGTCAGTTCAGTGACTTATTCTCTAATAATTACCCACACATTAGTTTAAGTATCTCTATACTTTAATTTACGAGAAAACATAATGTGTGCTAGTTTTATCATTTTAATAATATCCTGTCTTGATGAAACTACAACTAGGAACATTTAGAAACAATACATAAATGTAAATGAATCTTATAATTATGATCTCATCATAATTTCAATTACATAGTAATTATTCAAAGGATTTTATCTTTAGAATTAAAACAAGTAATTGAATTAATATACAAAAATAAATAATGCCTTTTTCATTAATTTAATAATAATGTCGTACATTAAATTGCATCCAACTGATTGGATGCAAAGGCATAAACTAACAATTTCCCACTTGCACTAAAGTCAATCGCCTATGTATCTAATACCATATCCATTCATATGTCGATCATGTCTCTTTTGAGATAACGACTTAGTGAGACGATCTGCAAGATTCTCTTCAGTGGAAACTCGCTCCAATGATGTGTCTTTCTGCTCCACTATCTCCTTGATTAAGTGAAATTTCCTGAGTATATGTTTAGACCGTTGATGAGACCTGGGTTCCTTTGCCTGCATAATAGCACTGTTGTTGTCACAGTACAATACTATAGGCTTAACAATGCTAGGAACTACTCCAAGTTTAATAATGAACTTCTTGATCCAACTCTAACATTGAAATGTACTCTACCTTGATAGTTGAATCTGTAATGGTTGGTTGTTTGAAACTTTTCAACTTATAACACTACCATTTACAGTAAAGATGTACTCTGACTATGATCTGCTATCATTAGGATCTGAATGAAAACTAGCATCTAAATATCCTTGAACTCTTAGTCCAACTTCTCTATAGACCCAGAAAACATCTTTAGTTCTTCTCAAGAACTTTAAGATTTTTTTCATAGTCATCTAATGACCCTCACTTGGATTGGCTTGAAATTTGTTAGTTATGCTCAAAGTATAAAAGACATCTGGTCTAGTACATAGCATCGCATACATGATAAATTCAATTGCCAGAGCATATGGAATACAATTCATTTTATCTCTCTCCTCTTGTATCTTTGGACACAAACTCCGTGAGAGAGAAATCTCATGTGACATGGGTGGTAAGAATCCCCTCCTGGAATTCTCATGCTAAACCTCTTTAGCATTTTACCTATGTACGTGGATTGGGACAATCTAAGCAACCCCTTTGATCTATCTCTGTAGATCTTTATTCCTAGAATATAGGCTGCTTCTTCCATATCCTTCATAGAGAAATTCTTGCATAACTAAATCTTTACGAACTGAAGCATAAGTATGTCGTTTCCAATTAGCAATAAGTCATCTACATATAGCATTAAGAAAACGAATGCACTCCTATTAACCTTCTTATAGACACATGGTTTATCTACATTTTTGATAAAATCAAACTCTTTGATTGTCTTATCAAAACAGATGTTCAAACTCCATGACACTTGCTTAAGTCCATAAATGGACTTTTGCAACTTGCATACTTGATTAAGAAATGTCTTGGATTAAAAACCTTTAGGTTGTGTTATATACACATCCTCCTGCAAATTCCCATTGAGAAGTGTTCTTTTGACATCCATCTGCCAGGTTTCATAATCATGATATGCTGTTATAACCAACAAGATCCTTATAGATTTTAGCTTAGCTACTGGCGAAGGAGTTTCATCAAAATTAACCCCTTGTTTTTGTTTGTAACATTTATTCACTAACCTCGCTTTGTACGTATGTACATTTCCATCCATGTCAGTTTTTCTCTTAAAATCCACTTGCATCCAATAGGTACAATATCATCAGGTGCATCCACTAAAGTCCATATTTGGTTAGTGTACATAGATTCCATTTAAGATATTATGGCTTCTTGCCATTTTAAAAAATCAATGTCAGACATCGCTTCTTTAAAATTAGTAGGCTCATCATGTATGAGCGATACATTATTCTTCCCCTGCTCAATATGTATATCTAATTTAGTGGAGGGACAAAGTATTTTACTAGTGCATTGCGGACTATGTGTCTCTTGAATTCTCGGTTGTACATTATATGTATCAACTTAAGGTTCTTGTTCCACCTCGATGGGAATTTGTGGCTCTTGAAGTTTTTTAAGTTCTACCTCACTTTCACTACTTTCTTTGAGAATAAATTTTCTTTCTAAGAATGTAACATGTCTTGAGACAAACACCTTTTACTCAACAAGATGGTAAAATTGATATCTGAAACTCTCTTTCGGATACCCTACAAAATTGCATTTATCTGATTTAGCTTGAAATTTATGAAGATATAGCACGCTTCACATTAGCGTCACATTCCTAAATCTTTAAGTGTGGCAGTCTTGGTCTTCTACTAGCCCATATCTCACATGATGTCTTGTCAATTGATTTGGATGAATCTCTGTTTAGAAGGTATGTTGCGGTTTGAATGGCATATCCCCAAAAGGAGATAGGAAGGGCTGCATTACTCATTATGGAACGCATCATATCTAATAAAGTACGATTCTCCTCTTAGACACTCCATTATGCTGTGGAGTTGCGAGAGGAGTCCATCGTGAGAGAATCTCATTCTCTTTTAAGTAACCAAGAAACTCGTGATATAAGTATTCACCACCTCGATCTGATCTAAGTGTCTTAATAATTTTACCACTTTGTTTCTCAACCTCTAGTCTAAATTCTTTGAACTTTTTAAAAGATTCAGATTTTTGTTTCAATAAGTACACATAATCATATTTAGAATGATCATCTATAAACGTAATGAAATACGAATATCCACCTCGAGTACTAGTGGACATAGGTCCATATATATCTGAATGTGTTAACTCTAAAAACTCATTGGCACATTCTCCCTTTCCACTAAAGGGTAGTTTTGTAATCTTTCCAATAAACAAGATTCACAAGTTTCATATGATTCATAATCAAAAGAATCTAAATATGCTTCTTTATGTAACTTTGTGATTCTAGTTTCATTGATATGACCTGACCTACAATGCCATAAATAAGATAGATTTTGGTCAATTAACTTTCTTTTCTTGCTATTTATGTTAAAAAATTGGCCTTTTAAGATCTAACTCATATAAACCATTTGTAAGTAATCCAGATCCAGAATAAATATCATCTTTATAAAAAAAACAATTGTTATTCTTAATAATAAAGACAAATTCATTCGAATCTAAATAAGAAATAGAAATGATGTTTCTTGTAATACCTGGAACATAATAATAATTATCAAGTTCTAACACAAGGCCAAAAGGCAAGGTTAAACTACAAGTTCCTACAGCTAATGCAGCAACTCTTGCTCCATAGCCAATTCACAGGTCTACTTTGCCTTTCTTCAACGATCTACTCCATGTTAACATCTGCATGTTATTACAAATATGAAAACTCTATCTAGTATCTAATACAAGTATGTGGAACAGAAGTAGAAAGATTGATCTCAACCATAAACGTACCTAAAGAGACAACTTCCTTAAGCTTCTTATCTTTTAAGGTAACAAGATAAGATGGGTAGTTCCTCTTCCATACATTAGTAGAAGCCTTTTGTTTCTATTTCTTCTTAGAGCCCTTTTTCTTGCTCTTAGAAGAACCCATAACAAGTACAGAATTGGTCCTTCTTAAGGCACCCTTCTGCAGTCTTAAGCATGTTCAACAGTTCGGGCAATGTCATGTCCTTTTGGTTCATATTGAAATTCATGACGAACTGTGAAAAACTCGAACTTAGAGAATACAACATTATATCAACGCTTAACTCATGGTCATGACAAAACCTATTTAGGCTAATTTTTCAATATACCCAATCATCTTTAGTACATGCAGGTTGACTGAAGATCCTTCTTTCATCTTGTATTGAAATAATGCCTTGGAGATTTGATATCTCTCAACCCTACTTTGTGCACTAAACAACTCCTTGAGATGCAGAATCATAGTAGACACATCCATGCTCTCATGTTGCCTCTAAAGCTTAGGAGACATGCTAGCCAATATCACACATATGGCTTGCTTAACGTCATCAATATAACGTTGATACCTCTCCCAGACTTCATCAGCTGCATCCAAACTAGGTTCTTTTGAAGAAGGAGTGTCAAGAACGTAAAACTTCTTTTTTTGCCTAAGAACTATTCTCAAGTTTCGAAACTAGTTTGAGTCCAATTAACTTGTTATCATCCATGATGCTCCTCAACGTTAAGTTGATACTCATCTTCAGATTCGATAACCGACCAACATAAAAGGAGCAAGTATTAGTTTATATCCAAAATCAAATAAAATAAAGACTTTAAAATATTTGATTACTCCTACTATTTTATTCAAAATAATAGCCCTCACTATTAAATTAAGAAATTATCAAATAATTTCCTAGTGGACTAGGTGTAACATCCCGTTTCCATACAAATGGTTGAACCATGGAAATTGGTACACAGGAGATCAATCGGAGAAATTAGGAAAAAACATCTCATACTCATGCATTATATAATACACATATACACGTGAACAGTGATTTTTGCACATGAAAAATAACTGTACATGTATTCATGACATTTTCCCGGTATAATTGTGAATAAATGTGATTTATGAAAAATATGCTTTGAGTGAATGAAAATTTGT
>JANZXP010000007.1:25852255-25865540 GCA_027576715.1 Erythroxylum flavicans | reverse complement strand
AAGTAATCTAGCTATTAACTCTATGAAATCTCTCAATTATAGGAGAGATTATAGGTGTAATTATAACAATATCAATGATAATAATCTCTGGTCAACAAAATGTAATGATATAACTGTGTTTCTAGGGTTGTTCAGCATCACTGGAAATAGGAATCAGTATGAAAAAAATGTTAAATGCTACCCACCCCATGTTTTGATGCAGTAAAAGTTTCTCATTCCTTGTTGCATCATTCATGTAGAAAAACACGTACACAGTGATTATTCAAGTGATTTGCTATTTTATGCCATTCTCTTTAGTAGCCATAACTAGACAATTGAGCATCCAAGCTATATATACTTTTGGGGAATCGAAGCTTATTCAGATAAGAAGGCAAAAGAAGTAATCATGGTTGTGAAGAAAATTCAACCTACAAGATCATTAGCTAGAGATTTAAAGATTTAAGTTTGTTTGCAGAACACGCCTGGTATATAATTATTATCCCAAGTAGCAATATCATTTTTTGATATTGTGAAACTCGTAACTACTAAATTTTAGATGTCTATTAGATAAACAAATAATTTATATTCATATTCTTGTCATTAAGTAAAAGGTTCATCTTTTAGATTTATCATAAACAGAAGTTCATAAAGCTTAATTTTTTTCATGTAAAATTTTAACATAAAAATTTTATATCTTTTATGTTAGGATATATGTTATATATCTAAGTAATTAGTTTTGGCATTATTTATTAATTAGACATATAAGATATTAATTTGATAATGACTTGGATTCAAAAGCTATATGGATAATCTTCTACTTGAAAAAGAATCCTATCTTGGTTTGAAGTCTATCTTGAGAGGGGGTGTGGTATAACATATGTGTGTGAAGTTTAGGTGTTGCTAAAGGTTTTTGGATGCGAAATAACATTGTTGGAATTTTTAAAAAGGTGTGGTCAAGTGCAGAAAATTAAGTGTGTGCAATGGGCATTAATTACATACGGATGAAATAAAGCTTACGTGATTTTTGTGGATTGAAGAAAACAAAGGGATGTGGTTGTTATGTGTTTGGTGTGGGACTCTTCTTGCTTGAGGGTGTTAGTGTTGTACACATCTCCAATTAACAGCTAAAGTGAATTTCTTGCATTGTGAAACAGTTGTTGCGGTGTTACGCATTTATAGTTAATCAAGAAAGATATACGGCTGCAACATTACATGGGAAGATAGCTAAATAAAATTTTTGTGTTGAGTTTGATAAATCAATAGTGCAGCGGCCTTGAGTGGGAGTTTTGGCAATCAAGAGTGTAGCGGCCTTGTGTGGGTTGTGAGTTCATGTTTTCATATATACCATGGGTTTTATAAAAGGATGTGTGGCCATTAATTGGTTTAAGGCTTTGGTGAGACACACGGCTATATTTATGAGTGAGCATTATGAGTGCCTTGGGTATTGTGTGGATTAATGGGTTATTATTGAAGACCTGGGTTATTTGTTTGTGTATTTTTTGGTGGTGTGTTCCTTGCTTGATTGATAACAATTAAAGAGTGCAGTACGTATTTTCTGAATGGGAGATTCATGGCTCTATATTGCTTATGTTGGACTGTGTGGAGTGGCTCACGGTTGGACTGATTGTTGTTGCGATGACTTCCAGACTTATTTTAGTGGAGGTGAACCTTTCAGAAAGTTGTTCCTCTCTTTTATCTCAAGTGTATTATCGTTTTTGCTTCTAGTTATTGTAATCACTTGAGTTGTTCGTTTAATTATCTTTATTATTAAACAGTGTGTGTAAATCCTCTGTCGAGGTTAGTACGAGGTGGTCATACTATTAGGTGCGCAATTCTTTCACGGAAAGTGAGGTTGAGAGATAGTTTCAAGAGTTGAGTAGTGTCGGCTCAATAAAGCCTTGGGTAAATCTATTGTACTTCGGTGAAGGTGATTAAGTTAGGTGAAGACCCCGTAGACGAAGGCAAGGTGTGCCGAACTGTGTTACCAAATTTTTGGTGATTTTTATTATTTCATTTTTATTGCTTTTGTTTTCATTTGTGATAGAAACGTCCACGATAAAATTGTAAAGTTTGCGAAACTACTACCCTTACAGTTTTTCAATTGGTATCAGAGCGAGGTCACCGATTCAGAACTTAGTAGCAAGTTGGTGCAGATCCTAGTTTCGCGAACATAGCTACTAGAGAGGGAGCATCGATCACTAGACCACCGCTATTGGATGGATCTAACTATTCTGTATGGAAAGCTCGTATGAGAGTCATCATCCAAGCTCAAGGGACAAAATCTTGGCACTCGATAATGCATGGGTGGATGTATCCGATGACTGCTGATGACAAAGGAGAAATAGTTCGAAAAGATTCGGGTAAATGGATAAGAACTGAAGAAGAAAGTGCGCTTGGAAATTCACAAGCAATGCATGCAGTTTTTAGTGCTATTGATGAAGGACGTTTCTTAATGATATCAGCCTGTAAGTTAGCTAAAGAAGCGTAGGATGCTTTACAGACTATTCATGAAGGGTCCAAATCTGTGATAGCGTTAAGACTACAGATGTTAGTTGTGAGGTTTGAAGAACTGAATATGGATGAAAATGAAACCATTGGGGACTTTCATGAAAGATTACGAGATATAGGAAATCAGGCGCATCAACTTGGAAAGAAATATTCCGATTAGAAACTTGTCAAGAAGACATTGAGATCACTAACTCCAAGATTATTCCAAAAATTGCAGCAATAGAGGAAGCCTACGGCATCAATGATCTGTCATTGGAGAAGGTAATCGAAATTCTTACAAATTTCAAAATGAATCTTTTAAGGGGTAAGCAAGAAAAAAGCAAAGGATTGACATCACATGTTAAAACTCAAAAGGGTAAAAGGAAGGTGAAGAGAATCAAATGTCATGAGTGTCAAGGTTTCGAGCACGTTCAAGCCGAATGTGCTAATACTTTGAAGAAGAGAAAAGGAAAATCCTTTACTAGCACTTAGAGTAAGAATGAATCTGAAAGTGAATATTGTAGTGAAGAAGAAATCACTAATTGTGATGCATTAGTTGCTTTACATAGCAAAAGTCCAGTTACTTGTTTAACAGTAACCGAGAAGGAAGTAACTGAAGACGAAAATTTGAGTAAATCAAGAAATTTTGGAAAAAACTCAAACGATTCAGTTCAAAGCTCAATCTCAGATTATGACAATGATGAAAGTGGTTCAGGTGATAAAAAGGAGAACATTTATGAGACTTACGAATTAATATACAAAAAATGGGTAAAAACATGTAGAAAGAATGAAAGATTGAAGGAAGAGAATCTCTCCATGAAGAACACCATCTAAGAGTGAGAAAAGAAATTAATGTTAGCTTTAGATGAGCTCGGTGAAGCCCGACTGAAGTTAGCAAGTACTTAAAAGGGTTTGAAAATGTTGAATGGAGGCACAGAAAAGTTAGAAAAGTTAATCAAAATCGGTAAGGTGAAAAGAGATCTTCAAGGCATTGGCTATAAGGGTGAGTGCTCCAAGGTGAATGGTGAGAAAATTGATATACCTAGATCTGTGTGAGAAGAAGAAACATCGAGAAAGATTCAAAGATTCGTACCCACGTGTCATTTTTGTGGTGTTATTGAGCACATAAGGCCGAGATGGTACAAGATGTTACAAATTATGTTTCAAAGGGGTCAAAACTAAAAATTTAGACACTCTCCACTAAATTTCCAGCAGCAAGCCATGTTATTGAAGCACTCTTGGGTTAGAAGGGGTCAAGGACAAGCACAAAGACATAGTGAAGGAGAAACAAGAAATTGTACAGATTCACAGTTAATTACTGCTTTTAAAGAAACCGTTCAGACAAAGGACAAGTCAGTTACTTCAGAAGAAGAAACCGATGACTGAGATAATATGACGAGGAATAAGCCCAAGTTTAAAATTCTTTGAGAGGCACCGGGACTGTGTGCTTTACATTTTTGAAGTATAGTTTGTTGTTGTTTATTTAAAAAAACAAAAAAAGGAAAAGAAAAGTTAAAAAATGTTTTCTTTAGTTTTTATGTTGCCATTGTCATCCCATCTTTTTAGTAATTTGCATTGTGACTTCTATTTGGCTCCACCAAAGACTCTTCAACTCTCTCATCAGTGTGGGTCTCTCTCTCGGGTATCTCTCTCTCTCACTACATTGATAACATTCATCTTTATTTACTTGGGTTTATGAATTTGATCAGTCTTATGAAGATGGAATTGAAGTAAGTAATGATATGTTGGCATGTGTATTGACTGATGGTAAATTATCATCTTAGCATGCTTATATTTCTTCCGCTGAATCTACTACTGATTTTTATGTTTCTTTATTAGCTGAGATTGATTATATAGAAGGCATTCTTCATTTTGACAATGTTTTGTCCCAAGGGGAAGACATCAGATTGTTTATGGTGAATGTTTCATTCAGGGGGAGATTTCAAGATATATGCGTGACTATTAGCATCTTTTTGTCCCAAGGGGGAGAAATTTAGATGATTAGATAAACTTGATGTTCTTTGAAACTTGATGATTGATTAAGGGGGAGTATTTGTCATATGAATTGTGAATTTGATACTTATATGTCCAATTATATTATTTAGGGGGAGTTTCATATTTGTGACAAATAATGTCAAAAGGGGGGAGATTGTTAGGATATATGTTATATATCTAAGTAATTAGTTTTAGCATTATTTATTAATTGGACATATAAGATATTAATTGGATAATGGCTTGGATTCAAAAGCTATATGGATAATCTTCTACTTGAAAAGAATCCTATCTTGGTTTGAAGTCTATCTTGAGAGGGGGTGTGATATATCATGTGTGTATGAAGTTTAAGTGTTGCTAAAGGTTTTTGGATGTGAGATAACATTATTGAAATTTTTAAAAAGGTGTGGCCAAGTGCAGAAAATTAAGTGTCTGCAGTAGGCATTAATTACATATGGATGAAATAAAGCTTACGTGAATTTTGTGGATTGAAAAAAACAAAGGGATGTGGTTGTTATGTGTTTGGTGTGGGACTCTTCTTGCTTGAGGGTGTTGGTGTCGTACATGTCTCCAATTAATAGCTGAAGTGAATTTCTTGCGTTGCGAATAAAATTTGTGTGTTGAGTGAGATAAATCAATAGTGCAGTGGCCTTGAGTGGGAGTTTTGGCAATCAAAAGCGTAGTGGCCTTGCATGGGTTGTGAGTTCATATCTTCATATATACGTGGGTTTCATAAGGCTTTGGTGAGACACACGGCTGTGTTTATGAGTGAGCATTGTGAGTGCCTTGGGTATTGTGTGGATTGATGGGTTATTATTGAAGACGTGGGTTGTTTGTTTGTGTGTTCTTTAATGGTGTATTCCTTGCTTGATTGATAACAATTAAAGAGTGTAGTACGTATTTTCTAAATGGGAAATTTGTAGCTCTGTATTGCTCATGTTGGACTGTCATCTTTGTGGAATGGCTCACGGTTGGACTGATTACTATTGCGACGACTTCCAGATTTATTTCTGTGAAGCTGAACCTTTCGGAAAGTTGTTCCTCTCTTTTATCTTAAGTTTATTATTGTTTTTTGTATCTAGTTATTTTAATCACTTGAGTTGTTCGTTTAATTATTTTTATTATTAAATAGTGTGTGTAAATCCTCTATCGAGGTTAGTACGAAGTGGTCGTACTATTGTTTCACAAGAAGTGAGGTTGAGAGATAGTGTCAAGAGTTGAGTGGTGTCAGCTCAGTAAAGCCTTGGGTAAATCTATTGTACTTCGGTGTTAAGCTGGGTAAGGGCCCCGCAGACGTAGGTAAGGTGTGTCAAACTGTGTTACTAAATTTCTGGTGCTTTTTATTATTTTATTTTTGAAAAACCCATAGGAGTAATAGTGGTTTCGCAAACTATCCGAATTTACGTGGTTATGTCTGGCACAAATAAAAACAAAAATCAATCAAAAGAAAATAAAAGATGATACTAGAAATTTTGTAATGCAGTTCAGCACTCCTTGCCTACATCTACGGCGCCCTCACCTAGATTAATTCTTCACCAAAATACAATAGATTTACCCAAGGCTTTACTGAGCTAACATCACTCAACCGTTGACATTATCTCTCAACCTCACTTCCTGTGAAAGAATTTCACACCCAATACATGACCGACTTGTGATAACCTCGTCAGAGGATTTTTCTAAATAGCTTAATAAATGACAATTAATAAAAAATAACTCAAGTGATCAATCAACCAAGAGCAGAAGAATAATAAACTTGAGATAAAAGAGAAGAACAACTTTCCAAAAAGTTCAGCTCCCTGAAATATATCTAATTAATCTGCGCCAGCTCCAGAATCAAACTACGACTTCTTAGTTAATAAGTGACATCTACCAGAACATATATGCAGTGCCAAAATCACGCAGTCAAAAATCACTCCAGTAGATGAAGGTTCGGTGCAAGTGATTCCTAAAATAATTATTCCAAATACCAATTGAGTTTCCTAGTCACTGCTGCGTGTAACCATCTCTGCCACTCAAAACTCAAAAGTCCCAGCAACACGAAAGTCGTATGAAAAGTAGAAACATAGATAACATAAAGAGTCTCTTCTCCTCTACCACCAACACATACTGTCGCGACACAAATCGTGAGCCACTGTGTTCTGACTTGCGGTCTATGATGTCAAAACTGTTTCAACTTCCTAACTCCTAAGAAACTCTCTCTTCGCACTAAGTCCAATAATTCCACTGCATAAACTTGACTTTTCTGAGACTAAGAACACGCACATGTACACACATGAACAATAACCCCTCCAACCGTGTGTTACTCCAACATTCAATACCAAAATAAAAACCAACAACAAATCACGCACCCACCTAAGACATTCACGCACGCCCTCCACCACAAAAAAATGATCGTAGGTCTGTTTCACACACGCCCAAAGGCCATCATATGTTTTCCAGAAGATTAACTCCATTCACAATGAAACTTACCAAAATGCCCCTTACTGTGTTTCATACACGTAAGTCAATTTAATTCCAACTGGAATTTTTTGCAATATCCTTCAACAAATACACATCTATCTAAGATAGAATTATATTCTATATAGAACACTATCCAACTAGGTTTTTGAATCCAAGATAATAAGAAATATGCCAATTTAAAGAAATATACCAAAGTAAAAAAATAGATATATGTAACATATATCTAACAATCTCCCCCTTTTTGGCATATTTGTTGCAAATCCGAAACTCCCCCTAAATCACATAATTGGGCATATAGATATCAAATTCATAATTCATATAAACTCCCCCTCAATCCAACATCAAGTTTCAAAGAACATCCATAGTAATAACAATAATTCAATCATCCAAATTTCTCCCTCTTGGGACAAAAGATGCTAAAAAGTAAGACAAATAGTCACACATGTACCTTGAAATCTCCCCCTGAATGGAACAGTCACCAAAAACAATCTGATGTCTCCCCTTTAGAATAAAAGTGTCAAAATGAAGAATGCCTTCAATATAATCAATCTCTCAATGAATAAAGATACATAAAAATCAACAGTAGGTGCAGCGAAATAATCATAGACACGCTAAGATGACAATTTACCACCATTCAAAACATCGAGAGATATGCCCGAAAGAGAAAGAGATACCCGAGACAGAACTGATGAGAGAGCTGAAGCGTCTTCAGTGGAGCCAAATAAAAGTCAAAATGCAAACTGCTAAAAAGATGAGACGACAATGGCAACATAAAAACTAAAGAAGAACTAAAGAAAACACTTTTTTTACTTTTCGTTTCCTTTTCTTTTGTTTTTTTAAAAATAACATCAAACTATACCTCAAAAATGCAAAGCACACAGTCCTTGTGCCCCTTGAAGAAATTCAAACCTGGGATTATTTCTCATCACATTATCTCGGTTATTAGCTGTTTGATTGATTTCTTCAACTGAAGTAATTGACTTATCCTCAGTTTGAATAATTTCTTCAAAAGCAGTAACTAACTGTGAATCTGGACACTTTTTTGTTTTTCCTTCACTACGTCTTTGTACTTGTATGTCACCCTTTCTAACCCAAGTAGATTTCGGTAATAAAGGTTGATTCTGAAATTTATGTGAGGGACGTAAAATTCTTCAGCTTTGACTTTTTTGAAACAACATCTGCAGTCACTGGTAACATCTTAGCCTTATATGCCCAATAACTCTGCAAAAATGACATGTGGGTACAAATCTTCGATTCTTTCTCGATGTTTCTTCTTCTCGGACAGTTCTGGACATATTAATTTTCTCCTCATTTACCTTAAAGCACCCTCTCTTATAACCAATTCCTTGAAGATCCCCTTTCACTTTACTGATTTCCATTAACTTTTCTAGTTTTTCTATGCCACCATTTAACATTCTCAAACTATTTTTGGTACTTACTAATCTCATTCGAGCTTCACCAAGCTCATCTAATGCCAATTTCAATTTCTTTTCTAACCTGTGGATAGTATTTTTCATGGAGAGATTTTCTTCCTTCAATCTTTCATTCTTTCTACATGTATTCACCCATTTCATATATAACTTTATAAGCCTCGTAAATATTCTCCTTTCTATCATCTAGGTCACTTTCATCACTGTCATAATTTGATATTGAACCTTGACTTGATCTATCCCTGTTTTTCTTAAAATTTTTCTGATTTGCCCCCTTTTTCGTCTTCAGTTACTTCCTTCTTAGTTACTGTTAAACAAGTAACTGAACTTTTGCTATGTAAAGCAACTAACGCAGCATCATCAGTGATTTCTTTTTCATTACCATACTCACTTCCAGATTCATTCTCACTCCAAATGCTTCTATAGGACTTCCCTTTTTTCTTCTTCAAAGTGTTAGCACATTCTACTTGCACATGTCCGAAACTTTGACAGTCATGGCATTGAATTCTCTTCACCTTTCTTTCTCCCTTGTGAGTTTTGACTTGTTGTTTGAAGTTGCTGTTTAATAAGCTCCCGCAGTTTTGCCTAAACTCGGGTCTATCCTTTTTCACTCTCTTTAGCCACTTACTGAACTCTCGTGTTAATAGCTCCATATCCTCATTTTCGTCAAATTCATTTTCTACATCACTCATACCTTTTCCAGTTTCAACCTGTAGTGCCAATCCTTTGCTCTTTTCTTGTTTACCCTCTTAACAAATACATCTCAAAATTAGTTAGAATTCCAATTATCTTATCCAATGACAAATCATTTATGTCATGAACTTCCTCGATTGCTACAATTTTTGGAATGAACCTTGGAGGTAGTGATCTCAGTGTCTTCTTGACAAACTTCATATCAGAATATTTCTTTCTGAGTTGATGCGCCTGATTTGCTATATCTCGCAATCTTTCATGAAAGCCTCCAATGGTCTTATTCTCATCCATCTTTAGTTCTTCAAACCTCGCAGCCAACATCTGTAATTTTGATGTTATCATTGATTTGGATCCTTCATGAGTAGTCTGCAAAGCATCCCACGCTTCTTTGGTCGATTCAGAGGCTGATATCATTGAGAAACATCCTTCATCAATAGCACAAAAAATCGCATGCATTGCTTGTGAGTTTCCAAGTGCACTTTCTTCTTCGGCTCTTATCCAATCAACTGGATCTTTTTAAACTGCCTCTCCTTTATCATCAGTAATTATCGGACGCATCCACCCATGTACTACTGAGTGCCAAGTTTTTGAACTATAAGCTTGAATGAAGACTCTCATACATGCTTTTCATGTATGATAGTTAGATCCATCCAACAGTGGTGGTCTAGTGATCGAAGCACCCTCTCTTATAGCCATATTTGCGAAACTAGAATCTGCACCAACTTGCTACCAAGTTCTGAAATGGTGAACTCTCTTTGATACCATTTAAAAAACTCGTAAGGGGTAGTAGTGGTTTCGCAAACTATCCAATTTTACGTGGTTGTCTCTGGCACAAATAAAAATAAAAATCAATCAAAAGAAAAATAACAGATGATACTAGAAATTTGGTAACGCAATTCAACACTCCTTGCCTACATCTGCGGGGCCCTCACCCAAATTAATTCTTTCACCAAAATACATTAGATTTACCCAAGGTTTTACTGAGCCGACATCACTCAACCTTGGCACTATCTCTCAACCTCACTTCCTGTGAAAGAATTTCACACCCAATAACACGACCAACTCGTGATAATCTCGTCAGAGAATTTTTCTAAACAACTTAATAAACGACAATTAATAAAAAAATAACTCAACTGATCAATCAACTAAGAACAGAACAATAATACACTTGAAATAAAAGAGAAGAACAACTTTCTAAAAAGTTCAGCTCCCTGAAATATATCTAATTAATCTGCGCCAGCTCCAGAATCAAACTACAGCTTCTAAATTAATAAGTGACATCTAGTAGAACATATACGCAGTGCCAAAATCACTCAATCAAAAATCACTCCAGTAGATGAAGGTTTGGTGTAAGTGATTCCCAAAATAATTATTGCAAATACCAATTGAGTTTCCTAGTCACTACTACGTGTAACTATCTCTGCCACTCAAAACTCAAAAGTCCTAGCAACACGAAAGTCGTATGAAAAGTAGAAACATAGACAACATAAAGAGTCTCTTCTTCTCTACCACCAACACATACTGTCACTACACAAATCATGAGCCACTGTGTTCTGACTTGCGATCTATGACGACAAAACTGTTTCAACTTCCTAACTCCTAAGAAGCTCTCTCTTCGCACCAAGTCCAACAATTACACTACATAAACATGACTCTTCTGAGACTAAGAACACGCACACGTACATGCGTGAACAATAATCCCTCCAACCGTGTGTTATTCCAACATTCAATACCAAAATAAAAACTAACAACAAATCACACACCCATCTAAGACATTCACGCACGCCCTCCACCACAAAAAAATGGTCGTAGGTCTGTTTCACACACACCCAAAACCCATCGTATGTTTTCCATAAGATTAACTCCATTCACAATGAAACTTACCAAAATGCCCCTTATTGTCCTTCATACACGTAAGTCAATTTAATTCAAACTGGAATTTTCTATAATATCCTTCAACAAATGCACATCTATCTAAGATAGAATTATATTCTATCTAGAACATTATCCAACTAGGTTTTTGAATCCAAGATAATAAAAAATATGCCAATTTAAAGAAATATGCCAAAATAAAATAAAATAGATATATTTAACATATATCTAACAATTTTTTTTTGCTTTTGTTTTCGTTTGTGCTAAAGACATCCATAGTAAAATTGGAAAGTTTGCGAAACTATTACTCCCTACAGTTTTTCATTTTAGATTTTTCATAAGTTCATAAAGGTTGAATTTTTATTTTACATGTAAAATTTGACATAAAATGGTTATATTTTAGATTTTGCATAATTAGAAATTTATAATTACATATTTTAGATTTTTTTATAAGTAGAAGTTCATAAAGATCAGATCTTTTTTACATGTAAAATTTTAACATTAAAATGTTACATCTTTTAGATTAAGTAGAACTTCATAAAAGTTAGAACTTTTTAGGTGTAAACTTATAACTATGAAAATTCAAAGTTAGATCTTTTTAGGTGTAAGCTTATAACTAAAAAATTTCTCTGCATCTTTTCTATGTTCTTTTTTTCTTTGAAAAGTGAAAAAAATTTAAATTATAGTTAAAACTAAATCAACGTTACAATGAGTTCAAGGCTTTGAGCCTACCATCATATTGCAATATGATCCGAGAACAAAAACTCCCTAAGGAAGATAGTATGACTATCTGCATAATAGACAATAATGAGAAACAATTATAGGCACCTCTAAACTTTCATCTTCATGGGAAAGTTCATTCACTATTTCTGGTATTTGAGATTTTGCTTTCTCTTCCTAGAAGATTTCCTTTTTGCAAATTTAGATTGCACGCAAAAATCGTCAAGGATGTCTGGGACATGGTCTATAGCCAGTGGGGTATTACTGTCTTTTGTTTGTTCGATATCCCCTGTCTCCTGATTCTCAGTTAGCCCAATAGTTGCAACTAGAGTCATCATGTTGGCCCAATCCATCTGACAATGCTCTAAATATTGAGAGGTGAAATTATTCACACCACTGTCTTGATTCTCCACATTGTCTACAATGGAATTATCAAGAGTTGTCATTCCTTGAAAAATATGTGTGCCAACTTGTTTAGTCCTCAAACCAACTAGTTGAATACCATTAGACTGTTGCTTGTTCTTTTCCATTTTCTTCACTTCTGCATCAGCATGTCCAACACTTGGTTTTGTAGAAATAGAAATTACTTCCTCTTGATTTTCTCCAATTACATAAAATGCAGATTCATCATTCTACACGTTCTCTTCATTATCTTTCCCAACTACATTCAAAATAACAACACTAGAATCCCATGTATCCTATGAACCTGCCGCCTCTTTAATTTCTTCATTCACATATTTCAGTTGCATCATTTGAATTCTTCACATTCTTTTCCTTCTTGTCCTCTGCTACAATATCATGCCTAGCTACTGATTTTTCTAGTGTGCTTGTTTTCACTTTTCTTCCATTACCCTCCTCATTCTTATTCATCTTAGGAATCCAAACATTGGTTCCCTCTTTCATATATGGCTTCTAAGGATAAGGCAACAGGATTTTATCCTCCTCTAATCCTCCATTACAGTTATACTTTATGAGAGGAATGTATTCGGGCAATATTTTCTTGTGTTCTACTTCAACGCACACTCTTGGATAACCTACTCTTTTGATATTCGATATTTTCCTCCATAGCAAGAGGAGCACCTAAGTAACTAGCTAAGTAGCTTAATTCTTCAGGTGATCAGTATTTAAGAGAAATTTTGTGCAAATTGACTCAAATAGGAATTGTCTTGATTTTGTTTCCATCAAGTTCGAATCTCATTCTCCACTTCTTGAAGAAAATTGGCTTACCTTGAATGTGTCAAGGTCTCGTATCTATGGCAGCTATTTCTTTTTAGGAGAATGGAAAAATGAATAGCTCATCTTTTCTATGTTCTTATAGACAGTATAACTAGTAAAAATATGCATGGAACTACGTCTACAAGAATATATAGAATGTTAGAATGTCAAGTTACACCTCTACATATAGTTTGGTTGAAGAAAAACCATCATCTTGACATCTCCGAAGCTGATATAATGTCGAGCAATCATAAGCTTAATCAGATAGTAGGCAAAAGAAGTAATCATGGTTGTGAATAGGAACTTCAACACACCAAGATCATATTTGTAGAGTTTTACATATATAAGATTAAGCACTTTACAACCATAGGTTGTACATAAATTATCAACCCAAGTGGCAATCCTTTCTTCTTAATTAAAACCCATAATATTAGGAG
>JANZXP010000007.1:25821805-25834827 GCA_027576715.1 Erythroxylum flavicans | reverse complement strand
TCCCCCGCGAGCCTCAGGTCCGGATGTCACGCAGGATGTCGGGCCCGTGGGACCCGCCCGGGGAGGGGTTCCAGCACAATGGGAGGAGCCTAGGGCTCTGATCGTGTGCCTGTTGAAGAATAAGTCGGCGGTTCATAGGCAGTGGCTTAGTTAAGGGAACCCATCGAAGTCGTAAAGAAAGCGAGTTTTCATAGAGCAATTGTCTAATTCGGAATGAATCAAATCTCCCCAAGTAGGATTCAGTAATAGGTTTGAAAAGGTATCTAAAAATATCAAATTGAGATATTTGTACCCTGTCGAAGTACTGAACCATGGCATATATGTTTGGAATAGATTCCATTTTGAGAGAGTTAAAAAAGCACTATCTCGTTGAAAGGTTCTATACATCTACCCTTTTTCAACACATTTCTTTAGATAAAGACTCTGTTTTTTCTTTTCGGATATATTCTATTTATAATCTATTTCTTATTTCTTTTTTATATAATTTTTTCATATAATAAAAAAATTCTTTTATAATTTCTAAATTTTATCAATTTGGAAGTCAGTGAAGAGATCCTATGAGACCCAAGAGATGACTTGGCAGGAGTTCCAGAGAGAATTCAGAAATAAATACACTTCGCAGATATATCAGGATCGAAAAAAGATGGAGTTCATGATAGAGGAGATGTCAGTGGCTGATTATGAGGCTCGCTTTGCAGCCTTGTCTAAGTATGCATTGGAGGCTGTGGCAAATCCAGAAAACAAATGTTACAGATTTGAGCAGGGTTTGAGGAAAGATATTCGTTTGGGATTGGGAGATGTTCATTCAAACTTCAAGAAGTTACTAGAGACTGCACTTAGAGTGGAGGATGTAATAGAACAAGGTAAAAGGAGGAGAGGGTTAAAAAGGCGATCGAAGAGTCATCATGGAGAGGGGAGTCAGTTTGTTAAAAGGGTAGCAACTCATTCATAGTCTACTGGTGCTGGGGCATCTAGGAGAGTAGATGTCACATCAAGCTGGCATGGTAGTTTCTACAGGTCTAGTGAAGGAGTTGGTAGGGATTCAAGATAGTATAGCACTGTCCGTGCACCATCAGTTGGATCCGAAAGAGGTACTAATAAGAGGTTCAGAGGATCTTTTGATAGAGGAGCTGGAGAATATTCGAGTTGTGCCACCTGCGGGAGATTTCAGAGAGGACAATATTAGGGGGCATACTGGGATTAGTCAGGCATGTTATATTGGTGGAGAGCGAGAGCATTTACAAAGGAGTTGTTCGACAGTAGGGAGGAGTTAGGAGTGAGGGTAGAGGAGACAGTACAAGGTTAGAATGGTGTCTTTGGTTTGGGCAAAGGTTCAGGTAAAACTGGTAGCAAAGGTGGTGGTAGAGGAGTTAGACGTGGATCAGCAGTAGGTACGGGTATTGGTAGGACATCTTCAGCTCAGAGTCAAACTCAAGTGAGGATATACCACGTGAAGAGGGAGGAGGCACCTGCATCCAATGATGTTATTTCTGGTATGATTTCATTATTTGATATTAACACTTATATGTTAGTAGACTCAAGATCTACACACTCTTACATTTCTTTAGTGTTTGTCTCTAGAGTTTCAGGGGAGGTTAGTCCTTTATGATATGACCTACGAGTGTCGTTGCCAGTAGGAGACAGTGTGGTAGAAATAGTGTGAGAAGGGAAATGTCAGTGAGGATTAGCAGAGCGATGGATTTAAGGGATTTTGATGTGATTATCAGGATGGATTGGTTGGCACAACATCGAGCTATAATAGATTGTTATGTGAAGGAGGTGATGATAGAGTCTTCAGGAAAGAAAAAAGTGATATTTGTGGGGGATCATAAAGTGATTCCAGCATGTGTGATCTCGACCGTGACTACTAGACAGTTGTTATTGCATGGGTGTGAGGCATATCTGACTCATATTATAGATACAAGGGAGATCAGTCCTGGATTAGAGGATATTCCTGTAGTAAGGGAATTTTCAAACATATTCTTAGATGATTTGCCAGGTTTACCACCTTAATGAGATATATTTCACCATTAAGATTATGTCCAGAGTGGCGCAGATTTCCATTACACCTTACAGGATGGCTACTGTTGAGTTAAATGAGTTGAAAAGGTAGTTAGAGGAGTTGTTGGAAAAGGGTTTTATTAGACCAAGCACATCACCCTGGGGAGCTCCAGTGTTGTTTGTGAAGAAAAAGAATGGTAGTATGGGACTATGCATGGATTACTGGCAGTTAAACAGGGTGACAGTGAAGAATAAGTATCTGTTGTCAAGAATAGATGATCTTTTGGATCAACTAAGGGGAGCCGTTATATTTTCCAAGATTGACTTGAGATCGGGATACTGACAGTTGATGATAACTAAGTCAAGTATTCCCAAGATAGCTTTTCGTACTTGGTATAGCCATCATGAGTTCCTAGTTATGTCTTTCGGGTTGACTAATGCACCAGTTGCATTGATGGCATTGATGAATAGGACTTTTCAAAAGTATTTGGATTAGTTTATGATAGTGTTCATTGATGATATATTGGTGTATTCAAGAAGTAAAGGGGAGCATGAACAACATTTGAAGATTGTGTTACAGATTCTGAAGGAGAGACAGTTGTATGTGAAGTTAAGTAAGTGTGAGTTTTGGATGGATTGAGTAGTTTTCCTTGGACATGTGGTGTCTCGAGAGAGAGTGATGCCTGATCCTGCTAAGGTAAAGGCAATTATGAAGTGGGAACCGCCTAGAAATATATCAGAGATAAGCAGTTTTTTGGGTCTTGCTAGGTATTATTGGAGATTTGTAGAGGGATTTTCATAATAACTAGCCAGTTAACCAAACTGTTGAAGAAAGGAGTTCAGTTTGAGTGGACCAATTAATGTCAGGAGAGTTTTGAGGAGCTTAAGCAGAGATTAACTTCCAGCCCAATTTTGGTGTTACCATCAGGTGGTGAAGGTTTTGAGGCATATAGTGATGCTTCGAGGATAGGTTTGGAGTGTGTACTAATGCAACATAAAAAGGTGATAGCTTATGCCTCTCTTCAGTTGAGATCGCATGAGTTGAATTATCCCACACATGATCTGGAGTTAGAGACAACTGTGCATGCTCTTAAGATTTGAAGCCATTATTTGTATAAAGATACATTCCGAATCCTTACAGATCACAAGAGCCTCAAGTATATTTTAACTCAGAGGGAGTTAAACTTAAGGTAAAAAAGATGGATTGAGCTGCTGAAAGATTATGATTATACTATTGATTTTTGGAATGATTTGGGTTTAGGCTGCTTATCCTATCTGGTTTGAAGTTTTAAATTTTTACATAAAACGACATCTTTTTGAATAAAATGATATTATTTTTAATTGTTAAAAAAATTAAAAATAATTTTGAACTAGCTTGATTAGGTTCAAACGTGGCTCGAAATTGAAAACAGAATTTTATGTTAGAGTTAGGCCTCCAACTCATTGTCATCTTTAACAAGACGTAATTTTTAAAAATTAAATAGTATAATATTTAATTAAATAATTAGACCTATGATATTAAAGTTATTATTTTGAAAATCAGTTAATCTTAATTTAATAATACATTGAATTAAAAGTTTTGGTGTGATGTAATCCTAGTCAAATAGTCAACCCCATCCATTTATATAGAGTCTGAGGTACTAATCCAGTGGACCCCATTCCCGACAAATCATTGACCAGACCTGACATGTAACAACGCTGCATGCTGAACACTTGCAAGAAAACCCAAGCCTTTCATTTCGAGACCCTCCATTTCGCTGCTGCTCTCTCAGTGGCAACACAAGCGAAAAGATGCGAAAATGCCCAACAACATTTGTCGCTTTCTTTAACCCTTATCTCCCTTGCGTCGATCAATCCATGTGTGCTCTGATAGAGACACACTGTGCGTGCGCAACTTCATTCACACACTATCTGTGTATGTGTGTAAAGTTTACATTAGTAAAAGCTGTATGTGTTATTGAGCGTGTAGAGAGGACTGGCTATGGGGGAGATGAAGATGGGAGTGGTTGGTCAGGTTTTGGCTGTGTGTAGTGACAAGAGTATGGGGATCGGAATTACTATTTGGGATATGGAGACCGGTGATCGTGTTATGCACATACCAACTTGTGCTTCTCCTCCTCATGGTTTACTGTGCTTGAATGATCGCTTTCTTGTTGCTTCTCAGGTTAGCAGATATCGTTCTGTTGGTGGTGGGTCCGTCTTCACTTGGTCCTTGAACAAGGTAACAGGGTTTAAGACTCCTTTTAGGATTTGGGTTTCTGATATTTTGCTTGTTTCTAGTCACAATGCAATCCGGAGACCAGTTTCTCACTTTCCTTGAACCTGTAATAAAAGTTTGTTAACTTTTGATTTCTGGTAAACGAACTATGATTTTGATTTAGGGAATGTCATGAATCTCGTGAGGATTCGTGTTCAAAGCTTATTGTCTGTAAGGATTAATTTAACAATTTGGGGTCCATCTGACAAATGCTTGTTGAACTCTGTTTCACTCGATGTTCTAATTTCAGTCTCAGTCACCACTTCGAAGCTACCCAATAGAGGCGATAGGACCACTTGCGTCCACCAAGGATGGTGTATATCTTGCAGGTGGTTCTCCTTCTGGAAATGTTTACATCTGGGAGGTTAGTACTGAGCATCTTTTTTTCTCAACCGAAACGGAAAGAGGAACCTTATTCTACACAAAACTTTAGTTCCCAGAGCATGTATTTCTAGCATGATCCTTAGAACTATTCATAAACAGGTGATGTACACATGCATCTGTACTCGATATTTAGTTTTATTGATCATATGAGAAGAATATAATGTGTAGATGACATGTAGGTTACCAGAGGAACACTGCTCAAAACTTGGTTTGCCCACCGCAAGCCTTTGAACTGCATGACTTTTTCTGAAGATGACTCTCTTCTTATATCTGGTTCAGAGGATGGGATGATCTGTGTGTGGTGTATGATTAGGTAAAGAATAAACATTTCCAATTGATTCTTTGACTCTTCGTCGCGATAAGTAAATTTTTTATTCTCATATGGATTTTGTGAAGTTTGCTAGATATAGAGAATTTCAGCAATTCTCCATTTTTATACTGTTTGGTGGACCATGTTTCCTCCATAACCGGCCTGTTAACAACAACCTCCATGTTTATATCAAGCTCCCTTGATGGTACATGCAAGGTAATTAGATAGATAATATACTATGTATTACTATTAACTACTGAAGCTTTGAATTCGATTTCTCATGATTCAGGGATGCAATTCTGTTTTCTCTTAGGCTTGGGGCCTTATCTCAGGTAGTCCTATACAAACTCAAGAATATTCAATTGGGATAACCGCAATCGTCCTTGATCCTACAGAGGAACACCTGTTTTCTGGAAGCATAGATGGAACAATATTTATCAATGTGCTCCATATTGGTCTAGAGGAAGATCCTTCTATTTTTGATGAAGATCAACCAGTTGAGCTGAAAGGACACAAGTAATGTGTAACGTATGCATAAAGTTTCCTCAAATTCATTGTCAAATCTCTAGGCATTGGGATGTTAAACAAAATATGACAAAAACTAATCATTATCTATTCATTATGGAAGGTTACTTATTGTATAGTTAAAAAGGAGCAGTGCCTGAAAGTAGTTATCAGCCGTTACTGCTACTGTTTCTGAGCAGCTAGATTACAATTTATCAGACTTTACTTCTCTGTGTTGCGAGGACATCTGGTGATTATCGGCATTGCAATGTAGATAGAAGAGCATTTCATATTTACTAATGTATCTTGAAGTTTAAGGATGATTATTTTGAATATTGGTCAAGTTTTCTATTCTTTGGTGCCAGAATGATAACACTAAAACTCTTCCTTCATCCAGTGGATCGATAACAGCATTGACCTTCAGCGCATTAGGTTTGTTATCGGCCTCCACAGACTGCACTGTATGCCTTTGGAATGTCACAAGTGGAGTAATTTTACGAAGATTTGACCATCGGAAAGGTAAGCTCAATCCTACCCATCATCCCCTTCTTATGGTTGTGTTTTATTGCGAATGAATGGGGATGTAGTGACACCGTTAGCATAGAAAACACCTCTTTATTTGGCAAGCCTATACAGTCACTCAGAATAACAAATGTCCTCTTTTCTAAATTCTGACACTCATCAATATAATTCTGGAAGATATTTGGATCCATATTCATTCCGGACACTGACGGTGATGAAGGTAACAGACTCACGGTGGATGTGTGACCTCACCGCAGATTAAGACTGAACTAATTTGGAAATTTCTCTTTTATATTACTTTACAGGGCCTGTAACTAACCTTTTAGTGCTTCCAATATCTTCTCTTCTACCTGCACCAAACCATCGAAGAGTGTTCAATCAATTCCGTGTATCTTTGCTCAGCAAGTTTCCTGAGCTGGATAAATTATCCAGGGGAATGATCACTACTCTTCACTCATGTCCATCCCTTGAGGAAAATCATACTCTTGGCGATTCTGGAAGCACTAGCTCGATGAATCAGCAAATATTGGAGATGCAGGTCAGTCTCTCTTTCCCTTCTCTGGCAGGCTATGCTCGTGTGAATTGTGATGCTTGAACAGATAAAATAGCATCAAGTTTTGCTTTTTCCCGAGATTTTCCATAGAACTTAATCTTGATTCCTTGCATTGGAGATACAAACCAGCAAGGACAGTCGCCTGGAGCCTTGGAAATGAAGGTAGATATAAACATAGAGAACCGCATATGGGCCATGAGTATGGCAAAGCACGTCATAGAAATGAACAAACATTTGCAGTCTCGATTGTTGGACATGATGCAGATGCGATTGTTTTGGGGTGCAGAAAGCAACTCGACCTCTGCAAAAAAGAGCAAGAAGCTCAAATTTGAAAAACCTCCATTAGAGACAGAGAAGCCATCTCAACTCCAGGGTTGAAAATGTCACCGTAGTGACACCTCTAGCTTGAGGGCTGAAATAACCTTGTAAATATCAGGACCAATAATCTTTCAAAACGTTATGATCAGTGATCAATAACAAGTGATTGCTCTTTATTCCTGCTATTGCTTATCTAAATTTGTTACTGGAGTTTATAGCTTATCCAGGGATTGAAAGATAGTTGCAGAAGTTTTCCTGATATGGGGGAAGTTTGCTACTGTTACAATAACAACAACATCCACTAAAAATCTAGCTCGCTGGGCTCAAGGTGTGGAAATCTTGCTGAAGCGCAAGGTTTGTAGAAATCTCGCTGGGGCATATTAATAACTTGAATTCAAAACATCACATATGCCAATTAATTAATTTATAACTTAAGCCTAGTTGGAAGCCTAAATGGGCTTGAAAAAAGGCATATCAAATTAAAAAAGACGTGCTAAATTGACTCAATAAATTAAACTTATCAAGTCTGTAGAATAAAGAAGTTTTATTTAAATCAAACTAATTTTAATCTAAATTTAAAATTAATTAGATAAATTTAAGTTTTTAATTATGTGGAATAACAAATTTTGACTTTAAATTCAGCCAAATTTATTTCAAATTCATTTTTATAATAAGTTTAAATTAAAGTCGTAATCTATGAAATTGAATTTTAAAGATGGTATATGCAATATTTAAAATCTGATCAGAAGCTAAACCAGTAAGATAAGAAGTTTAAGGTTTAAAAGGTTGAATCAGTATTAAACTCGTCACGTTAAAGATTGAATAAAATTAAATAATTTAAAATATAAATGAAAGAGATTTTTTTTAATTTAAAATATTATTAAATAAAAATTAATTGATTTATTTTAGTTTATAAAAATATATTAATTAACTGATTAATTAATAAGTTGATCAATTTTTAACAACATGAGTTATTTCCACCTGGCATCGTTTCGTTAGACTTTCGTCGTTGCAGAAAATTTCCCATTGCTATATCCCATAGGAGTCGAGATCGTTTCTCAGTTTCATTGTGACTGATCATCCTCTTAGACCAACTACTGATTGTTGTCTTGGTAAGCTACTAGTTAATAAGACTTGAGCCCCTCCTCCGGTGAATTCCTCCTTTTGCTCCTCAACATACAGGGTATTAGCAGTTGTTTTCAGCTATTGTCCCTTTTATAAGGATGGGTTTTTATGCGTAACTCACCTGTCCACTACTAGAAGCATAAATCGAAAAGTTAAAAATTGAACAAAAAAATTAAAAAATTAAACAAAAAATTAAATATTCAAAATTTTATTATTAAATCGGCCATTGAATTTTTTAATCATATCTTTAACTGGGGCTTTTGTTTTGGATAAACCTAGTAAAATACTAAAATCTGTGGTCCTAAACGACGCGCCGTTGATGTATATCCAATTAAAGAAATACATAAAAATCTCTCTTTCAAAATTCAGCTGATTGGGTCCCACCTATCACGCATTAACCGGTGACCACGGGCTCTCCCCCTGAACTGTTAATTTGTTGCTTGCTCCCTGAACGGTGAAATCTCTTCTCTGCCGATGATCGCCCTCCGCCACCTGATTGCGAAAACAGTCAGAATTTCGGCGGCGCCACCACTCCACCGATTCGTGCAACTATCTATTTTCCGGTTCTACTCTTCCATCGGCGCAGCTCAACTGCAGCTCGACCCCGACGAGTACGACGACATTAACTGCCCCGATCCGCTTGGGAAGGTTGTGACGGACACGGAAGGAGATGTTCCGGTGAGAGTGCAGTGGTCTTTCATAGGATATCCACACACTAAAAAGCATGTGTTCGCAGAAAGACTCTCGAAGTTTTTGAAAGTTCCTCGCATTTCCATGGCCAGTCTCGTCCGTCAAGAGCTCCATCGTCACTCTTCTCTTTACAAACAGGTTTTTAGCTCTGTTATTCATTATCTTATAACTTGTTTTTATTTTTCTGTTATTTTGGTGTTATCTTTTTTTTTTATGTAATTTCTTTTATATGTTAAGTTAGTCCTTGAATCGCGCAGCTAACTGCCTTTCTGATTATGGAGTTGCTTCTTCGCTTTTGCTTAACTCTTTTCTTGTTCTTCCTTGGAATATAGATTGCAAATTCAGTGAATTGCGGAGAACTTGTTTCAGAGGACGTAGTAATCGGCCTACTTTCAAAACGGTTGGAAGATGGGTGCAATGAAAGAGGTTTCATTCTTGATGGAATTCCGCGTTCACAATCCCAAGCTGTAAGCTCTTGGATCTAAATTTTGACATTATTTAGCTAGTATCTATTGAATACTATAACCTTAGATAAGATAACATAGAAAAACTAATGTATTGTTGCCATGAGTGTCCCCTTTCTGGAGATTATTTTTCTTTGCTTTAGATATAATTCATACTTGCTGAAACAACGGATTACAATTTGAGTTCAGTTCCGTCTAAACTGGTTCGGTCAAAATGATTTCGTTTGGACTCTCGGGCCTTGACCGCTACCATCCCAAAAAATTGATTAGGTTTTTTTTGCTACTAGCAATATGTATAACCAAAGACTCCCTGTTTACGTGACTGCCCTTTTTATGGTTTCGTAGGATATCCTTGAACACCTTGTGGATATTGATTTGGTTGTGAATTTCAAGTGGACTGATGATTACTTGGTGAAACATCAAGAAGGTAGTCCCTTTTCTGTTATTAATCCTTGTGAGCACATTCGATGGCACAATTACTGATGTAACCATGCAGTATACTTAGCAAGCATCTTGCTTTGCTATCGCAGAGGGTGCCTGGAAAGATAAACTCGAGGCCTATGTTAAGCAGGTAACCTTTTCATAAGTTAACAGACTTAATATGATAATCGCACATAGATCTCCTGACGGTAGTCCCCTGAGTTATCGACAGAGTTGGTAAAGATTGATTAGAATTCCAGCTCATTAAAATTGGTTGAAGCTTTGAATTATTTGGCTCTCCTGTCAAATTAGTAGGGATTTGCTGTTTTGGATCATTATGTAATCATGGTTGAAGCCCTCATTTACATGGTGGCTTGCAGCTACACTGATGTAAGTTTACTTAAGAAGAAATGTAACTCAATGAAAGATGAAAATGCATAATTCAGCCCGCATAGTGGGAGAGGAAGTAGACTGTTTATTGATTCGGGTTTAGACAATATTTTACCTGGTGCTAAGGAAGAAAGACTTGTATTAGCTATTTGCGGTTCCAGATGTGGCAATCGTGTGGATTGCTGAAAACCAAGATTTTAACCCATTTGTCTTATCTTGCTTAAGGGATGTGAACTAAGTGGCCTGCAAATATGCATCAATCATTATGTATATACACAGATTTACTTGCGCTTGTGTGTGCACCTACTGGCCAAAGCCATATCAAGTGTCTCACAAATATGCCTTACTATGCGGGTTAAATTTAAGAGTTGAGTTAAATTTTTATATCAAGAAAATTGTTTGGTTTTTAATACATTATTTGTTACATGTTTTTCATTGTTAATTTTAACGATTATTTTAAAAAAAATTTGAAAAATTAAAAAATTATGAATATTTTTTTCAAAAATATTAAAAATTGACTCTTTTTTTTAAATTTATTTAAACTATAAAAAAGTTTACGTTTTTTACTCTATTGAAAGAGAGTAGTTAATGAATATTGATGATCAATTTTCTCTCTCTGCAGAGCAAGCCTCTGGAGGATTATTACCGGAGACAAAATAAGCTTCTTGATGTTCAAGTGGGATGCGTGGTTGGGGACACTTGGAAAGGGCTGTTGGCCGCGTTATGCCTAAAACACATTGATCCACTATTTTCGTCGAAGGAACTGGGTCTGGAAGCACGAGCTACTCCCCTCAACACCTCATCTTTGCCATTTGCACGGTGGTGGAATGACCTGTAAAAAGTACTAAAATTCATTCCAAATAGAACCAAATCAGAACTCTTAACTTGACATGATATGAGTTCATACTGCAAGTTCTAGAGGATGACCTCCAAAGATGGTTTGCTCCATAACTCGGAACATTAAAATTTACTGTTGAAAGGCAAAAATTTTAAAAAAAAGGAAAAGATAAACGACAGAGAAAGTGAACAAATAGGGTTAAGCTAGATGAAGTTAGATTCGATTGACTTTAAGCATAATAAATTCAATATTTTTTGAAAAAAATTTATAATACAAAAGTATTTTTTGGTTCTATATATTTATTTTTATGTTTTAAAAATATTAAATATATATTTTTATATTAATTTGAGAGAAGATAGTCTTCTGAACGATGTACTAAGAATTAGTTCTGGGCCAAAACATTAGCAGGCGTATAACATTTCCTTTCATGCCTAAGCGTCATATATTTTTGGTACGGTGGATTAGTTTAATCATATTTTAGAAATAAAAGAGGGTTAACGCGTCAAGAAAACTAACAGAGTGTTGATTATTCTGGAGCAATAGCCTTGAGCCTAGAGCTGGAGTATCCCATATCAACCAAGAATGAGTATTCGACAAACCTTATTTTGCCATGAAGTATGCACATTGATTAGCCTCTCGGAGAATATGAGAAATGGAACAATCCCAATCTCATGCAATTGAGGCATTAATTTCCATAATGAGAGGCAAATAAGGATGAACAGCAGGACAATAATGTTTAATAAGGGTAACAACTACCAAAGAATTGAACTCCACTATCACATGTTGATAGCCTAATTCTCAAGTAAACATTAATCCACGCCTAATTACCCGCAATTCTACACCCAAATTTGTTGCATGTCCAATAAAATCAGAGAAGCCCTTAATCTTTGAGAATTGGCCCCATTTATGAGGAATTGAGTGAGATTAAACTGTAATTTACTCTTCTATCACTCTGTTAGGCCAAAGTCTGTGTGCGTGGGCGATTCCACCTTTTTTTAGTGCAAAGAGCTTCCATGAACATTCAGTTTGACATAAGTGGTAGGAGGAGCATGCCAAGAAACCCATCTCTCTTCTTTTGGTGCAGATGTACAATTACCATTGACGAAAGCCATTTTGCACTCTTGTAAGAGTTTTTTCATCGTACGATCCATGCACACGTAAAAAATTTTAAAACAGAGATAGTGGATAGGCTAGAATCTACAGCCTATGTGTTGATCCATTCATCAAGTGAATATGCGAAAAAAGTACCAGTGAACTCATCAAGAATGAATGCCATGCTTGAGCAGCCCAAATACAGCAGCGCAAAGTATGGAGAATTGTTTCGCGTCGTCTTCCACATCGAGTGCACATTGGAGATATGGCCATATTTCTGAGTTCATTAGTAGGAAGACTTTTCCACCTCACTTGCCAAAGGAAAAAGCGAAATTTCTGAGGAACAGAAAGTTTCCAAATTTTTGTCCATTGTCTCGTCGGATCAGCAGGGAAAGGAAAATAGGAAAGCGAGTAAGAAAATCATGCCCAGATTTAACCGAATAATGTCCTGAACTACTTTCACCCCATATAAACTTGTCCGAAGACGCCAATATTGCAAGAGATAGGTGTAGCAATGATTTGCTTCTGAACTTCACTAGGCAGGGAAGTATGTATATGATTAAAGTCCAAGGCCTCCAAAGGAGATAACAGCTCACATACCTCAAGGTTGGCATCTCTCGGATCAATGCTACTGACAAGTTTACAAAGAGGCATGTCCCCAACCCACCTATCATTCCAAAACGAAATTTGCTGTCCATCACCAATTCTCCAAACAAAACCTTCCTTAAGAAATGGCCTAAGTGTCATATATAAGGTATAATCTTAAAATCCAAAACCCTTCTAAAGCCCTACTTTCTTCTTCCTCTTTAGTCGATACCCTAAAACCCCTAAATCATTTGACAGAAGAAGAGATACAAAGTTTCCAACTTTTAAGTCTCTTTAACAATGCCTTTGGACTTGTTATATGAGGCAGCCTCTGGTTACGACTTGTTTTTGGCTCATGGGCTCAATGTAATCGGGCAAAACATTGAAGCTGTCCGAAGCTCCATTTTGGATTTGAACCGGTTTGGTGTTGAAATATATAAAGTGTAGTCAGCTCAGCTCATCAGCAAGCATTGTTTTTCATTTTTCTCTCTCATGGTAGTTTAGGTTGTTATTTTTTGTTTCAGATGTACAGAGTCTAGAGCATTCATTATGATGAGTGGTAATAATGG
>JANZXP010000007.1:25764435-25778982 GCA_027576715.1 Erythroxylum flavicans | reverse complement strand
TTATATAATAATAGACATTGATATATTTTTTATTTTCATAAAATATTTTATTTTTACATATTTTTATAATTTTTATTTCTTATTTATTATAAACTAGTTTTATAACGATTTAATATCGATTGAATCTTTAAACCTTAAACATTTCTTTTAAGCAGTTGTATATCCAGTCAAGTTTTTAAAACATTTTATAGATCCCATGTATAAAAATGGAGAACATATACAAAATATGGATTGCATAAGCATCGATCCATATTTGGTAATGAGTATGCAATTACAAAATTAACAAATAAACAAATAAATAATACACATAATAATAACAATAACAACAACTCAATATAAATTATGCTAAAAATATAATACGCATAATTTAACAAAATAATACGCATAATTTAACCGATAATTTATTCATTATGCATTCAAAATTATAAATAAAAGTTTTTTCTCCCATGGAAGAAGGTTGCCAATGCCCAACGTCAATAGTTTGCAGGCCATTTTCAAGGTCATAGAATCCCATATGCTTCAATTTTCAAAACACTGCTTCATGTGATAAAATCACAGAAACAAGAAAACATAAAATAGTGTAGTTACAATAGTTTCCAACTGATTGTTTTTGGCTGTCCTTACTAAAAGTTTCACCCGGAAAGTAAATTTTAAATTGTTCAATTTTTTGATTCAATTTTTAATTTTTCGATTTAATTTAATTTAATAACTCTTGTTGTTAAGAATTAATCAATTTATTAATTGGTCAATTTGTATAAATTAATAAATTCTTATAAACTAAAATAAATAAAAATTTTCATTTAACAATCCCTTTGTTTAATTAAACTTCAAATTTTTATATAAGTATAATTTTTTTAATTATATTTAAAATTTTTTAATTTTATTTATTCTTTAACTAATTTTATAATAGTACAATACTAATTGAACCATTGAAAACTTAAACTCTTATCTTATCGATTTAATTTCCGTTCAATTTTTAATCATCGGCTAAAACCTTTACGCGGTGAAATTTGGCAATAATAGAATTTAAGAACAAGGATAGTAATCGGCCCGATTTTTTAATAGTAATTATTAATTTTAATAAAATAATATTATTTTAATCAATTAATTTTTAAATTTATCTCAATTATATTTTAATAATTCCCGAATAATTGAAGGCCTTCTGCAGTTATGCCATGAACCATGATTTTCCTAATATATTTATTCCATGTTCACACTCAAAGTCAAACTGTTCAAATTATAGATCCTTACCCGACAGCCGTCCCATATTAGTCAAAAGACAAAATTCATATTCATCATTATGATGCTATTTCATTATTTTCATACACAAACATAAACAAATAACTTATTATATTTATTACAAATAATACTAATTTAAATACTATTATCTCTAATATAATTTCATATTTTTTAATCAATTGAAAATGAAAAAAAAGGTTGACTTAGGCCCGAGGAGGACGTTACTTAATAATTTAAGCTTCAGTTTGAGGAACTAAAATGATGCTATTTATTGAATTTTAATAAAAGATACTATTTTGTTTACATATGTTCTAATTATTTATAGGGATGGGTTGGCCTTGTCAAAATTTTTAAATAAATTTTAAATTAAAAATATAAAATAGTTTTTTTAATTAAGTTTGACATAAGTAGCTTAAGTCTACATTCAATTAAACGCACCTGAGTTTCAAATCATGGGTGCCCATTGTCATCCCTAATTATATTTTTATCTAAATCATTCTGTTAATAAAAGAAGCTTTATTCTAGTGAATTTCAACGGTAAGATGGCAATAGGCCGACTTAGACTCTGAACTTGACCCAAAATAGTGACTCAAATTTGAATCCAACATTTTAACCTAAATTTTTAGATTGAAAATATAAAACGACGTCTTTTTAAAAAGATTTAAATTTAAAATTTAATTAATTCAAATTTGACCCGTTAATTTCGGCCAACCAAGCTGAAAATGGGCTATCCTATCTAACGTTAATTTTGGATTAGAATGAAAATTTAAAATCTGAGATGATCTAATTAAGCGTGAAAAGTTATTACTTTTAATATATTAATTAAATATTGACATTATTATTGAACAACGATTTGACATTTCACCGTCGGTCAAACGCAGCCGTCAAGATTCTAAAGTCAGAAACAGAACACAACACGGAAGATAACACGACTCTTCCTTGGCGTGAGTGTAAAATATCCAACAAAAGCTGACAACCTCTATATGTACATTTTCTTCTTCCAGTTTACGTCGACCACTGAGATTCCAGAGACGTCTTATCTCTCTCTTTAAGCTTCACGTCAATGGCGACCCTTTCTGTTGATCCCAAAAATGGCTTCTGCAAAGAAACCAAAACATTTTTCAGTTTGCGACCACCAACCCCTATGCCACCCATCGACGAGCCTCTCTCCATTACAAAATACGTTCTCTCTCTGCTACACTCTATTATGGACACTAAGAAACCCAGCTCTGATACTTTCCTCATCAACTCATCCACCGGTGACTCGCTCTCCTACCCCGAGTTCCTTCGCCGAACACGGTCTCTCTCTCTCTATCTCAAAACCCACTATGCGCTCTCCAAAAACGACGTGGCTTTCATTCTCTGCCCTCCCTCGCTCAACGTTCCTGTTATCTACTTCTCTCTTCTCGCTCTCGGAGTCACAATCTCTCCGGCGAACCCGCTCGGGTCCAACTCGGAGGTGGCTCATCAGGTTCAACTCTGCAAACCCAAAATCGCTTTTGCGTCGTCGCAAACAGCCCAGAAACTAGCGTCTCTCCCTCTCGACACCATTGTCGTCGACTCGCCGGATTTTGTCTCATTCTTGTCGACGACTGTAGCCGGGTCGGGTGGTGTACTTGACCATGTCGAGATTAAACAAACCGACCCTGCAGCGATTCTATACTCCTCGGGAACGACGGGAAAAGTCAAAGGCGTGTGTCTGACTCACCGGAACTTGATTGCTTTGATCGCCGGGTTTCACCATACAAAAGAACAGCCCGACCTGGACCAACCGGAGCCCCACCCAGTTTCACTCTTCACGTTGCCACTGTTTCATGTATTTGGGTTCTTCATGTTGATAAGAGCTGTGTCGATTGGTGAGACGTTGGTGATGATGGAAAGATTCGATTTTGAAGAGATGCTGAGAGCCATAGAAAAATATAAGATATTGTTCATTCCGGTGTCGCCGCCGTTGATTGTGGCGTTCGTGAAATCGGAGTTAACCAAGAAGTATGATCTGAGCTCCTTGATGGGTCTTGGTTGCGGCGGAGCTCCGCTCGGTAAGGACGTCGCCGAGAGGTTCAAGGAAAAATTTCCGCACGTTGAAATTGGACAGGTACGCCATTTTTGCCATACTTACCTTTGATTGATATGCCTCAAAGTGGGAAATTCCCATTACAAGATGTTTACTATATTTAATGTTTTGGAAAAAAAGAATTTATATATTTGATAATCTACTAATTCTTTAGTAACAAATAACTATGAATTTTTTAAAAATCAGATCCAAAGTCAAAGTTAAATCGAATTTAAATCAAATTATTATAATTAAAAATTAAATAAATTTAAAAAATTTAAAATATAGTTGAAAAAGATTGTAAGAAGTTTAATTAAAAACAAGATTGTTAAATGAAAATTTATTTATTTATTTTACTTTTAAAGAACTTATTAATTTATAAAAATTAACCGATTAATAAATAAATTGTTCAGATTTTAACAATAAGAAATATTAAAGTAAATTGAATGAAAAAATTAAAAATCGAACTAAAAATTAAAGAGTGATCGATCCAACCACAAATTATTAATTTAATTCTAACTTTTTATGCTTCTTTATAATAATAAGGGTGGAGGATTTTTTAAATATATAAATTTCACATAAATTAAGGTCAATATGAAAGATTTTTATATAAAAATTTTCTAATTTAATATATTAAAATCTTTGAGTTAGAAATATAAAAAAGTATTAAAATCACTTTAATATCATTAATTTTTGTAAATGTTTTATAATAAATAACATTTTTATTGTAAAAAGTTACACAAAAATGAATAAAGGACATTCACATTACATTTTCTTTTTCAGCTGATTTAATGCTTCTTATTTTTATATTTTATAAAAAAATATCATCTATTATATTATTTTTTATTTGTTAATTTATATATATATATATGTATATATATATTTTATAAAAAATTAATTTTACATTATTTTAAATTAATTATTATAATAGAAAGATGAGTAAGAGTTTTAAAAATATAAGGACAGTACTAAAAGAAATTGTCAAATCTATAGACCCCATGTAGCCTATTTTTATAGTGGTTGATAAAGTTTTCATACTTTTGGATGTAAAATAATATGGTGTGACATTCTACCAAATGCATTGCTTGATTACTTGCTCTAAGTGCTGCCTGTGGTCCCGCATTACTCACATCTTTTAGGTCTTATTGTTATCCATTTCACGATTAAAACATGTGTACCTTTCTTTTGTTTTAGCTTAACCGTGCTAAAAATAAAAAAAAAACCAAAAAAAAGAGGCTATTTTAACTTTTTGATTCAATTTAATTTAATAATTTTGATTGTTAAAAATTAATTAATTAATTAATTATTTTTTGTAAATTAAAATAGACTGATTAATTATTATTTAGTAATCTTCTTTGTCAATTAATATTTAAATTTTTTATGAGTAAGAATAATTTTCTTTAATTATTTTTTCGAATTCTTTAATTTTATTCGATCTCTAACCAGTTTTATGATGTTTGGTTAAACCTTAAACTTCTTATCTTATCAGATTAACTTCCCGTTTTTAAAACATTTGTGTTATCTTATAAATGAAATTTTCAACTCATTCATTAAAATAGTTATTCACGTTGAATTAGATTGACCTTGTTAAACTTGAGTCTGATTCAAAATTAAGTCAAATTCTAAGTCAACTAGTTGATTTGAGATTATATAGGACCAGGTTTAATAGTCAAGTTTTTGAGTAATGAATTCCCTTTCTGGGATTGTCTCAGGGATATGGTTTGACGGAGACAACAGGAGCAGCCACTAGAATGATAGGACCTGAAGAGATGAACCGATATGGTTCTGCTGGACGCTTGGGGGAGAATTTGGAAGCCAGGATTGTTGATCCTGTAACAGGAGAGTCTTTGCCTCCTGGCCAGAGAGGAGAGCTGTGGTTGAGAGGGCCAACTATCATGAAAGGCAATTTTTCTTGTCTAGTACTTAGTTTGCTCCAAGTTATTCCCTTTTTGGTTCATCTGCTGAAGTTCTAACTGATAATTGGGGTTCTTGCTGTCTGTACTGCAATTTCTTTACTCCTCCTTCTTTTTCAAATCTCATTAATTTGCATCGAATTATAAGATCAGCTGCTAACTAATGAGAGTCTTAGATTTTACTGGTCAATCTGATGGAGAATCTGATAAATAATACAGCCCCTCTTGATTGAATAACATATGTCCGAAGCTTTGATGCTTAAACCAAAAGCTTGTTCTTTAGCGGGAAGAATGGTTGTCCCTTGCAGGTTATGTAGGGGACGAGAAGGCAACAGTTGAAACCTTAGATTCAGAAGGATGGTTAAAAACTGGAGATCTTTGCTATTTTGACTCGAATGGCTTCCTCTATATCGTGGATCGGCTAAAGGAATTAATAAAATACAAGGCCTACCAGGTAAGTTTTTGGTTGCTTCAAGCCTATGCATAATGAAAAATATAACAGTTGGTTTCAGTTAGATAGTCAGTATAATCTCATATGTTTGATGAATTTTCAGGTACCTCCAGCAGAGTTGGAGCAGTTACTTCATTCCAATCCTAAAATTGCTGATGCTGCTGTCATTCCGTAAGTGTTGTTTACGATATCTCAGAAAGTTGTTTTGGTAGATATAACAGTTTCAATAGTTTCTTGATTGTAATATAATCTTAACCTTCATTGTTATGCAGGTATCCTGATGAAGAAGCAGGACAGATTCCTATGGCATATGTGGTGAGGAAACACGGAATCGATATTACAGAAGCTGAAGTTATGGATTACGTCGTGAAACAGGCACGCTTGCTTCTCACCAACTATTCACATAATCTGAAACATTTCATTGACAGATATAGCAGTAACTGGTTGATCTAAAACCAAACCTTTTGGCAGGTTGCACCGTATAAGAAGATAAGACGAGTGGCTTTCATCAATGCTATTCCCAAGAATCCTTCAGGAAAGATCTTGAGGAGGGAGCTGATGAATCATGCTCTTTCTGCTTCTTCATCTAAACTGTAATTCATCTGCAGAAAATGTTGTAAAACTGTCACAGGTTTTTTTTCGTAACCTGACAGGCACAGCTGCTACAAAGCCGTTCTTTGATTGCTTCTGTTAAGAAATGTTGAAAGTGAAATCAATCCAAGTATATTATACCTATAAGCTGCATTTTACAACAGCAATAAATTGTTACTGTTGAGAAATAATTTGTAATAAAATTATAAATTAAATGAAAGAAAGGAATAAGTCACTTAGTGTTGGTAATATTGGTCCGATTCATATGATATCTCTTATCTTCAGCTATAAATTTTTAGGTCACTAAGGTTTAACTTCCTTCAACTACCTCCACCTTCACTCTTCCATTTTCAGATCCAAGGTGAATTTTGATTTACTATTCTTCTTCTTCATAGGAGATCCAAAGGATGCTTCTACTCTTTCTTCCAGTAGGCTTGTTATTACACGATCAGTTCTATAATGTCAATATAGACATGCATTAAAAGTTTCAAGTCGCAGAGTAAGGCAAGTTTCATTGTTAAGGATTGTTGAAGATTAGCAAAGCAATCTGATTAAAGGGTCTGTTACATATTTGGATTTATTTGAGTTTTCATTTTCTGATGGTGAGAGCCTTCTTGTTGTTTTTTGTAAGATTATGAAGGGTATAAACACATTTTTCTTCTTTGGGTTCTAAGGATTGGATGGAGACTTAGACTTAATTCGATCAAGTTTTGGAGTAGTAAAGCCTAATCGATCTCTGTTCGAGTTGAATAAATAAAATTTGATTGGAGTTTGAACTACATATGAATCAACTAATTGCAAAATGATATTTTTTGGTATGATCAAACAACAACATTAAATGATGTGCTTATGGAGAAACAGACATAGCCTGAACATGGTGTATACTGTTTCAGGTATTGGTTGAAGCTTTAAATGGTTCTCTAGACCAAGAATGTTGACTTCGACCAAACATAAGACACGAACCTAACTGTCAAAAGAAGCTATTAACATTAACAGCCATTTCCCAAAAAGAAGTGATTTCATTTTCAGTAGATCCTCCCCTAACTTCAAAACAATGCTATCCATAGAACTTCAAAATAAGACTTGAGATCTAGTAGTGGTCTTTAAACTTTAATATTTGGAAATTCTTAAGAAGCCTCTTCTAATCACTAGAACCACTCCTAGAAGGCATCATGTCTCTTTTTTCTTTCTTTTACTTGGTATCTATTCCTTGCTTGATATGCACTACAAAGAACTAAGACTAACCATATGGAACCTATGTTCTCTGTTCTACTTTCACTCTAGTTACTGTATAGCACATTTGAAGGATCTAATCTCATATAGCAGATTAGAACCAAACCTCAAAATAGTGAAACAATCAACAAAACCAAAATACCATTTTCTTTTTAATCTAACCAAATCTAGTAGCTATTGCCATTAAAACTGCTGTTTTGAGGTACCTCATACCTGTACCTGTAACCTCCTGCACGCTATTTACCTACCACTCCATTGCAAGCGATGTCCGAATGGTCGTTGGCCTAAGAAAATCAAAGGGTCAGTCTGTTGACTTCTTTACTTTGCTTCATTGGCCTTCCTTATTAAAGCCACAACATTCTTGCTCCTCTCTCCGTTTCTGTGCTCTTTCTCTCTGTTCTTGTTTTGCTCCAAAATGGGAGAACCGGAAGGTTCGCTGGCCTCAGCAGAGACACCGCTCATGGAATCGGACGAACAAAGGGAAACCCACCTCGAAAATTCCGTCAACCACTTAGAAAACTTCCTCAAAGTGTTTGCGTTTTGCCAGTTCTCGTTTCTAAGCCTCGCTCTCTCGTGGGCCTCGTTTCTGCTTCTGGGTGTTGCTCTTCCACTCCTTATCATCGTTTATCGTCGCTGTTCTCACTGTGAACATTACGTTATCAGGAAGTTCGAGCTTCAGGTTCTGGTGTTACGCTCTCTCGCTGCCGCCGTTTCCCTAATCCCCATGTCCAAAAACCTGAGGAAGTACGGTCTCAGGAAGTTTCTCTTTGTCGATCGATCCCATGGCCATATGGATCAGTTCCGTGATGAATATATCAAGAAGATCCTTGTAAGATAAACCCATAAATCTTTCTTTCCCACTTTGCTCCATTTAGCCGAGAATTAGATTTCTAAGTACTGAAAGATTCAATCTTGGTTAAATTAAACTCAAGAAGATCAAACAATGGGACGATTTCTTCGGGGAACTTAACAATTTCTCTCTCTTTTACTGGTTGTGTGAGAAAAAGAATTGATCTTGAAGTTCTCTATTTGTGCAGGGTTTCTTCAAGTGGTTGGTCATATGGCTATTACCCTGTCTGCTCTTGAAGGTTGTTCGTGAAATCGTTCTGGTTCTACACTTTCATCAAGAATGTTGGTGGCGGTCTGTTGCTGAGCTTTTTGGTTTGATCCTCTCGTGGACGTATTCTATGACCATCTTCTTGTCAGGATGTGCTTTGTTCCATTTAGTTTGCAACTTGATGGTGATACACTTCGAAAGCTATGGCAAGCTTTTGGAAAGTGATTTGGAAATTTCAGAGTATATCGAAGAACATATTCGCTTAACTCATTGTCTATCGAAGATAAGTCACAGGTTCAGGATATTTTTTCTTCTTGTGCTTTTGGCTTCCACGGCTACTCAGTTTGTGGCTTTACTTCAGACCACAGGGAATGGTCAACTTGTCAATCTCATCAATGGTGGCAATTTTGCAGTAAGTACGAAACTAGTATGCATCTTCCATCACACTTCATATGAGTTGTGACTGTTGAGGAGGCTCTGATTCTATTCTGGATTCAATATGTTAATATAAATCACTCATGATTCTTTATCCATATGTAGATATTATCTTCCTTTAGCCAATGGTTGGCACTGGATGCTTTCTTTCTGTTTGAGGGCATTGGAATGTACAGTGGACTCTCTTAAGCTTCATGTTCTATTCTGTAAGTTTTGCAATTGCTGCAGGTGACTGCCATAGTTGAGCTTGTTGGGATTATTATTTGCTTGCACGCAGCTGCAAAGATCACTCGGAGAGCCCAAAGTGTTGCAGCAGTGGCTAGCAGATGGCATTCTTTGGTCACATGTGGCCCTACAGATCCCTCTCAAACGACGATAACCATCAACGGCAGCGGCTCAGAGCCTGATTCATTGCCAATAAGCTATTCAGAAGCCGACTTGGAGTCGTTCGGCTACACTCCAGTGCCCACTAATAGCCAACTAGCTTCATACATGTCTGCATACCACAAGAGAGAAGCTCTCGGTATGTATAACATTAACTGTTCCGATATGATCTTGCCCTTAGACACGGTACATCCTGAAAGGGTGGCTCATTTTCTTTCTTCTTTTTGTAGTTATGTACCTCCAGTCAAACCCTGGGGGATTCACAGTTTTTGGATGGACAATAGATAGAGGACTCCTCAACACTATCTTCTTCATAGAATTGTCTCTCGTTCTATTTGTACTCGGTGAGACATTAACTGTTTCCTAGACTTCCCTTCCCTGAATTCAACATCATTGACAATTAGCCGATGACAAGCAACTGATTTCCATCGCCCGACAACTTGATCATACGGGATTTATCACTAGATACTATTAGTGTGAAAGCACTCGATTGACAGAGCTTGTAAATCGAAAGGAGCTACTTGTACAAAACTATTTGTTAGCCAGGATATGGTTGTGGCAACCCTTCATCTTCGGTATACATTTCAAAAAGACTTTGACATGATCCAAACCAGAGCTACATGACTTGGAGGAATGTCAAGAAAGTTTGTCTGAACATAAATTTGATAGATTCTCCAAGAATTTCAGCTCTCTATTGATCTCAATAAATACATTCTGAAACTAAAATATGTACTTGTCATGTACAGAGAAACGATACAAGGTAAATGAAAAAGACACACAGCGATCTATTCTTGTGAATCTTGGGAATTCGAACATTACACTGCTCTGTTCTTGGCTCCATCATCGCAAGCCTATTCATTTGCAATGTTGGGCAAAAAGAAGATAAAAATGTAACAAGTAATATACATATAGAGAAAAGACATTCATCAGCCATTCACCTACTTTCGAAAGAAGTCTCGCCACACTGCATGCAGTTCTCAATAGGGAGAACCAGCTCAAGTTCCCTGATAATCCAAAGAACAGAAAAAGCAAACAATTGACAAACTAACTGAAGGCAACGCATGCCAGCCAGAAACGACCAAGTTTCAAGAAGTATGTTACTTGCACATTCTATAATCCTGTCACCACAGGATAACTGCCTCCATCAAAAGGACTGATAAGCTTGAAGTTAACTCGTTGCCCAAAAAGCTGATATTACATCATAGGATAAGTATCGAATTATGATAGTTATTCTAACCCCACAGATGCATCCTTTTTCATTGTAGTTCTACCGCAATAAATAAGACGCATGCATTTAATAGCTACTACCACAGATGAGATATTTCAATTGGTCAGGGAAGGTTTTCTAATGCATATTCATTTTCACACGGGTTTCAATTGGTTCACTTGTACGTTGCAGTTTCTTATATGTAATACTTGTTTGCTGTAGCAAATTGATCACAATGGATGCAAGAACAGGCTGCTATATGAAATGTCAAATTTTTTTAAGATACCGCATTTAAACCCCATCAATCAATATTAGCCTACTAATGAGAGTAATACAAGTGGAGGTTCTATAGCTGGTAAAACACCATCCAAGAACACGATCAATTCTTCACTATTCGAAAAACAAATAAAGAAGAAATTCACTTATGCAAGCTCAAGCCTCCAGCTGACAATAAAAAGGGCTGCTAATAATCAACTACGTACCTCACAGTTGCAATGCCCATACTTTCAAACCAGAAAACCTTCTGACTTAAACCATTTATCTCTCACAAACAAAAATACAATAATCAAGAAAACTCGGTGAGATGAAGCTTGATGAATCAAGGGAAAAAGTAAAACAAAGTATGAATTATATAGACTATTTTAATCGAAGTTGATTCAAGGATACAAGAAAGGGTGTAACATTCAAGACCTTACATCTCAAATAAGAGTAAGGATTCATTACAATGGCAAGAACAGCTCTGTTTTTTCTCAATACATTCACTGAAGCATTTGTTTACTCCTTTCTACATTCCACCTTTGCTCCTCCTAGGACCTCTACTCGGGGTTATTGAGATCTTAATCCTTCTATGAATATGCCAAAGAAGTGCAACATAATTAGAACATAGCTACATAACGAAGTCTTGTTCAGTATGCTGCTCATATTTTACCAGATCAGCTACCTCCTTTTACCATTCTGTGGGGGTAAAGTGGGCACTAGCTCCTTTGACTTGGGTAAAGGAAATTCATGAAACCAAGGATGATTTAGGACCATATCGGCTGTAATTCTCTGCATGATCAATAAAGCTGATGAGAACACTGACCACAGACAATGTAACTACAAGAATTGAGATTAAATCATTACGGTGATTATCTTCCTGGGTCATAAGTTAGAAGGCTGTTTAACAAGTCAAACCCCAAATCAGAAAGAGCTGGAGATCCTGTGAAAGAAGTTGCAGAAAGCTTCTTACGCAGTGTATTATACCTGAAAGAGGATACATATGTCAACAAACTTTTGAAATACATCCCCGGTATTGCAAGCTAACATGGAAAAGAAACATCAGAGATCAAATAGCATACAGATACTTTCGGTTGCCTAACAAAATTTGGTTTTGATCCAGGCAATTTGGAAAACTCAGTCCAAATAATCTCATTTGGTGTTCCAAGTGTTCTGAATATCTGCAGAGTTTAATTTCGAAGATAAATAAAATGAACTTAAATTCAATAGATCTCAAGATAACAAACATAAGAATTGAATTACCTTGTCAAGCTGGTCAATTTAATTTCTCCCCCGGAATAGAGGCTGCTTTGACAACAGTTCAGCCATTATGCAACCCACTGACCACATGTCAACTGCTGTTGAATATTCTTTAGCTACAAGCAGTTGTTCAGGTTCCCTGTAATGAAAAACTTTATCAACCAAGCAAGATTATATTTTGTGTTCTAGAAATAATGAATATCAGTAAAATTAAAATTAAATTAAAAAAGAACATCATTTGCAAAACTGATAGGCAAAAAAGTGGAATCATGAAGTTACAAGAGCCATTCATTCGTCATTGCTCACCTGTACCACATAGTAATCACCAGCGATGTATAAGGCTTCAATGGGCTCCCATACAAGCGTGACATCCCAAAGTCACATATTCTCAACTCACCCTGTTGCTCGTTAGAAGGTTTGACGTTTTCATATCCCCTATGGAGCAGCCAGTTATCATGGAGATGTTTGATACCTTCCAAAAGTTGTAACATCAAGCATTTGACCTCACTTGTGCTAAATGGCTGTTTCATCATCCCCATCACCATAAAAACACTATCAAGGTCGTCCATAACAACTTCTCTTACATTGACTATTGAAGCGTGGTGAAAAGACAACAAAATGTTGATTTCCCTAAGAGCAGTCAAAGGAAAGCCATATTCTTCCAAGTTTCTATCTTTCCCCACAGCCATCTTGGCTTTCTTTAATGCCACAATTTCCCCAGTCCTCTTATCTCTAGCTCTGTACACTTTAACATATGTCCCTTCATTGATTTCATTAAGTCTTTCGTACTCAAACACGCTTCTACAACACTCGAGCATATTCACACTTCTGTGAGTAGCATCTTCTGACTCTTCAAAATCACAAGAATCACTGATGCATTCTATTTGCTCACGTTCTGAATCTTCATCACGAATCCTGTCAACTATCATGAGATCACTCTCCGAGCCTCATCAGAACATTCATCCCTTTCATTGTACCTAGATAGACCTGATAGTGATCCATCCAATGCTTCTGCTAGAAACTTCCCACTCCCAGAACTGAAAGTCTTCCTATACAGACTCTTTCCAGAAATATCTTCGCCACTGGATACTGGAGAATCATTGTCCCATGCCCATCGTCACGCATCTCTGTTAAAACAAGAATACCTTTTTATTAATACACATTACAGGTCAGGGCCGTTATTAGTTTACTCCGTTTCATATAATTTGAAAACAGTCCCTAAATTATCTTTTTTTTACACTTAAGACCCCTAATTTTGTCTTTTCTCTCCTTTCAGCTAGGCATGTGGCCCGGGCTATGGCCACTGGGCTACGGGCAAGGCCGCGTTAGCTAAAATAAGAAAATTTCAAAATAACGTGGCTAAAAGACCTAACATAAATCTAGATATAAACATATAAATTTTAATTTGAGGTTGATGATAGGTTGGATTTAGAACTTTAAAACTTGAAAAAGTTCGAAATTAATTAGTTTTAATTTAATATGTCAATTTTGATTGATTTGAATTGAGTTGTTATAACAAATTAAAAATTAAAATTTTAATAAGTTCAATTTTGATCATTTCAAAAAAAAAGTTCAATTTTGATTGTGTTTAAATATTTTAATTCTAATTCGATTGAACGAAATTTGACTTAACGCTTAGCACTTAAATTAGTTTGTGATTTTTACTAAAATTTCAATTCTTTGATATTTTGCAATAACATTGTTTCATGTCTAAAATATGAAAGAAATGAGTGTTTCTATTACGTTCCACTTAATCCCTATTTTATGGCCACATGTCTATAAGGCTAAGAAATATGAAAGTTTTCTTCTATTACATGAATCCAATTTTCATTTCATGGAGAAAAGCTATCTTTTTTCTCAACAATGTCTTTGCTATTTGATCCAATAGCTTTTCGATAGATAGAAATATGTTTAATAAATATTGATAACCCTAAGAGAGAGTATTAAAATGAAAAAAGACATTAAATAATGAACTATTGGTTCTAAGCCATCTCTAGCGATAAATCAATGATTTGAATTGCTTTTCTTGTGTATTTAAACCAACATTTACATATAGATGTAGGAGTATCTGTTTGGGAAGTAAGAATTTGACATCTCTTCATCAACAAAGTCAAATTACAAATGATGAAATGATTATATGGTCATATTCTTTATATAAAAGCAATAGAAGTAGCAGTAAGAACTAAGGGTCTGTTTGGTTGGAAGGTTTGAAATCGAATTTAACGTAACATAACACACTTTCATCATTTAGTTAAGGATTTCATAATGGAACGGAATAAATAGGATGGCAGCAAAGAATTTTATATTACATTCCATTTCATCCTAGACAGTGAAAATATGAAACCTCCGATTTGGAAAGTTTATGATGGAACGTAAACTAATAAATACCTACTACCTAATATATCCTCAATAATTTTTCTTAATACTAATTATTTCTTCTAACCCTAACCCCTTGTATATAATTAATAA
>JANZXP010000007.1:25741884-25759608 GCA_027576715.1 Erythroxylum flavicans | reverse complement strand
GTTGGTTGACAAACCTGGTGATTGGACTTCATATGATGGATTCCATTGCCAGACCTCTCAGAATCTATTGTGATAATAGTGCAGTGTTTTACACTAAAAATAACAAGACTTCTAATGGTTCTAAGCATATGGAATTAAAGCATCTAACTATCAGAGACCTAGTGAAGAATAAATATAGTCATCGGGCATATAGTTACAGAGTCCATGCTACCTGATCCCTTAACTAAGTGTCTTCAACTTATAATGTTCCATAAGCACGTTGAAGACATGGGGATTTTAAGCTCTTTTAATGCGCTTGATTAGTGGGGTTTTGAAATGAATGTGATCTTTCCTTATCTTGTTCGAGCTTTATTGTTAGATACTTTAATCTTAATTTTGCATGGATTATGTTATTTTAATGCAATTGATTTGAATTATTCTCCTATTACTATTTTGTGTGTGTATATATATCAATTGCTATTTCGAAACTTGGTGTCCTTTTATATCATCATGTCTCCTGATTGATACCATCTTAGAGTTAGAGACATGTTACAAAATTTTTGGACTCGGTGTTCTATTAGATCAAAATGTCTCCTAGCCAACACCATATTTGATTCTACAGACACTATTATAAAACTCGGTGTCCTTTTCAATCATCGTGCCGGTGGTTGACACCATATTGGAGTTTAAGGCATTACAGTTCATAATGAACTATACAATTTCCCTCGCTTTAAGCCTATTTTAAAAGAAATTGTAAGGACTGACGTTGAAAGTAGCACCTTACATTAATTATTGGATCACCTTTGTGTGCTAGTTTTATGCTACACTACACACTAATGACTGATCAACAAGGGTGATGATATAAGTAATTATGTATCGATGTTATATCAATAAAGGATGTAATGGGTGACATAGTTCAATATCATTTGACTTTGATCATACTTAGTCCTATTGAAGTGCTGCATCTCGGATCATATCTTTTTTCAAAATGTGGCCACATTGCACAAATTTTAGTTTATTAGCCTGACAGCCATTTTTAAAGGTTTTTAAAAAAAATAAAATTAAACAATTGATTTTGCACAAGTGGGAGAATGTTAGAATATATTTTATAAGCTACAATTAATTATCATTTTGGTTTTATTAAAAACAAGTTAATGATATATCCCTATTGAGATGCCTATGGTCTACTATTATTGTGATCCCTATTAGATTTAAGCGCTTTATACCGTTAGTGTGGTTAATGGTGTAGGCCTAACCCTAAGGCCCATGATGGGCAGACCTAGGGTTACTAGCTGTGGCTAGGTCCCTACTGCACTTCCTATATATACGCATGTATAGCACATGTATAGTCTCTCTACAGTTTGTCCCATTGAGAACTGTATTTTCTAAAGAGATCGGAGTTGTAGTGAAAGCCCTAACCGTCACCAAATGCTTGCACGGTGTTCTCACATTTTGACGATCATGTCTTCAATAAGTAAGTATCTGTATTTTCTATCACGTAATTGATTAATAATTTTGGCTTCTTATAACCATTGAAGGCGAGAGAGAGGGGGATTAACAAATGAAATAACGAACTCAATTTTCTCTCTACCCCTTAGAATAATTTTATTCTCTTTCATTGGTGCTCGAAACTTGTTTTACAATCTCTAAATTCTCAAAAAAAATTTACCAAAGAAAACTACCTGTATTATAGATCGATATTAGATCAAAGTTGTCATTGCGATGTGGCGGAAGAAACCAGAGCGCAAGAATGGATAAATCGAGGAAGGTTTGCGAAATTAGATGCAGGAACTAGTGTTACAACATGAACGAAGCATTCAAGAATTGAAGAAGTGGATCACTTGATTGTATCAAAAGGATAATGGTAACGTTGTGCAATGCAAAAATGTTGATCAAAGAGTTCTAGAGGTGGGAAATTGAGAAAATTCCTATGGAGGGCATTACATGATTCCTATAAGTTGTAGTAAAATTGAGTTACCTGTGTTTAAAGGTGATAATATTAGAGCTTGGATGTTTAAAGGTGAATTATTTTTCATATTGGATCAGACTCCTCAGAGTTGAAAGTAGGGTTATCTATAATGTTTTTAGAAGGCTAAGCCTTAGCCTAGCATAAGTTGTATATCTGGAACAGGTTGACTCTAGAGTCTCTTAGTTGGGGTGAGTATCTGTTAGTATAGGAGCAGAGATTTAAGGGGTTAGCCTTCAAAGATCCGAAGTGAGAGTTGAAGGAATTATAACAAAAAGGATTTGTGAAGGAGTACTGTGCAGAGTTTGATTTACTATTATATAAGCTGGTAATATCAAAACCTTATATAGTTAGCCTATTCTTGAAAGGATTGAAAACTGAGATCACATATTTAGTGAAGATATGGAATCCCAAAACTCTTTAACAAGCGTATGACTTGGCTAAGAAACATAAAATGGTGGTGACGCAGTATGGACTTATGGGAAGTTTAATCCTTATTGTACAGTGAATTCAATGCATATGTTAAAATCATCATAAGTATTATTTCCTAAGCCTATGAATAGAAGTAATCAAAAAGGGGAAGGAGAGTTGAAATGGAACAGGACAACTTCTATTAGAGAATAAGATGATCGAAAACCTAAAAAATTATCTTTTTGGTGTGAAGAACAATATACTCTTGGTCACAAATGCAAGAAGACAATGTTGCAGATGTATGTTGTAGATGGTGAGAATGAGGAGATTAATGAAGTTGAAGATGAGGAGTAACCTAGTATTTCATTACAGGCAATCTCGGGAGTGAGTATAGTGAAATATTAGCATAATGAAGTACAGTGTGTGGTAGAAGGAAAGGTTATCCACATACTAGTGGATGGTGGAAGCGCACATAATTTTGTGGATAAAAGGTTGATAGTCATAATTGGTAAGGAGTTAGAGGAGGTGAAGGATTTGTCAATTTTTGTGGGAGAAGGAACGCATTTAACTTGCACACACATTTGTAGAAACTTTAAAAGGCAAATATGTGGAAAATAATGTTGTACAGATGCCTTGGTTATTGATATAGGTGGAAATGACATGGTGTTAGGGGTCCAATGGTTGTTTGTGTTGGATGATAAAATGTGTAACTATTAAAAAGGGAACATGAAGTTTTGGTACGAGGGCAAAGAGATGGAGTTGATAGGTGATGGTCACAAAAGAATAGCTTAAATACTTGAGAAAAACTGTTAAGGATGCGGAGTGATGAAAACACCATGTGTTGTTTTATGGTGGTGTATTTAGAAGATGAAAACCAAATTGAATTAAGAACATCTCAAGTTGTAGTAAATAACATTAAATTACCAAGAGAATATCAGGAACAATTAGAGAGTTTGTTAAGACATTTTGGAGGCATTTCCAAAGAACCTATGGAATTGCTACCTTTTAGATATCATGATTGTAAAATTCCTTTAAAAGAGGGAACTAAGGCCATAAATCTTTATCCTTATAAGTATTTTAGAGTCTAGAAGTGCATTGTAGAAGAATTGGTGAATGAAATGTTAAAGCAGGGTATAATTAGGCAAAGGGTTAGTCCTTTTTTTTTGCATCTATGATCTTAATTAAAAGGAAAGATGGATTGTGATGTTTTTGTATGGATTTAGATCCTTGAATCAATGCACCATTAAAGGAAAATTTCTGATTCCTTAAGTGGAGGAGCTAGTTGATGAACTAAGTGGAGCACAATTTTTCTCTAAGTTGGATCTTAGAGTGAGATATCACCAAATAAAGGTGTGTGAGAATGATTTTACAAAACTGCTTTTCAAACCCATTAAGGCCATTACAGATTTCTTGTAATGCCTTTTAGGTTGACAAATGCATCAGCAATATTCTAGAGTTTAATGAATTAAATATTCAAAGTTTATTTGTGAAAGTTTATGTTGGTATTTTTTGTTTAGGATGTTTAAGTTTTCCCTCTTGGTATCTATTTATAGGGAGAAGTCTACTTAAGTTTTCCTTCCACTTTCAATGTGCGATTTCTAAAATGGATGGACTTCCAATAAATCTCTCACTTCTGACATTTAGGATCATTATCATAAAGGGGAGAATCCTCCTTTTCCATATCAATTGGAAGGACCTGCCATCCCTGCGATCATCCTGCAGACTTAAACCTTATCTCGTGGTAATACCTATGTCAACATATTAGCACCATTTCATCTGTATATATCTTCTCAAGTACTAACAGCTTTGAATTCAAAATATCTTTGATCCAATGATATCTTATCTTGATAAGTTTTGATTTTGAATGGAGAGCTAAATTCTTACCAGAATGGATGACACTCTTATTGTCATAATACATAGCATACCTATCTTGTTTGAAGTCCAGTTCCTGGATGTATCTCTAATGCTTCCATTGTCGTAATATGCTTTGCCTCAGTAATATGTAACGCAGTACACTTCTGTAATCTTAACTGTCGAGATATTGCTCTCCTTGTAAAAGTGATCAAATATCCTGAAGTGGACTTCCTAGTATCAACATCTCCGCTCATATCTGAATCTCTGTAGCCTACTAATATAGGTTTTTCATTTCTAAAACTAAGATTCATGTCAAAAGTACCTCGGAGATATCTTATGATCCACTTCACAGCATTCTAATGCTCTCTTCTCAGATTTGAGAGAAATCTACTGACCATACCAACTATATGAGCTATGTCTAGCCTTGTTCATACCATGACATACATCAAAGTTCCTACTACTGAGGAGTAAGGAATATTCTACATATCTCTCATCTCTACTTTTGCAAAAGGACTGTGTTTACTGCTTAACTTAAAGTGGGTTTTAAGAGTGGAACTAACCACTTTAGCATTTTCTGTATTGAATCTTTAAAGCACCTCTAAATGTACTTTTCCTGAGACAAATATAACCTCCATGTACTTTTATCTCGAGTAATCAAGGATTTGCTCTGCTGGCCTCAAGTCTTTCATAGCAAAAGATTTGCTCAACTGCTTCTTCAACTTGTCAATTCTGGTAATACTTTTACCAATAATCAACATATCATCAACATAGAGCAGTAAAATAATGAAATCATCCTCAGAGAATTTCTGTATGACAACATAATGGTCAGAAGTCATTTTAGCCTTACCCCCTTATAACTGACTCAAACTTCTTGTACCATTGTCTCGGTGCTTGTTTTAAGTCATAAAGACTCTTCTTCAGCCTACATATATAATCTTCTTTCCCCTTGACTTTGAAACCCTCCAGTTGCTTTATATAGATCTCTTCTTCTAAATCACCATGAAGGAAGGCAGTCTTCACATCCATATACTCAACTTTTAGATCAAGACTAGCCACCAAGTCAAGGATAACTCGAATGGATGACATCTTCACCACTGGTAAGAATATTTCATCAAAAACAATACCCTTTCTCTGACTGAATCCCATGACCACCAGCCTGGCTTTGTATCGTGGCTGTGATGAGTATTCATCATGTTTTACCCTGAACACCCATCTATTCTTCAAAACTCTTTTTCCTTTAGGGAGCTTTGCTAAGTTAAAAGTGTGATTCTTAGAGAGTGACTTCATCTCTTCTTCCATGGCTTCAACCCACTGTTGCTTGTGTTCATCTTCCATGACTTCTTCATAATTCTCATGTTCTCCTTGGGTAACACATACTCATTTAGAGAGTATTGAGTGTGCAAGAATGTCTTTGGGAATGTGCACGAATGCCTTGCATCCAAAGACATGAAGATGATCATATCTGACATCTTTCCCTAACCAAACTCTATTAGGCACATCAGACTACAATGGAATAGAGGGTGAGAGATTCACCATATATACTTCTGTATTCAACGCCTCACCCCAATATTGTTTTAGCATCTTTGTTTGTGATAATAAGCATCTAACTCTCTCCACCAGAGTTTTATTCATCCTTTCTGCCAAACCATTCAATTGTGGAGTTGTTGACGGTGTCTTCTAATGTTGAATGCCTTGCTCTTTGCAATACTAATCAAATGGACTAGAATACTCTCCCCCGTTATCAGTCCAGATGCATTTTAGTTTCTTCCCTATCTCTCTTTCGACTGATGCTTGAAATTGTTTATAGACCTCTAATAACTGATCCTTTGACTTCAAGGTGTAAGCCCATATCTTCCTTGAGTGATCATCAATAAAAGTCACGAAGTACAAAACATTACCAAATGACTTTAACTTCACTGGATCGCATACATCAAAATGTACCAAATCAAGTACATTTGGTTTTCTGAAGGGAGTGAACTCTTAAAGCAACTTGATTCTATTTTCCTGTTAGGTAATAAGATATTACTTTTTGAGACACATACTCTTGGCACTAGATAGATGTCCCCTCTTAGCTAACACTGCTAAACCCTTCTCATTCATGTGGCCGAGTCTTTTATGCCACAACTCAATTGCATCTACATCTTCCATAGCATTGATAATGTTACTGGGAGTGTTGGCTTGCATCATGTACAGCATCTCATACTTTTTACCATTGGCCACAATCATGGCACCTTTAGTAAGTTTCCATACATTGTTATGGAATGTGCTGCAAAACCCTTCATCATCAAACTTTCCCACAGATATGATACTGAATCTGATATATGAAATATGTTTGACATTTTTCAATACAAATCTTGTGCAGTTGTTGGTCTCCAAGCAAATGTCTCCAATGTCAATAGCTTGTGCGAAGCCATTATTTCCCATCTTCGGATGTATAAGATGTAAATAGTGCTCGTTAAGCAGTCGCATGAGTTGAGACGCCACTTTCAATTACCCAAATCTTTTGTTCTCATAGAATACTAATCTCCTCATCACAGATCATAAGTAGATCCTCGGTGATGATAATCCAATCTTGACTATTGGCATCATTCTTCTCTAGTTCCTGATTCCTCTAGCCTTCTCTTTTCAACTTCGGGCGGTTTTCCTGCATATGGCCTTTTCCACCATAATAGAAGTATTTAATGTTGGCAGATTTGTTAGGCCTGCTACTAGATCTGCCTCTCTGTCCTGGACCTATGATTTTGCTTCTCTCCCCTGTTCCCATGATTAAGACATCAGACTCAGGAGATTAGCCTTAAGTATTTCTTTAGACTCCTCCTCCAAAAGGCTACTTTTAATATGTTCCATCAAGACTACACCTTTAGGAGTTAAGGTGAAAAGCGTTGCTTTGAACATCTCCTAGGAGCTCGATAAGGATCCTATAAGTCATAATCCGAGCAACTCATCATTGTAAGTGAGCCTCATGGTGGCCATCTGATTAATGATCCGTTGATAAGTATTCAAGTGATCCGTCATTAGTGTTCCATCTTGGTATCTCAGGTCCATGAGTTATTTAATCAAGAACATTTTGTTGTTGTCGTACTTTCGAGAATAAAGGCTCTTGAGTTTGACCTATAACTTGTCTACTTCTTTCTTACCAGAGATATGATTATGGACATTAACATCCACCCTGTTTATGATGAATCAGCATAATTGTCTATGTAATAGACTCAACTCAATGTCAGATTTGCCTTCGATTTTTGTGATACCAAATATCAATCAATGGTATCCCTTCAAATAAAGGAGATCTTCCATCATCTTCTTCCATACTTGGAAGTTGCCTCCATTCAGACTAATCATTCTGCTTGTGTTAACTTCCATTATTTACAAAGGATAACTTACTTAACAACTGTCCACGTGAATAGTGATCGTACATGTCAATAGTAACAATACACATAAATAATGACCAATATCTTCAAATAGTGATCTAACTTATTTTCTGATGTGGAGGATCCACTATTCAATGGCAACCCTAAAGCATACGGTAAGTAGACTTGCACACCCAAACTGAGCTGTAATACCAGTTTGATGGGACGTAGTGAAATAAAATCTCTCCAACCTATTGTAAACTTGTGAGGAAATCTCCAAATGGAGAAAAATCACAAAAACTCTGAAATAAAATCAAAGAAAGGCATACCGAATTTTTATGTAGAAAACCTTCCCAATATGAAAGTAAAAAACCACAGGACTATAGTCCAAATTATCTCCACTGTTTAAAATATTAGGAACAACAAATTTCTCTCGATAAAGCTAGAGATAATACACCGAGATACTCAAAAGATTAAATTCTTGGAAATACAAAGAGAGTGAAAAATATCTTACAAATAGAGGAACACTAATGCCAAATTATCAGGCACAAAACTATGATCCACAATAACCTCAAAACTTAAGTCTTTGAATATTACTGATAAAATATCAGCTAAATTGGATCATGAATAACCTTTGATTGAAAGCTTTATCGAAGATATATCACTCTCTATTTTACTAAGCTTGTATTGCTCTTAATACTTTGTTTGGGATGCTTAAGTTTTCCTTCTTGGTATCTATCTATAGGGAGAAGTCTACTTAAGCCTTCCTTCCACCTTCAATGTGGGATTTCTTAAATGAAGGGACTTCTAACAAAACACTCTTAACATTGGAAAGATGTACATATATTAGTAAGGAGGAAAACAGGAAAAATAGAAAGAGAAAGTCCATGATACAAGCAAAGGCATTCACTCACTCTCAACTTCCACATGACAATCACACATAAACAATTAAAAATAATAAGAGATCCAACCGTGATAAAAAGAGGAAAATAACAACAATAAATCACATTAGAGAGAGAACGAGAGACGAGAGATCACAAAATAAGGGGAGGTCTGATCCTAGCAAAGAGAGAGAGATGAATATAACAGAGAGAGATAGCCAAGCAGAAAAGCAAACGAACGAACAATGTGAAACTGAGAAAAAGAAAAGAAATGACACAAAGAGGACTTTGTGTCAAGAGAGCCAAACACAGAAGAGAAGGAACAGAGAAGAAAACAAGTAGATAAGCAGAGAAGAGGAGTTTGTTTATGCATTAAGGGAATTTGGAAAATTTAAGGATGAATAATGATTAAAAAACTCGATTTGTAGCTTAAATTGTAAAAAATTTGGATTTTTCAATTTTTTGGTTCAATTTTCAACTTTTCTGTTTGACTTATTTTAATAATTCTTATCATTAAAAACTAATCAATTTATTAATTAATCGAATAATTTTTATAAATTACTAAACTCTTATAAATCAAAATATATCAATTAATATTTATTTAACAATATTTTTTTAATTAAACTCCAAATTCTTCGGTAATAAGGACAATCTCTTTCAATTATGATCTAAATAATTTTATTTGATTTTTAGTTAGTTTTATAAGAGTCTAAAATTGACTAAACTTTTTAAACCTTAAATTTCTTATCTTACTGGTTTAACTTTCAGTCCAATTTTTTAAAATTGGGGATGATTATTATAGGCATCTTGAGTGCTAATCTTTTAGGAGGCCTATATGCCAGCTCAGATGTTTATATTGAAAGCGGTCCACCTAAAAAATTATAAAAATTCATATTATAATAAATTATTAACATATGACTATTATAAATATGTAACCAATTGTTAATATTTAATTTGAACATTTTAAAATGATATAATTCAAATTAAATTTTGTTAAAAATTTTAAATTTTTACTTACTTTCTTAATTTACATGCTAATTTTCATAATTTGGAGGAGTTACTAAATTTTTCATTAGACCTCATCTTTAATTTAAAATTTTAAAATATAAATTATGAGTTTTTTAAATATAAATCACAATTTTTTCTAAGATTTAAATTAAAGAGTTTATTCTTTTTATCACCCGAGTAGACTTTAAACTTTTATTAGAAAAAATATATTGTTTTTTAAATATTCAATAATTAAAATAATGTATATTTAATTATAGGCAAAAAATAAATGTGAAGAAGATCGATTATGTATTTACCCATAATTAGTCTTGAATTTCAAGAAATATAATAAATATTACATATTATAATTTAAATAAAAATAAAAATGGGATTTATACATTACCATAAACAGTTAAACCAATTTAGAGGACCGAACAAATAGAAAGGCACATATCACTCAAGCAGCAAGTAAGTCATCTACCAGAGAATGGAAACTCGCAGCAAATTCCAGTAGTAGCTTTAGAAGGGGTTCAGATCCTCTGTCTCAATTACCTTGTTCCAACCCTCTCCTTGCCCCAAAACAACATTCTTTTATGTATGTTTACATATAAAATGATGTCGTTTTGGGCCAGAAACAAGGTTGGAACAAAGGATTTGATGTCCTTCAGAAGACCTTTGGCGATAGCGTGGAAAGTATCATTTTCTTGAGAAGAACATCCAACTCATTGTTGAGCACAAATCAATTCCATAACTTCATCACTCAAAAGCAAGTAAGCTCTCCTTTAAGTAAATTAAACTTGTTACATGTGGAAAGAGTGGTAATGCATGCCGAAAGTAGATTTTTGTATAGATTCTTAAATCCTGCAGTTAGCTAATTCACAATTATTGAATCTATGCAATATTCCACAACTAAGTATAATAAATTATTAACGAGTTAACTAATAAATTTTAAGTAAATGGTTGAATGCCTTCCTTTGAGAATCATTTCCATTAAATAAGAATTGGTAACAATGCATACACAACTAATACGTTGACTAATAATATTCCATTCTAGGTAAGAATATATGCAGTTACTAAACTATTTATGGTAAAATAAATCACACAAATTTAGTTATAATTTATGTGATTATGATCCATAATTTTTTCCATTAATATCCCCTCTCTAATTGATGTTGGATGCCCAGTCAACATCAATTTGTCAACAAGAAAGTGATGTCACAGTCAGGAAAGAGCTTTTGTAAACACATCAGTAGTCTGAAGATGAGTAGTAATATATGGAAGGGAGATAGTATGAGCATTATATGCTTCACAAATGGAGTGGCAATTGATTCAATGTGCTTGGTCCGCTCATGAAAGACAGGGTTAACAACAATTTAAATGGCACTAATATTATCAGCATTAAGCGAAGTGGGTTCAGTTTGAGGAAATCCAAACTCACCCAACATTCCGCGAAGCCAAATAATTTCAGAACATCTAGAGGATGTAGCATGATATTCAGATTCAGTGAAGGACTTAAACCTCAATCTTTCTTATTGCTTTTCCAAGAAACAAGATAATTACCAAGAAACATACACTAACCAGTAATTAAACGTCAAGTGTCAGAACAACTAGCACAATCAATGTCACTATAGGCAACCAAATGGATAGGAGAGTTCACAGGAAATAAAAGGCCATGTGTAGAAGTTCCTTGCAAATAGGGAATGACGCAACGAACAACGACAAGATGGAGGTGCAAAGGTGTCTGCATAAATTGGCTTACTTATTGAAAAACAAAGGAAATATCAAGTCGAGTAATCATTAAATAGTTAAGACTTCCCACTAGTTGTCTGTATAAAGAAGGGTTCAAAAGAAAATTACCATCATCATGACTATATTTAACATTGACCTCTAGAGGAGTGTCAATAGAACTACCATCTTGAAGACCAACCACAACAATTAGTTCCTTAGTGTATTTATGCTAGTGTAGAAAAATACCAATTGGACTATATTGCACCTCTAGGCCTAAAAAATACTACAACAAACCCAAGTCCTTCATGTGAAAAGAATGCTGAAGAAATGTTTGAAGTTGGGAGATCAATTCAAATTCAATCCCAGTAATAACAATATCATCAACATATTCCAGAAGCAAGACAATTCTCTTGGCAGTTTTGCAAAGAAACAAGGAAAAATCATATTAATCATAAATGAAGGAGAAGCTAAGAATTGTAGAGCGAAACTTGTCAAACCAAGCTTGTGAGGCCTATTTTAAGCTATAGAGTGAGCGTTTTAACGTAAAAACATAAGAAGATGGAGTAGAAAATAACCGTAGTGGTGGAGCCATATAAATGTCTTCCTTGAGGTCTCTTTTTGCATCCATCTATTTCAATGACCAACCCATAGAAGTTGCAATAGATAACAAGTCGCACAGTTGTCATCTTTGCTACTGGTGCGAATGTTTCTTCATAATTTATACCATAATCTTGTTAATTACCGAGTGTCACCAACCTTGCTTTATATCTATCAAGAAAGCCATCTGACTTTAACTTTATGGAATACACCCATTTATAACTAAAGAGCTTGACATCTGGATGACAGGGAACAACATCCCAAGTATGATTCTTATGAAGAGCCTGAAGTTCTTCTTGCATGGTGTTTATCCAATATGTATGTTTATTTGTCTGAGAGTGAGAGGTAGGAACTGTAGTGTTAGCTAAAATGGCGAAGAAAGCATACCTTTTAAGCGGATGAATGACACGTGTAGATCTTCGAAGAGTCACTGAAGCAGAATTGGGATTAGGGTCAAGAGGTATTGATGATGATGGGGGTTATTTGTGTTGATAGATAAAACCAAATTTAAAGCGCTCAATTGGTGGTAAGATATCATCAAACTAGGAAGAATGACACCATCAAAATAAGATACATGTTACTAGAAATAGTACTTATTTTCAAATAAAAACACATTTTTGGAATTTCGAAATCAATTAATAATAACATCATAACACAAGTATCCTTTGTAAGCAGTGCTATAAGCCATAAAAGCGCATATGACTGACTGAGCTGTAAGTTTCTGACGCTTATGGGTAGGTAAGTGAACAAAGCAAACACATCCAAATGTATGGAGCAAATGATAATTAAAATGTACACCAAAAAGGTGATAGTAACAAAAATCAAAATCCAATTGCTATGAAGGCAAATGATTAATTAAGTAATCTGCAGTGGACAATGCCTCCACCCAAAATTTAGTCAGAAAGAAAGAATGCAAGAGCAATGTGCAAACCATATCTAACAGATGACAATTTTTACATTAAGCCCTTAGTTTGGTAAGGCGTATGAGGACATGATCTCTGAGATATAATGCCTTTCTGTTGCAAAAAGACCTAACATTCATGAGACATATATTTGCCACCATTGTCAGATTGTAACACTTTAATCCAAGTGGCAAATTATGTCCTAATAGAAGCCAGAAAGTTTTTAAAAATAGTAAACACTTCATCTTTAATGCATAGAAAATATATCCATGTGAAAAGGTTGTAGTCATCAATGAACATCACAAAATCTATATTGCGCATGTGAAAGGATAGGAGTAACACCCCAAACATCAAAGTGTATAATCTCAAAACATGTATTGGCACGATTATGATAAGTAGGGAATGGTAATTTCTTACTTTTCCCAAGTTTGCAAGTAGAACAATCAAGAGGCAATCTAGTAAAAGAACACTAATCTTTGATACCAAGTAAACAACAGTTCATTAAATTAAACAAAATCACATTATTTGGATGGCCCAATCGTTTATGCCAAAGTGTAGACTTATTTTCAATAATAATAGAAGCCAAAGACAAAGTTATAGGAATGATAAACTGTAATGGAACTACTCTTCCCACTTTAGGGCCCCTCGTTATCACCTTCCTCGAAACCTAATCCTGCATAAGATAACCATTACGAGAAAATTGCACATCATAATTATTATCCACCATTTGTCTAGTTAAGATTAGATTACTAGATAGTCCAAGAGAAATAAATACATGAAAAAAAAGGTCCAATATCACCAATGGTTATGATTGGAAGTTTGCTACCTTTAACAATTTGGATATCTTACGTGCCAATATATGGTTGTATATTATGTAACAATTCAGATGAGCCCGTCATATGATTGGATGTCTTAGAATTAACAATCCAAGAAGAAGGAACAATCTTACTTTGACCTTGAAGTACAAGAGTAGAGAATGCATTAAGAATCATTTGTTGAACCATTTTTGGAGTAATAGCAGGTCGATTGGTGCTAACGGTTGTTAATGAAGAATCATTAATGTCAAATACTGAAACACCAACTTGAAAGGCTTGAACTTTCTTATTTTTAGGATGAGTAGGACATTCTTTGATTATGTGTCCATTCTATTTACGGTAATTATAGAATTTCTTACTACAATTACGAGTAATATGTTCGTATTCCTTGCAACTGTAGCACTGCATAGGTCCTTTCCCTCGTTTCTTTCCTTAAGCAGCATAAGCAACATTGATAGACGTTGATGTCTCCTTAGAGTTAATAAAAATAGCTTGAGTAGCCAATCTTTACGCAATAATTCTCCAAGACATACCTCTAAAGAAGGAAATGGATTTCTATTCAGTAAACCAGTTCGAGCAGTTTCAAATTCTGGTCTCAATTTCATTAAAAACTAATCTCACTTGCTAACATCATGAACAGCTTGAAGACTTATTGAAGTTTCCTTAAATATCTTAGACTAAATTATATCTGAAAATTCGCTTCACAGATTAATAAATCTAAAACAACATTGCTCAATGGAGAGATTACCTTGATTAAACTTAATTATCTCGAATTCAAGTTAGAAGCGCCTTGCAATATTTTCTTGATGGTATATGCACTTTAGATAATCTCACATTTCCTTTTGTTGTATTAAAAGAGCGTAAATTGTTCACCATATGTGGTTCAATGGATGCTAAAATCCAAGAGATTATTGTAGCATCCTTTGCTACCCATTGGGCAAGTTCCTTAGCATTCTTAGGTGTAGTAGATAACTTGTCAATGTGACTCCAAGGTTCTTTTCCTTTCAAAAAACATTCTAAATTGAAATTGCCATGCTACTTAATTCTTTCCTGTAAATTTGATAGCTAAAGTTTTTGTTAGTAGTTTGCCACCTATATTCTCCATAACCATTCCCAAAAACAAAAATAAAAAATCTAGAAATTCCTAGAATTCTTCAAAAGCCAAAATCACAGGCTAACAACAATTCGAGTACTCTACTGTTAAGCTCTGATACCGTAATAAAATTTGAGTAAAAGGTTTAATGTCTTTCTTGGATGATCCTTTCCATTAAATAAGAATTGTTAACAATACATACACAACTAATACGTTGACTAATGATATTCTATTCTAGGTAAGAATATATTTAGTTACTAAACTATTTATAGTAAAATAAATCACCTAAATTTAGTGATGATCTTTGTGATTGTGATCCATATTTTTTGCCATTAATAATAATATCTTAAAATTTAGTGATGTATTTGATCTAATTAATATTTATAAGTAGAATATATTTTTGTCCATGACTTATTTCCTTTTAAGTCCTTAAAGTGATAAACAACTCTCTAATCATAATTTAAACATAAAATTTTTAAATTATTTGGTATATAAAAAAATAAGCTCTATCAATTAGACCATCCCTTGATGTTTTTAATGGAATTTAAATTGAAATAATAATAAACAAAAAATTATATAAATAATCATAAATAGAATGTTGTTTCTTTTTTTTTCTTCACATACACAACAATAATATCAATAGCTCAATGAAAGTCTCGCTAATATGTGGGCATTAGGAAAGTCTAATAGTACACTACCTAACTCTTAATTAGTAGAGAGATTGTTTTCATACACACAATAATCTAAATTCATTATTCTAATAAAATAATTAATCTCCTCAAATATCTTAAATTGATAATAAATAAAATTTTAAATTACAAACTACAATCATAATTATAATCACAATATCCAAAAATCATGATTTATTTTATTTTTAATTTATCATAATTAATTATATTGTTTATAATTATATAATAACTTGAACCAATGTTTTTTGCAATAAGAATGAGATGTATCAGATAATGACAGAATAATCGACAAATCGTAAGTCTTAGTCAAGATTGTTAAGTAAATGGGAACATAATCCAGTGAGTTCGTTAAACTTCGCTTTTGTAACCATACAAGCGGGGAGCTAGTCCTATCTTGAGATGGAAAAGTTCATTGAACCAAATCTCTTGGGACGGAAAGACCTAAGCAGCTGACTGCTGAGGCTGAGATGCTTGGTGCCCACCTCAACACGTGGCCTGAACCCATAAGCTCGACAAAAATTAATTATTGTAAACCATCGCCAATTATAGCTTCGGACAAATTGTACCAGTTTTGGCAAGTGTTATGGCCCCATTGGTCACAGGTGCTCGAATCGTGATGGAGCTGACCGTTTTTTTATCTTAATGCGGAAAGAAAGATTTGCTATTGATCAAGACAGGGGCTTTTTGTGCTTGGTATCATGTGTTACGTGTTTTGTTCCTCAAACTAGTGTGTAATGATCGGTCAAACGACAAAAATCAATGTCTTTATCCCAAAGATAACAAAGAGCTTTTGCCCTGGATGTTCTCATCGGCAAAATTTAGAAGCAATTAGACTAGTGACTGGAGTTTCTAAATTTAGGTTAAGGAAGTGAGGCATTAGAGATACAAGTCCTTGTCTCTTCCAATTACAAGTGATTGTCACTAGTTAAATATGTTCCCACTTTTCTTGCTCTCTGTTAAATTCCATGACCTAATGCACTAGCTTTTTTAACTTATAACTTATGATTAAATTATGGAGAATACAGCTAATATTTTATAATTTGTAAAATTACTCTATTATAACTTTGTAACAATGTAATGTTAAAAAAAAAAAGTTGCGTACAGTTCTTCCTGCAGCACACCAATGATAATGTTCTTCAGGGAGTCCTACACATGAAACTGTTGGGTTTGGATCCTTAATTTGTCCAAAATTAATTGGGGAGCACATTTGGGGCAAGACTCTTGTCTATATAAGGAGAGTGTTACATTCTTAATTAGGTGCATCAATACAAAGTCAAAGATTTGTATAACAAATTTTGATTCTAGTTAAATTCCTCTTTTGAGGTGAGAGTTGGAGAATTTATTTTGGATAGTTCTTTGAGAGTATACGGGGGTATTGGGTGAAAGGAAATTTTGTGTGATTATAAAATTTTTCACATAGTAGATTTTTTCTAGGTGCCCATGATTTTTTCTCCAGTTTGGGAGTTTCCAAGTAAATTCTCTTGTGTTGTTATTATTTCTCTATTTTCTGATATTTTTGTATATGAAATATCCTTGGGTGTGGGTTTGGGAGATCTAAAAGTCTCAACAATTAGTATCAAAGCCAAGGTGTATTTTTCTTGAAAATTCTGAGTATGCTATGTGGTCACAGTTTTGATTGATCTTCCACATCATAAAAGATTTTTTTGAGAAAAGTTCATTTGGTGCGGTAGAGCTTTCGTGTGATAGAGTGGAAGTGCATGTCCATGAAAGTTCTAGCTAAGGAATAAAGACTTGGTACTTAAGTGTGTCTGTTTGTGATCTACCTCTCTTTCCTAGGAACTTACCTGGTATATTATTCATTTATACGGTAAAATTCATCAAGGCAGAAGTGTACAGAAAAAAAAGGTTAGGAAATAGGGCTTTCAATCTTGTCAGATTTAAGGTGAAAAAATTCGACGGGAGAATCAATTTTGGCTTGTGACAAGTGCAAGTCAAGGACATTTTGATTTAGTCGGGGTTACACAAAGCATTGAAAGACAGGCAAATCTCTCATATCAGCACTGCTACTAGTGATACTGGCAAAACGGCTAGTACAGACAGATCTAGTATGAGCAATGAAGATTGGAAGGATCTGGATTTGAGAGCGACAAGTGAGATAGGACTATGCTTGGCCAAGAATGTCCTTACGAATGTGCATGGAATATCTGCGACAAAGGAGGTCTGGGAAAAACTCGAGAAGTTGTATCAAACAAAGGGCGTTTCAAATCGGGATATCTGAATGAGCAGTTTCATACATTGCGGATGAGGGAAGGTACTACAATTTCAGATCATTTAAGTGTTCTTAATGGGACCGTCTCTTAATTGGAGGCAATTAGAGTTAATATTGATGATGAGGATCAAGCTTTGAGACTCAGCTGGTCTCTTCCACCTTTCTATGAGCACATGAAACCTATTTTGATTCATGGGAAGAAGAAAATAGTTTTTTCTGAAGTTACTGAAAAACTCTTTTCAAAA
>JANZXP010000007.1:25724000-25734658 GCA_027576715.1 Erythroxylum flavicans | reverse complement strand
GTAAGAAAATCTTTGTCGTCAACGTATATGCATAACATTAGCTTAAACTATTGAGTAACTACGAGGTTTCTTACGACATACTGTCGGATATCTTCAAGATAACCTCAAAATTGTGAATTCTTCTAAAACCTGCGCTGTTCATCCACCGTTTATCTGTACTGTCTTGTATCAACATCCAATCGCTTGCTTATGAACTATTGTTGCACCATAAATTATGGATTTGAACACTCGCAATCGAAATTTAAAGGGAAGTTGATTCGTATAATAGAAATAAGAATGAACAGAGAGGAGGAGGGGGAGGAATGATTATTATTAGTTTTTAAATTAGTTAATTATATTTTATTTAATAAATAATAATAATAATTTAATTAATTATAATTAATTAATTAATTACAATATTTTTAATTTTAATTGATAAATGAATTATATTTTAGTTAACTATATTGTAATTAATTTATTTTAATTAATATAATTAATTATATTTATTACAATATTTAATTAATTATATTTAATCAATTAGTATTAAAACTATTTTTTAAAAAAGGGTCTTTAGATCACTTTTTATTCTTTACTTATTAATTCTTTCCAAAACTCATCAACCAAACAGCTTTAAAGCCATGATATGTCGGGTTCGGTTTTTAATGTATGTTAGGTACCTGATGACATGCGTTGCATCATCCCGAATCAAGGAATGTTTGATTACCCTCCACCTGACTCTTTAGTCCTGAGCTTTATATTAATTATTATTTTTTTCAGTTTTAAAATTTATAAAAATTAAAAAATGATTTTTATTCTATGATTCTAGTTTTTATAATTTAACTTACTATAAATTAAATATATTTTATTTAATTATTTAATAAATATAATTAAATTATATATTTAGTTTATTAAAAAATAATTTAATTAATAATTATTAATAAATATAATCAAATTAAAATTTTTTAAAAATATACAAATTCTAAATAAAACTGGTTTAATAATTACAATATATTTAAAAATTATTTATTTCATAAAATAAAATGATTTTTATTAAAATTTATTAATAAATATTATATAAGAGATTAAAATAAAACTATTATTTTTAAATTTTATTTAATATATAATTATTATGGGTAATAAATTACATTAAAATTAACAATTAAATAAATATATATTTTTTGAAAAAAGCTAAAATTTAAAAATTAAATGGCCGATACATAAAACATATAAATTTGGTGTAAAATCTGTTTGTTTTATTTTCAGTATATTATATATTTTTTCTGAATAAATCACAGATATATTACGAATAAATACTTTAGAGGAGTGTAACCAGGGGACCCTTTGTCTTATTAACTGGGCTCTACTTGGGCCCAAACCAATGATACTGGGCTGGAGCGTACTAGAAAAATGTAAAATTTATAGTTTTAAAGAATGGATATAAATTAATTATGATATCACTTTATACAAAAAAATAATCCGACAAATTTATCTTACTTTCGTTTTAAATTTACTTTCGTATCTTATAAATAATAATTATTTTATATCATAAAGAAATAAAGTTAAAAAGAGGTATATAAAAAATATGGTTCATAATTCATTAAATTTAACTTTTAAATTGAGATAAAGAGTACATATGAAGGTATATAAATTTATTTAGATTTATTCAATTTTTTCTTAACCTCCTTCAAAATCTTTGATTAATGTTAAAAACAATTAAAAATTTATGAATTTTAATTTGATAAATAATAATTTATTGAATGATTTGAATAATTTCATTTTAATTATTATTAAGATATGATATTTATTCTATTAAATTATTAAAAAACTCAATTTGTTCGATCAGTTTAACTGTAAAAACCTTAAATTGTATAACTTTTCATTTGAATTTATTTTAATAACTTTTATTGTTAAAAACATATCAGTTTATTAATTTATCCGTCAATTTTTGTAAATTAATAAGTTCTTATAAATTAAAATGAATCAATTAATTTTTATTTAATAATTTCTGTTTAATTAAGTTTTAAATTATTTGATTGATATGAACAATCTCTTTTAATTATATTTTAAATTATTTAAGTTTATTCAAATTTTAGTTGGTTTTATGATAATTTGATATTAATTGAACTTTTTAAACGTTAAATTTCTTGTCTTATTGATTTAACATCCGATCTAGTTTTTTGAATGTTGCTAATTTCTCTAAAAACCGAACCCTTCATGCCAACCACTGTTCAAATTTTTGTACTATACCGACCAGAGCATACCGTACTGGCCAAAAAACGATACGAAATTATGTTTAAAAATACCAGTAGTAAATGAGGGTTGATACCAGCCGATTTTGCCTGATATCAGCCAGTATTTAAAATACCGACCAATACCATGAATTTTAAAAAATAGAAGGATTTTTTGCAAAATTTTTACAAATTTTCAAAAATCTTTCCCTCCCACGACCCCCCTCCTTCCCTATTCAAACATTTTTTTAATTAACTATTTATTTCAATTTTTATTGTGATTTTTTCATTTTAATTTTTAAAATAAAATAAATATTTTTATTACTCATAATAATTATACATTAAATAACTTTAAAATAAATTATTTTTAATTAAATTTATTTTAATCTTTTGTATAATATTTATTAATAAAGTATTAATAAAAATTATTTTATATTTAAAATAAATAATTTAAATTTTATTATTTATAAACAATATTTATTTTTAAATATATTTTAATTATTAAATCAAATTTTATTTAAAGTTTATACATTTTTTAAAATATAATAATTAATTTTACAAGTTTAATTTAAATTATGTTATTTACAATTTTATTAATAATTAATTTTAATTAATTAAATATATAATATTAAATTAAAACTGTTTAAATTCTTATTAATAATTAATATATTAAATAATTAAATAATACATTTGATTAATAGTAAATTAAATAATTTTTTTAGGTTTCATTTCTAATTGGTTGTTTTCTTATAATGAATTCTTGTTGTAAATTGTAATAATTAGAAAGTTAAAAATGATTTTTGTTCTTTTTGTTTGATGTTTTAATGTAATTATTATTTATCATATGATAAAATTGTAATATTTCAAATACTTTGTATTTTCTTAATTTTATACTTGTATGATAATAATTGTCTTTTTTCGTATTAATTGTGGTTATTATTTATATGTGAAATATCTAAAATTTATTGTTATTTGGTGATTATTATTTATTATTATGATTTTTGAAAACATGGTTGATATAAACTTATAAATTATACAGTATAACTGTATAATATGACAATGGGCTATTTTGTAATTTCTAAAAAAATTTAGGGACTATGTTATAAATTTTAAAAATTACCCGAAACAATACCGGTTAACTACAGTACTATGTCAAAATCTAATCCAATCCCAAGTTTGGTACACTGTTTGCAACAATGATGGCAACATTTATTTTTCTTTTTGAAAATTTAATTATATTCGAATAATATATATTGACTTCTTCTAAGGTCATCTCCAACCCGTTCCTCTAAAATATAGTAAAGTTTCCTCTATTTTAGAGATGCTACAGTAATTTTCACTCCAATCCACAACTCTATTTTTCATACTAAAAAGGAATATTCTCAGCATATTTTTTTACCTTTCATTAATGTTTATTAAAATTACTTTATAAAATTAACCCAACTTTTATTTTTCGCGTATATTTTTATTCACAATATTATTATTGTTATATTTTTATGTTAATAAATAATAAATAATAAAATTTCTAATGGATATTTTTTTAATTATTTATTTTAAATATTTATTCGTAAGTAAGTAATTATAAAGTTATAAATATATAATGAAAATATTTATAAACAAGAAACTAAACCTTAAAACTATTATAAAGTTATAATTACTTAAATAAACATATAATGGAAATATTAAAATATTGTTTAAATAACAAAATAAAGAATGAAAAAATTAAAAAATGAATGAATAAAAAAGAAAGAGACAAAAGATGAGAGAAAAATAGAGAGAAAAAAATGAAAAAAAGGAATAGTGATAGAGATGCTACAGTGCCACAACAAATTTGTTGTGGCACTGTAGCATTATTTGTTATGGCACTGTAGCAATCCTCCAAAATGGAGGAGAAATTGCCGTTAGGTTGGAGAGCATTTCTCCTCCAAAATGGCATTTTCCCCCCCATTTTGGAGGTAGGTTGGAGATGCCCTTAGGGAACAAGGTTTGCTCCACTGAAAAACAACTGAGATACTGATAGTGAGGCACCCGAATTGACTTCTGAGTCATTTGTTTCACACAACCTCAAGTAGTGGAAAGAGCAGTAGGCGGTTAGAGATAATCAGAGGTGGTGGTGCAGTCAGCTTAGCATTGGCATCCTTCAAAGGAAATGAAGAATCATCAAAAGATGATTCAGTTATGAGATGAGATAAAACTCGTTGAACGTCAGCATCATAAGACCGAAGCATTGGAATGGAGGGAGGATTAGGAAGCATAATAGGTGCCACCGAGGATGACCCAGCACTAGTGGTCGATGATTCTCAAGGTGGGATCTGCCACAGATGGCTAGAGTGGCAAATTGGTGTGGCTATGGGCGGTGGGTTGGGACGAGCTTGTGAAGGAGAAGCTTCCAGTGACTGCTCCAAAAGAGGGGAAGATGTTGTTCGTTTAGGCTTTGCATCGTTGCTTTGGGAGTAGAAAAATTCCAACAAAGATGGTGGTGAGGTGCGACAATGAGAGAGTCAAGAGAGTAGGTGCATTGGTGAGAAAGCCAAAGGAGTCAAAAATGAAGAGAAGGGGAAAGAAAAGGATAGGCGAGAAGTAAATTTTCAAAAATAAAGGAGGAGGGTGGGGGTGTACGGCAATAATTGAAACATAAGAATAGAAATTAGCGTTTTAACCCCTTTTTAATTTTCTAATTTTTTTAATTACATCAATATACTTCAAAATTATAAAGCACATAGTTTTAGTGCCCTTCGAAAAGATTCAAACCTGATGGTGTCAAGAGGTTTCATAAAAATGTAGACAAGTTGCTTCCCAGTTATTACATAGGAAAGAACTGCAACTTTAGTCTCATAAGCTCTCGAATGAAATGATACTTTAAGTTAATATGTTTGGTTCTTGAATGTTGAACTAGGTTTTTTGAAATGTCTATAGTGCTCTTATTATCACACATAACTGTCAAAACATTTTAAGTAACTCCATATTCTTCCAACATGTGCTTCATCCATAAAATTTAAGAACAATAACTATCTGTTGCAATATATTATGCTTCTGTTATCAACAACGAGATTAAGTTTTGCTTCTTACAATAACATGAAATCAAATTATTGTCAAGAAAGAAATAACCCCCTGATGTGCTTTTTCTGTCGTCTAAATTCTCGACCCAATCTGTATCACTATAACTAGCTAGATGAGAAGTAGAATTATATGAGTACTATAATCCAAACTCTAAAGTACCACTTACGTACCTAATGATCCGTTTTATTGTAGTCAAGTGAGACTCTTTGGGGTTGGATTGATAACATGCACACACTCCCACGTTATAGCAAATATCAGGTCGACTCACGGTTAGATAAAGTAAACTCCCAATGATGCTCCTATATAGACTTACATCAACACTTTTGCCACTATCATCTTTATTCAATTTCATTAAGATGCTCATTGGTGTTCTAGCATGACGTGCATTCTCAAGCGCAAATTTCTTCACCAAATTCTTTGCATATTTGGTTTACGACACAAAGATACCATCTGCTTAATTTTTAGTCCCAAGAAGAAATTAAATTCCCCCACTATATTCATCTCAAACTTGTTTGTCATCATCTTTAAAAAGCCTTTCAGCATCTTCGAATGAGTAGAGCCAAACACTATATCATCAACATATATTTGTGCAATTATTGAATCAGATCTGAATTTTTTTAGAAATAAATTCTTTTCTATGGTACCTCATTCATATCTTTAATTGAGTAGATATTTAATGAGTCTCTCATGCTATATCTTTAGCATTTGCTTGACACCATAAAGAGCATTTTTGAGCTTAAATACGTGATCAACAAGCACTTAATGAATGAGTCCATTTGACTCTTTGGTAATACTTCTTGTAGAAATCCATTCAAGAATGAACTCTTCATATCCTTTTGATAAAGTTTGAATCTTTTCATACATGATATTACCAAAAGAAGTCTAATTGACTTAAGTTTTGCTACTAGGGAAAATGTTTCTTTGAAATCAATGCCTTCAATTTGAGAGTATCCTTAAGCAACTAACTTGGCCTTATTTCTTATCACATTACCTTTATTGTTGGTTTTATTGCAAAACACCCATTTTGTTCCAATCACATTCACATTCTATAGCCTTAGCCTTAATTCCCATACATCATTTCGAGTAAACTGTGTTAACTCTTCTTGCATTGCAGTAGTCCAGAAATCATTTCAAACTGTGTTAACTCTTCTTGCATTCATTCACATTCTTTGGTTCAAATTAAGAAGTATAATATATAAGTCCTACAAGTTCCCAGTAATCTATCCTTTTTCTTTCTCTTATGTTCCTTCTGTTACTAATCTCACTAATCACATTCGTAATAGGATTACTCCATTTGATTCATGATGGGAATCTTAGTTGAAATCACCTTCCTTGAGTCATTGTTATTCACAAAGTTTGTTTCTGCATCATATGTCTAATTGGTTTCTTCCTCCAAAACCAACTAGTCCTCTGTTTTATTAGTTTCCTTTCTAGTAACAATTAAATGTGGTTCTAAACATTCTCTGGTTTTAGCTTCATTACATCTCTGTTATGATGTGTGAAGCTTATTTTGAAGGTTCTCTTTGACCGCTTTATCAATTATTTGGTGCACATCATTTATAACAACATTCACAAATTCCATCACTGTTTTAGTTCTTTGGTTGAACACATGATACGCCTTACTCTGGATTGAATATCCAAGAAAGATGTCCTCATCACTCTTACTTTTGAACTTCCCAAGTTTTTACCAATCTTTGAGAATGTAACATTTTTTTCCAAACACATGGAAATAGTCAACATCCTGTTTCTTTCCTTTTTAAAGTTCATAAGGTGTCTGTTCAAGATGTTTCTAAGATGAACTCTGTAGCATATGTGACATACCGTGTTTATTGCTTCAGCCCAAAATCTCATTGATATTTTTCTTCCATTCAACATAGATCTAGCTAACTCTTAAAGAGTTTGATTCTTCCTCTCTGTAACTCCATTTTGTTATGGCGTTTAGGCACTAAAAACTTTTGCATAATGCCATGTCTATCATAAAAATCATTAAAACTCACATTCTCAAACTCCCTTCCATGATCATATCTGATTATCAAAACTATCACATTTTTCTGATTTGTAATCCGCGCACATAAACTTCTAAATGCCTCAAATGCATATGATTTTTCTTTCAAGAAAGCTACCTAAGTAGATGTAGAGTAGTCATCAACATATGTCAATACAAGATGTGTTAGCCCTACCAAATCGATATGAATCAATTCCAATATACGAGAGGTTATAACATTTCTTACCTTTTTATGTGGTATTTTTGTCTGTTTTCCCATTTAAAACATGCTACAAATAGTCTTGTCATCTTTATTCATTATAGGCAAGCCTTTTACCACTTCAAAATTGCTTAACTTATTAATGAGATCACAATTGATGTGGCCAAGCTTTTGGTGCCATAAAGTAATATTATCATCATATGTGGCTGAATTGGAAGAAGTGATGACCTACAATATGTAGCAATTATTTGTCGATCTTGTGGATCTTACTAAACACCCTCCTTATTCATTTAACACTTCGTATTCATCACTAGTGAACTTAACTAACAACCTATCATCACAAAGCTAACTAATACTCACCAAGTTGGCTTTCAAACCATCCATATGAAACACAATTTTGAAGTTAAGCATTCCATCCATGCAAAACATTCCTCTCCCAATTATTGTTACTTTCTTCCCATCACCAAATGTAATGTGACCATCCATACAACTTTGGTAATTCATTAAATAGCTTCTTTCACCTATCATATGTCCTGAACAACCAGTGTCAAAGTACCATCCATTATGAGAGGTAGTACGTATGGATATAAGATCCACAAGTGCTTGTAGATGATTCTTTCTAACCTAAATCTACTTTGGTAACTTTGGTTGCTACTGAAATTTCTTTAAAGAATTTCTGGGTTTTCTATTTTGAGCATTCCAAAGCAATATTTGTAACAATTTATAGCAATTTGGCATTATATGACCATTTAAACCATAAAAGTGACATATCGGCATAAACGTTTGACTTCCTTTTGATGTTTCTCTTTTAACAAATATAACTTCACCATTTTGTTCATTATTCATCTGAGAACATTCACCTTTATAACCAACACTTTAAAAGTCCCCTTTGTTTTTTTTACAAATTTCCAGCAATTTGTCTAGCTTCTTGGTACCATCATTCAACATTCTTATTCTTTTTTCTGTATTGACTAGCTTTAGCTTTGTTACATCAAGTTCATCTAATGTTGATAATAACTTCATCTCTAGATTTTGAATGACATTTTTCATTATTGAATTCTCCCTCTTTAACTTCTCATTTTGCTTATATGTTTTCACCTATTTGCCATACATTAATTTGTAGGCCTTGTAGATGTCCTTCTTTTTTAATTCTGAGTCCCTGTCATCTCTGTCACAATCTTAATTAGAGTTCAGAGCTGAAACATCTGTATTTTCATCGTTAGTTCCTTCACTGGTTACTATTAAGCACGAAACTAGACTTTTGTTATATAAAGCAACCAATGCAGCATAATTACTCATAATTTCTTCTTTGTTGCCATACTCACTTTTAGATCCATTTTCACTCCAAATGTCGGACCCCGTTTTCGGAGCCCGACTATCACATTCGGATACCATACTTTGACACAACCACCTGCATTCAAACTAGCCCCCATTGTCGGCTCATCTCCATTCCAATCCAAATATGTCAAAGGATAGCGTTGGTGAGTCCCCAATTTGCATATGAACATGCTTCGGGTCAATTAGGATAGCTTCTTAACTTCTTCTTCTATGCCTGGTCTATCCTTTGTATTCTATCATCTGTCTTTGACTTTTATTGTTTGGGTTTGACCTCCTATAGTCTGGGTTTGACCTCTTATCTTCTGGGTTTTATCATATGTCTTTCGTTTGCGTCTATCTCTCATTTGCGTCTGTGTGTGACGTCATCACAGACGTTTCGTTGCGACTGTGTTATGACGTGTCGTCTGTGTTCCTTGCGTCTATATTTCTTGCGTCTGCCTCTCATTTGCGTTTGTGTGTGACGTCATTACAGACAATACTCTTCCTCTATATTCTCTTTTACGTCTGTGCATGACGTCAACACAGATGATTCCTTTCGTCTGTATTTTACCTTTGCGTCTGTCTTCCTCTATATTTTCCTTTTTTCGTTCAGAACACAATCTCTCAATTTTAACGTGCTATTCTAGTACAACCTTCGCAATTTCAACCGAGAAGAACATGCACATGTCCGCTTCATAACCCCAGTCTTCAAATATAACAATATCAGATATGGATAGGAATTCAATCTCACTTTCTCATTTTTTTAAACACAGTCAGAGTTTGTTACATGTCAAAACACACATCAAAACTTAAAACAAAAAATACAAAAGATGCTCATGTATGACATGCCTCTAAAGCTATCCAAAATGTTCACTAATTTAGTACAAAAGACTTCTAGCTATCTTGGAGTTTTTTACGCCTTGCAAGGATCACTGATCTTCTCCATCTACACCTGATGAGTGGAAAATGTTGGGTTGAGCTACACAGCTCAGTGGCTAATATATTTATAGCCATTGGCAATAAGCTACACAATCAAACACATATCCATATATGTAAACATTCATATAAGCATACCATTACTATCTCAATCTAGAATTGACAATTTGACACTTACAGTTCCAATTCACATTTCCCACATACATGCATGATACTCAGCTTCATCACAATTACAAATGCACAAGCAAATGGCTCGAGGGTCCCGTGGAACAAAACAGAGAAACCGAAATTTGCTCCGTGTACAAAACGAGTCCACTTTTCGGATCTCGTGTGCCACAAGCGGGCAACTGGGAGAAGACTTATGTCGACGTGCACGTGACTACAAAACGGTTCCTCTCTCGCCCAAACACAATCAAATCTCATGCTAAATTCAATCGATCACAATTTGTATTCTCATGCTTTTTCTTCTTTCCATTTAATCAAAATGCCACGATATAATTTCAAGGCATAATATAATCATACTCAAAATTCAAATTTTTATCACATGCCATACATCCTAAAGCAATTTCCATCACAATATTTCAAAGCAAACCATTTTAACACACAACACACACACAAGGCATTTTGCTCATTACACAATAACTATAAATAAATTACCCACCTAATTTTGCTGAAGATCAAAGCTTAAGATTGCCTTTCCTCTTGCTCTTGAGTAATGTTTTCTGGATTCCCTTCAATTAAACCAATTTCCATTTAATCCATATTCAAATCAAAATCTATAAAACTTCACGAATCAAAGAAATGCTATAATTGAATTTACACCTAACCTACCCATAGTCCATCTAGGTTAGAAAACTCAAAACCTAATTTGAAAACCCTAAGATCAAATGGGTTCCCCTTAAACCATCTTCTTCCACATTCATTCCCAACACAA
>JANZXP010000007.1:25710745-25723900 GCA_027576715.1 Erythroxylum flavicans | reverse complement strand
TAAAATATTTATTCATAAGTAAATAATTATAAAGTTATAAATATATAATGAAAATATTTATAAACATGAGATTAAACGTTAAAATTATTATAAAGTTATAATTACTTAAATAAACATATAATAATATTGAAATATCGTTTAAATAAGGAACTAAAAAAATGAAAAATTAAAAAATGAATTAATGAAATTGAAAGAAAAAGGAAGAGATAAAAATTAAAAAAAGAATAGTAAATAGAGGGTGCTACAATGCCATGTCAAATTTAACAATTATTTCACCCACATGCTTTACTTACTGCAACCACGATCTGTGTCACGTGTCAGCAAAACAGTCAATCGAGACACGTGGTTCCAAAAGCCAGTCGTCTAATTAACATCCACTCTCCTGTCGTTCAGTTTGAAGTACTCACGCGCTCTACCATTCGCTAAACGTATCTAGCTGTCCACTGGCACGACACGTTATTCAGATACAAGGCGAATAGAGCGTTTTATCCACTCTAGAGAGAGTAAGGAAAGCGTTTGAGGTTTTTAAAATATTGTACAAGCTTTAATTAAATCCAACAAGATCTAAGCGGATTGGAAGGGAATAACGACAGCCGTCAGATGTTGAAAGCGACTGTGATGAAGTATAGTTTGATTTCAACCGTAGGATTAAGATGAGAGGTGATATACGGCTTGGATCGCTTTAATGACTGCGCTCCTTGAGGCAGACTGGGCCTTTAAGTAGAGGATCGATCTAGCCCAGGAATCACACAGGCTGCACCTGCCTCTCTCTCTTCTTTTGTCGTCCCTTCTCTCCTCTAGTTCTCGGCGAAGGGGAAAAAAAAAAAAAAAGGCGACGAGGGTTTTCTCTACAATTTTCTAGAGGTTTCTGCGGATCAAAGGGCTTGATGCGCGAGATCCAGGTTTTGAATAGGAGTTGGATTTGCTTCTGGAGGATAAACTTCAGATGTTTTAGGGTTTAATGGGACGTCGTTTCTTGGTTGTTGCTGTTCATGTCGATGCGCTTATTTAGCTTCGATTCGATCTAGGGTTTTCAGTTTCTGGGGGTTTGTTTTTGGCTCGAAGGGAGCTTAGGTATTTCTTCTAGTAAGTATTTATACTTGATCTTTGGCTATTTTTCTCGATTAAGAAGGATTCTTGAAGAGTTTTAGTACAATAAAGAGAAACAAAGCTATTCTTTTGCATTTAGGGTTGAATAGAATCTGCGAACTTTCCGGTGCTAGGGCATTGGTAGAGCTTTCTATGATATAAATGGCCGTGGAATTGTTGATATATTTTAATAGCGGCACATAAGGTCCTGAAATTTTATTTCTTTCTGGATAATACACAAAGGAGGTCTACCAAGTTAAATGAAACGTTTGGATTTGGCGTTAAATCTGCAAGAGAAGGAACTTTGACTTGTGTTTCAAACATATTATCACTCCTCTGGTCTCGTTGAGCAAACTTTAAAGAATCCGAGTAATTGGGTGGTTTTCTGAACTGGTAACTTTGCATTCTAATGAGTTTGGACCTTTTGGCGTCTGGAATCTCAGAATAGAAGTAAAGGAATAAACAGTGGCCGTCGTAGTTGATATGTGCAGTTATTGGGGATTAACCTTATGGCACCAACTGTTCCTATAGACTTTGTCGGACAGAAGGAATCAAAGAAGGGTTGGCTTTCACAACCAATGGGGAAATCATGGAAACATTTCCAAGGACATCCCTCTAGTTATCAGCATGTAGTTGAGACCATGGGCGAATCTGAGGGATTTGGGAGCTCTGGACGAGTTGACACAGAGATGACAGCATCTGAGGATTCCTGTGCCCCCAAGAGAAAATGTATTAGTCTGAACACAGATGGTTATGATAATTTAATCCCAATGCAAGTTCTTTCATTGTCAAAGATGTCAAGGTCAGAGCGGAAGGATTTAAAACTCAGGTTGAAGTTTGAACTTGAACAGATTAGGGCTCTTCAGAAGAGAGTGGTTTCTTTGAGTACACAGTCTGATTTGTTGTCACCATCTAGTGATATTCGCAGTTGTAGTGATGGCCAAAAGAGGCCACCATTAGAAAATTTAAATAGATCATCAGAAGCATCAGTTCCAAATACTAAAAAACGGGCTCCTCCAGGTCGCAATGGCTCAAAAACAAAAAAGGGTACCTCTGCTCGAATTGAGCAAACAAAACCTGCTGCACCAGTTAGTACATCAAATGCTATGTTGATGAAACAATGTGAATCATTGTTGAAACGCTTGATGACCCATCAATATGGTTATATTTTCAATGAACCTGTTGATCCAGTGAAGTTGAACATACCTGATTATTTCACAGTTATCAAACATCCAATGGATTTTGGAACTATGAAGAGTAAACTTGCTTCAGGTCACTATTCAAATCCAATGGGGTTTGTTGCTGATGTCAGACTCACCTTTTCAAATGCATTGAAGTACAATCCACCTGGAAATCATGTGCATGTCATGGCTGAGACGCTTAGTAAGTATTTTGAAGTGAGATGGAAAGCAATAGAGAAGAAGCTGCCTCTTGTCACAGATGTGGAATCAGTGCCTCCGGCAACTGGTGCTCATGTAGAAACAATCGAAGAAATGCCACCTTCAAAAAAGAAGAAGACGTTGCAGTGTGACAAAGAGCATATCTCGGAGGCTGTTAGGCATGACATGACTACTGAACAAAAGCACAAACTGAGTACTGAATTGGAAAAATTACTGGGTGAATTGCCTGAAAACATTATTGACTTCCTGAAAGAGCATTGTTATGGTGCTGACCAGACTGGCGAGGATGAGATTGAGATTGATATTGATGCTCTTAGTAATGATACTTTGTTCAGATTGCAAAAGCTTCTAGATGACTTTTTGATTCAGAAGCAGAAAAACCAGGGTAAAGGAGAACCATGTGAAATGGAGGTATGCTTATTCCTACTTCCATTTTCCATATTTATTTCCATTTTGTTGTTTGGAAAAATTTTTCCTCTTTGGCATATATGAGTTGTTACTGTGCAATGCTCGTGTGTATGAAACTGATTGCTATGAGGTTTCCTTGATTAGCTTCCTAATGAGTCGGGGTTCAGCAATTCATCATTGCAGCCATGTAAAGGTAATTCAAGTCCAGATTGATGCATAACATGCTTCGAGTATGGCAGTCTACTTCAAGTTTGAAAACTTTAATGCTTTTCAGGCAATGTTCCTGCTGATGAAGATATAGATATTGTTGGTGGAAATGATCCCCCCATTTCAAGTTACCCACCAGCCGAGATAAAGGAAGAAGCCGGCCGCAAAAACAGTAAATGCAGCAGTTCTAGTAGCTCAAGTAGTGGATCAGGCTCTTCATCCAGTGGTAGTACTTGCTTAATAAATTTGTGTTCTCATGTCATATTGCTTACATCAATGATAACGTGACATGGGATTGTGGCTTAGTCTGTAGCACTTTACTTTATGGCAAATATACTCTTGTTATTTTCACAACAGTTCTGTTAAGTTGGAAAAACATGTGCCAAATTTATTATGTGGTGGAATATTGATTTTTTAACATTCAGGTTTACATATAGTTGTATCGTGGTGAAATTTGGGAAGCCTAATTGTTATCCTTTTTCCTGGAAAATGGCTTCATATGGTCCATTACGGTTAACTTCTGAAGGGTTTTTCTTTTGTCTTCAATAGGGGATTTAATCCTCTTGCTTTTGTTTGTACTCTTAGGCTTAAATATTTGCTTGTTCTTTCAATAGGGGCTCGTAATTAAATTGTCAGATGTTGAGGGCTTGGCTAATTTGGTTGCAGAGTAGTTGGCACTTTAGTTCTAGCTTAAACAGATTCCTTGAATTGTGAGGAAATCTTTTGATGGTTTTTGCATTATTTGTTTTTTCAGATTCAGATTCTGGGACTTCCTCTGGCAGTGATTTAGATGTAGCTAAAGCTTCAGTTCCTTCTCAACCTACTGAGGTATATGAATGCTTTGACGTACTATGTAAGATGATAATATGGTAGATTATGCTACAAATGGATGCCAGGTCACTGAGGGGGATTGAACTGCAATGTTATAATGTCTCAGGCTTCCTTGCCTTCTGCCCATATTGCTTAATTGAGTTTAAGCTAATATTTTTCTCTTGTTCTAGGATAAAGTGGGATCTGGAGAAATTGATGAGCAGAAGAGAAATGATCTTGGAGATTTAGATTTAGGAAAACGTGAGTTTTCTAGAGTTCCAAGCCTGTGACAAGATATTATTTGCCTTTTCAACCTTTCCTCATTTTACCCTTCTACTTTGAGGATTAATCCTGATTAGTACCTTTCCTTGTCTAGAATCTATCAATTGGTTGCCTCAAGATTTCGTGAATTCCCAGTGCAAGTCAATTGCTATGGAGATAGATGACCATCAAGATGGTAAGCATAACTAGAAGATTGACTGCTATTTCCTTTGAGGAATTGTCTCACTAGTGAGGGAATACTATTATAGGGGAGAGTGCTCCACCCGAGAGGCAGGTCTCCCCAGAAAAACTTTATCGTGCAGCCTTATTGAAGAACCGTTTTGCGGACACTATTCTCAAAGCTCGAGAAAAGGCACTTGAGAAGGTTGTTCCTTGCAATGCTAAAAATGGTTTTTATATCCTTTATTGTGCAAAGTTTTACATTTCATCTCCTTTATCACCTGCAATTCTTCTGGAATCTAATCTTTTTTCAGAGTTTTACATTTTGAGTCCCGGGATCTAATCTTTTTGGAATTTTACATTTTTCCGTTTAGGGTGACAAGCGGGACCCTGAGAAACTTCGAATGGAGAGGGAGGAGCTTGAAAGACGGCAAAAAGAAGGTCTTGCATTGTCCAGTTCTGATTTTGATTTGTTTTGACATTTTGGATGTTTAAAACATTATCAATTAATATTTCATATCAGAAAAAGCACGATTACAAGCTGAAGCCAAGGCTGCAGAAGAGGCCCGGAGGAAAGCTGAAGCTGCAGCTGCAGCTGAAGCTAGAAAGAAGAGAGAACTGGAAAGAGAAGCTGCCCGTCAGGCCTTGCTAGAGGTGAGGTGGATATATCAATAAAGCAAATGTCTACTTCAGACCTTTTTGTTATTGCAACTCAGTTCTTCTGGTTGTATGCAGATGGAAAAAAGTGTTGATATCAATGAGAACAGCCGTTTCATGGAAGATTTTGAAATGTTTAGGACAGCTCAAAATGAGCAGGCACCAAGCTTTATGGAAGAGACAAGCTCAGATCATTCTCCAAATGGTCTCGGTAGTTTCAAGCTTCAAGGGACTAATAATCCATTGGAACAGCTAGGATTATACATGAAGGCAGATGATGAGGAGGAAGAGGAAGAAGTTGAGCCTGTCCATAGTGTTCCTGATTCCGCGAAAGATGTTGAGGAAGGTGAAATTGATTGATGAGATCAGTTTTACTTTGGTTCTTCGAAAGCTATTGTGAAAATGGTGGTACTGAGAACCTTAGAGAACATCATGGTACCGTATCCCAACTGTTCAGCTGGCGTTAATACTTTCTAACTGTGGATGCGAAGAACCTTGAGAAAAATTGAAAAACCTTGAGCAAGAAAATGTGACCTATCAGTGGATTAGTTGTGGGTAAGTTGGTTATATGTTCTGGTGTTAATTTCCGACCTTGATGTGGGATATGGCACATGTGGGCTCTTTGGTCCTGGAATTTTGCTCATCTTCTTCATTTGTATGTAAAAAGGAAACTTTTAGATTGTATCAATTGGTGTTACGAAGGCTTCACTGAGGTAGAGACAGAGAAATGTTAGGGGCGAGTAAGGGTTGTGGGGTATTGGTGTACATGAATCTCGAGAGTTTATAGGAATGATTGTCTCGTACTTGTATGAAATCCACGTACTTTAGTGCAGTCATTATACGTTGAATATACCCCATTTCCTCAACTAGGATTGGCATTAAGAATACAACGCAAAAGAGAGGTGATGTGCCAAAATCGTTTCTTGTTCACTCTCCTCACTACCATCTTTGTCTGTACCATTTTGGGCCTTTCTTTTTCTTTGCTTCCTTGGGTTTCTATAAGCAATCGTTGCTTGATGGCGTCTATGAGTTTCAGGTTTCTCCCATTAATCAAAACTAAGTGTATGTTGGGAGTGTTATAGCATGGTTTTTAAGAATGACAGATGATTTAAAGATCAACAGGTATAACTGAATTTTGGATTTGGTTTATAATTGAGGATGGATCTTGTCTAGTGGGGCCAGTTCAAGCAAAAATAGTTATCTGGGTCCGGGTTTAATGGAATTTTTCAGATTATATAAAAAAAAGTTTTTATTTATTATCTCTATTGGCTTCCAGTTGTAATGTTATGTATTACTTAGTCCCTCTCTAATTCTATATTCTCTGGCCGGGGTAGCTCAAGTAGATGCATACACTCTCTCAAGGATTTCATATTCTTGACGTCTTTTAAGAGTTTGAACTATTAACGTCAAACTTATCAACGCTCGTTATAAATAGGGTCATGGCTGATAAAACTTGGATCATTTTGAGCGAATGTTTAGGAATAGCAATAAAACCATTTTAGTTGTGTGTGCAAATTGTCACCAAAATAGGAGAACGTGCAGAGGATTCAGTTTTTCTAGCACCAACAATGTCAGTGACATTTTGAAAACTAGATTACCACCATTTTGCATTCCTGGAGTTTGGTGATTGGAAACAGTCATTGAGGTATTTCACCTTATCAACTTTGACATCTTCCAACATTATTAAGATTTATGTTGAGAAATTTGGTAGATACCTGATAGGGCTTGGGATAGAATTCATTCCAGGAAGGATAACAACAATGTATCGCATGGCCAAGCTATTTGTCATGCAGGGCTCCTGAATGACACCTAAGAGCTATTAGATGTAGATCTGAACGTTTTACCGAGATAAATGAATGTGGCTTACAATCAAGGAAAAGAAGTCTGAACTAGAAAAGCATTTGGTTACAGAGCACGATACTGCCTGAATGAATTCTCTGTTGTTGGTTCCATCTCTCAAAGAGAAAATCTTCATCACTTTGACGGTTCAGGTATTCATTGATGTCAATCTTTGACCTTGACCCTTGCGTCGAGAACTCATAGTCTCGGAATTTACTTCCCAAATTCCGACCAGTGTTGCTGGAATGATCATCTGGAATTCCTGGGGTCCAACTCCCTCGGCTGCTGACCGATAGATTACATAAATCTTCTGAAGCCTGCGTGAGGAATTTAACTTTAGTAACATAGCTAAACATGAAAACCACAGAGAAAATTAGGCAGCGGGACTTTCTTAGATTTCGTAGGAATTGGGTTAACCAAGGAGAGAGGTTAAAGAAAGAAACTGACATGTAAATGTGATGAGTAGCATGAATCAAGAGTAATCTGATTCGTTTGAGGTCTCATATTCTTTTCAAGGAATAGAAGTCAAGAAGTTACCTGAGCTGTATCCCATAAATTTCGGGCCTTTGGAGTTGCTTTTGGCTCCTTAATGTGGCATGATAAAGGAGAAAGATCATTAGAAGTCTCCCATTTTAGCCATGGAAGGACAACTCCATCCATTTCAACAGAAAGACACTTGGACATTACTGGAGTTTGCAGACTTTCGGTCTTTATAGATCCACCTAAAGTTGAACTTGTATCACTTCGTTCCCCATCTAAAGATGAAATGTCAGTATCTTCAACATTAGAAATGAAATCTTCAATATATCGCTCTGCCTCCTCAGTTAATCGCTTAGACATCCTCGTCCTGTCATTACTCCTCTGGAAGTTCATTCATACAAAAATTCTTAATATATCAACCAAAATTTTTTCCAGAACTTGTTCAAAAGTAAAATAATGAGAAACATTAGATTAAAATGAAGAAACAGAAGAATATTTTCATATCAAGAGCAAATCTTGACTTGTACCTTTCTGGTTCGTGACGGCTTTTCTACATCTGTGTTCTTTATATCAGGAACTAGTTCCTTGACAAAGTTTGAAAGCTCCCTACTGCGTTGTTCCTCCAACAATACTTCTGCTAATAAATCTTGTTTCCTCTTTTCTGACTGTAGATTAAAGTAGAAATAATCACAGAAACAAGCAGAAGTTAGTACTAGACGGAACAAATTTACCAAGATACCGTCATTTTCATTGATGGCTAGCAATTAGCAACCAGTACTTCCTTGACAAGCATTTTGGCTGACTCCAAAGAACTAACAAAAGATAAACAAGCAAAAGCTGCGTGTGCATGGAAGAAGCAAAAACAATAGGCTGGAAAAGGATATTTGTGAGGATAATCTCTTCATAGGTTCAGAAAGATATTCCTAAACTATCAGATCACGATTTGGAGGAGCAACTGATAAAACAATAATTTGTCTATGCATACCTGCTCCATCTGTGATACATAACTCCTAACAGAAGAATTTTGGGATTGAAGTTTGCCATCAACTGCTAAAACAGTAGCACCATTTTTGACCATTGCCTGCACTAGTTGGAAGGAGTACCAGCATGTTTCAGAAATAGCAAGAAAGGATGCACCCGATTTTGTACATGTAACAGGAGCATGTAGATATTAAGTTGTTCATAAGATACACAACTACATACCTGCTCAAGTTCCAATTTGATCTCTTCTACAGCATTCCTGAGTTCTTTTTTCATTGATTCATAAATGTTTTTACCATTCAAATGATTTGCCTGAAAGATAAAGTGTGGCAGTGAGTAGAAGAAACAAAGAGAATTGGGTTAGAGGGGTGGAATGGAAGGATTGAACCATTAATATACAAGCCAACATAAAAGGGAACATATTCCAGTAATGCCACAGTTTAACAATCGATTATACAAATGAAGATCCACCTTTTCCTGTGCATAAACTGCCTGTATTGTTCTCTCAATCACATTATTTCTGGAGTCGTCCCTCCCTTCATCGTCAGTTAGGACTGATGAATGGCTCTGAAAGGAACAAAGAAATTCATTTTGTCAAGCAATCCAGACAAGACCTTCAACGTAAAATTAACACTTATGCATATCCTCTCACACAAAAAGTGCAAGTGATTTCTTCCCAAATAAACAATAAGTTCACTAATCCATATCAGTCAAACAGATGGTCAGTCTTACAGAGTATCCATCATGATACTTCAATTCTTTTTGGCTCATAGACCTCCTAAGTCCTTGTAAATGATTCGATGATGCTGTCTTATCTGCTAGGGACTGCTTTGTTCCACCAGAAAAATCCTTCAAACTTGCATGCTTGCCAGAGTTATGAAATTGATCTGGATCACTCTGTCATTTTGGAAAGTAATAATGTTTACAAAGAATCCAATATATATCTCCGGATATAACAAGATTACAAGAATGTAGAGTGACTAATCTGTGAACAAATTTCAGAAAATGTGAAGAGAAATGGCCCAAAGAAACTCGATTACAACGGTCTTGCCCACTAAGGGATTGATCCCATGCAAGGATTAATGGAATTACTGGAAGTGCTCTGACAGTAAAATTACTAGAAATGCAACAGTTGCAAAGGAACTTCAAAATGGAAAATTTTCTTTAACTGTTCTCTATCAAATTTAGAGAAATATTTTATAGCAACCTCAGATAGGAATAGCCTTCTCAACCAGTATTCTAACCATGTTAGGCACAGCAGTCCAATATCCAGAATGCTTATTAATGTTATTTCAAAACAAACCAATTTAGTACTACTGCCAGATCTATCCGGTATAAGTTGGAAAAAGTAAAATGATAAGAGGAACAAAAAGATAAACCCAAGCATCCAAGTCAGCATCCCTTAAACCAAAACAACCCAGCAGAACTATTGACTTCAAGCGCTAGTAACAATCTTTTAAAGGAATGGTGGATACTTTTGGTAAACTTTTTTATTTGTTAATAAAACTATGTTCTTGAAGGGCCCTCATCAAAAAGCTATCTTGTCATTAAAGTTACCCACTTTTACACTACCAAAGGCAGAAAAGGTTTGCATCAACTTGAGAAAACAACCAATCATTCGCAGTATGATCAACTTCAAGTGGATTAGGACAAAAACAACAGTTATGTCCAATCCAAATTTCCAAATTACAGGGCTTATACATATTATATCACAGTTATGGCTTTAAATTGCAGTCCGTGACTGCAATATTGAGATTGCGGTCCAGACTGTTATTGTGATTTGTCATAATTGTATCCGCATCTTTCGAAATCGTCAGTGAATATTATAAATCACAGTCCACAATCTAAAACCTTGATCAAGGTACATACATACCACAGAACAATCATGCTTCAAAAATGGAAATTGGAAACCTTGTCAGGTAAAATCCTCACCTCTGAATCGCTGATTTGGTAGCGAACCACAGAAACTGAGCGTCTCCTCCTCAAGTCACTTTCCGGATTCACCCTTCCTCCACTAAAATTCCCAACATTACCCTTCCCGTCACCAATTCTCCTCGAAACCGACCTCCCTCTCCTCTGCGACCGATCACCAGAGCCGACGTCGTGAAACTTCGCACCCGACTGGCCTCGATCACCGGATTCAAAAAACGTAGCACCGAGGTCATCGAGGCTAACCTCCGGCAACAAGGAACCCCTCACCTTGTTGACGAACCTCCCTCTGGAAGGCGCAGGAGTTTCGTCGGAGAACTCGTCGAAGTTCGCCGGAAGAGGACGGGAGAAACGGCTGAGACTCCTTGAACGCCGGTGAGAGGAGGCCGAGCTCTTCTGGGTGGAGGGGGAGGAGTCATCTGAGCCGCCGGTGGAGGATTTTCCGATAGGCGTCCTTCTGGTCGTCGATTTAAAAGCCGAAGTCGCCATTTTGGAAATAGCCCAACGACAACAACAACAATGCTAACAAGAAACTACCTTAAAAGACACGAAAGAACATTTCTTTTTGCAAAATATATAAAACCCACATAATTTCTCAGGTAATTAATGTGAATTCAAAACCAAGTTCTAGACATAGAGTGATGGGGTTACAGATTTAGTGTGTATTAAAGTAGAGAGGATATGGCGGACAAATGGAACCTGGAGGAAAATTTGAAACATGGAAGCTGTTAACATCGTACAGCACAGTAATTACAACCTTAATAAAAACATTTTAACTCACTCATTCAATTTGGGGATCGCCATTGACTAGAAAACTAACAGTAGTCAATCACAGGTTCAGGTAATAAATTTCCACGGTTTCTTTTTTCAAGTTTTTAGTTTTGAGTCACAGAAAAGAAGCGAGAAGACGTAAGAAACAGGAAACAAGAACTTGACTTTTAATGTCAGAATCTGCAACTTTGAACACATATGATACAATTTTGATGTCGGAATCTCTGAATACGATGATATGCCTAAGGGCTATTAACAAGAACAATATGCTTATTTTTTCCATTATGTGAGAAGGTCTCATGTCATAATTAAATTGAATATTAAATAGTTTATTTGAAATAGTATTATTATATAAATTTATATTTTATTTAATACACAATAAAAGTAATAATTAGAATTTATATTGTTAAAAAACTTAACTGTTTTGATCTATTCAATTGTAAAAATTTTAAATCGTCTAATTTTTTGATTCATTTTCAATTTTCGGTTTAATTTATTTTAGTAACTTTTGTTGTTAAAAACTGATTAGTTTATTAATTAATTAGTCAATTTTTGTAAATTAAGAAATTTTTATAAACTAAAATAATTTAATTAATTTTTTTTAATATTTTTTTTTCAATTTAACTTTCAATTTTTTCGATAAGTAAGGACGTTCTCTTTCATTAATATTTTAAATTATTTAATTTTATTTAATCTTTAATCAATTTTATGACGACAATTAAACTTTATAAACTTTCAACTTCTTATTTTATCGGTAACTTTCAGTCTAATTTTTTAAATCATTGCTAAGAACAACAAGGTGTGAAAAAAAAGTAGGTAATAGAGCTGGCACTAGATTAGATACTAATTATTGACCATAATTGCCAAATTTTGTAACGCTCACCTCATAAAATGCCAAATTTATTGCAAAGTAATCGTTAAAAAAATTAAAAAATCAAAATTAAATTCTTTATATAATTAATTAGGTTTAAATTGAACTTAACGTTTGGAGCATTGTTTAATATTTTTTCCCAAATGGAGCTTTCACGTGATCCTTTTGAATAACTTGTCTACGGTCTTCTTCCAGAACCACCCGCCGGCCACCTTGGCCTTCACGGTGATCGTATGAAGAAAGCCTTCAATTAATTGGTTGAACTCCTATTTTTCCCAACCACCCCTAGACAACATAAAAATAATCAAAAACTAGACTTTAGGTCGGATTCAGACATTTGTACAATTTCGCTTGTTTTCTTACAAAGTTGTTAATATTATATTATTATTAATTTACAAATATTATATCAGAATTTATCTCTACTTTTAGAAATTAATTGGTTGACAGTAAAAATTTCAATTTTTCAGTTTTAAAAATCAATCAGTTTATCAAATTTTATAAACTCAAATTTTTATAAATTAAAAATAAATCAATTATTTTTTATTTAATAATCTAATTTTTAATTAAAATTTAAAATTTTATAAATAAAAACAAAAACTTTAATTATTTTTAAATTTTTTAATTTTATTCAATCTTTATTCGATTGTACCTTTTTTTAAATTTAAATTTCAAGTTTTCGTCCAAATTTGAAAATATAAATATTTATACTAATTTGATTTCAAAATAGATAACATAAAAAGTTTGGATTTTCTTTTATACATATCCACTTAGAATTATTTTTTAAAATTTAATTTTCCAAATATAATTAATAATCCAACCAATACCGACCACAAAGCAGAGTAGCGGACCCACCGGTTCTGGTACGGAAAGCAAAGCGCACGTAGGGTTGTCATTCCGGGGATGTTGAATTGACCGGCTGGGGCTAAACACAGGTTTTCATTATTCTAGTCGTGAATGCTTCAAATTTGAAAGATCTCTAGTAAGTTCACATAAGTGAGCTCTAATGTCAAAGTTAATAGAAAACGGTGCGGTTAGATAAATTTTTAGTTTAAAACCCTACCCATTGCCAGGTTACAAATCTTACGACTTCAAACGTGGAACCTTAAGCTTTGTTAACATAAACATTAGTTTCTCTCCACTTGGGAAAAATGGAGGAGGAGAAGAAGGGGAGTGAAAAGGGTACATGTTATCACAGGACAAAAACTATTATAATTGAGTTGGGAGGAATCTAAACCTCCTCATAGTCAACAGTACACAAGAGCAGGCACACAA
>JANZXP010000007.1:25697752-25710645 GCA_027576715.1 Erythroxylum flavicans | reverse complement strand
GTACAATTTCGCTTGTTTTCTTACAAAGTTGTTAATATTATATTATTATTAATTTACAAATATTATATCAGAATTTACCTGTACTTTAGAACTTAATTGGTTGACAGTAAAAATTTCAATTTTTCAGTTTTAAAAACTAATCAGTTTATCAAATTTTATAAACTCAAATTTTTATAAATTAAAAATAAATCAATTAATTTTTATTTAATAATCTAATTTTTAAAAACAAAAATTTTAATTATTTTTTAATTTTTTAATTTTATTCAATCTTTATTCAATTGTACTTTTTAAAATTTAAATTTCAAATTTTCGTCCAAATTTGAAAATATTAATATTTATACTAATTTGATTTCACAATAGATAACATCAAAAATTGGATTTTCTTTTATACATATCCACTTAGAATTATTTTTTAAATTTTAATTTTCCAAATATAATTAATAATCCAACCAATACCGACCACAAAGCATAGTAGCAGACCCACCAGTTCTGGTACGGAAAGCCTAACGCCTGCATGGTTGTCATTCCGGGGATGTTGAATTGACCGGCTCGGGCTAAACACAGATTTTCATTATTCTAGTCGTGAATGCTTCAAATTTGAAAGATCTCTAGTAAGTTCACATAAGTGAGCGCTAATGTCAAAGTTAATAGAAAACGGTGCACTTAGATAAATTTTTAGTTTAAAACCCTACCCATTGCCAGGTTACAAATCTTACGAGTTCAAACGTGGAACCTTAAGCTTTGTTAACATAAACATTATTTTCTGTCCAATTGGGAAAAATGGAGGTGGAGGAGGAGGAGAAGGGGAGTGAAAAGGGTACATGTTATCACATGACAAAAACTATTATAATTGAGTTGGGAGGAATCTAAACCTCCTCATAGTCAACAGTACACAAGAGCAGGCACACAACCCAAAGCTGAAGACAGAACCATACAGGTAAAGTTCTTGGATCATACTGCTGTTCTCTTTTGACAGTTCTTTATTCTAATTGAGCCTCACACTAACATGAACATAAACAAAAGACCGACCACTTAGACCTCTGCAGGAAAAGGTAGGGATGTGCGGTGTGGTGGGATTTAAGAGGACCAAAGTCATGAATTGGTGTCACCTTACCGGGTCGATGCCATATGCTTGAGCAAGTCAACCACACGAGTGCTGCAAAATCATACAACACTGTGAGTATCAAGGCCATATTGTATCACCATGCTTTTGTAAGAATATAAAAGATACGCACATTCAGAAGACAGAACTCATTATGTGGATATACATATAAGTTGGAATTTACCTGTAACCCCATTCATTGTCGTACCATGCGATCATCTTTACAAACTTCTCATTCAAAGCAATTCCAGCTTTTGCATCAAAGATACTTGACCTGTAAAATTGAAAAGATAGAATTCAGCCCCTCTCACCCCCTCTTTCAGGTGTGGTTCAGCTGACATACAGGCATCCCATAAGGACTGAAGAAAAGAAAGTAAGAGACAGATCCTTACCTGTTGTCACCAATGAAATCAGTGGAAACCACATCATCTTCAGTGTAGCCCAAAATCCCCTTCAGCGCTCCCTCAGATTCCTCCCTGTGAATAGAAGAGATCATTAAGCACAAACTGCATATAATGTTCGATGATGACTGCAAGTCGAGTATGATCTTTTTTTGGGTATGTGTGTGCCCGCACTTTGACCATACAGGTATAGATATTGGATACCGTTCAACTAACTAGTAACTACCTCTTTCCATAACCTTCTTGACTCATGTATGGAAAGGAGAAAACACACATATATAGATTTACATATATAATCACTCACTTAATAGCAGCTTTAATTTGATCGTAGGTAGCAGATTTCTCAAGTCTCACAGTCAGATCAACAACAGAGACATCAACAGTAGGAACACGGAAAGCCATTCCCGTCAGTTTTCCATTCAAGGCAGGTAACACTTTCCCAACAGCCTGTTGTAGAGGAAGAGAACCAAGACACGATAAACATTAAAACATTCCGAGTTAGACATACTGAGTTGAGTTAAACTAAGCCAGCATAATAAAATACTAGCAATGTATGAGTTTTAACAATCTCAAGAGAAGTCTTCAAAAACTAAGAATGTTCACACTACTGAGTCATCAGAAACAATGCAACTTCAATATAAAGAATGTCTAAGCCAGCATAATAAAATACTAGCAATGTATGAGTTTTAACAATCTCAAGAGAAGTCTGCAAAAATTAAGAATGTTCACATTACTGAGTCATCAAAAACAATGCAACTTCAATATAAAGAATGTCCATAATTAAACAGCAGAACACCTGCAATTTTGAGTGTTGAGTTAAACTAAGCCAGCATTCATTTAACTACATTGTCCATCAGATCCTTACCTTGGCAGCTCCTGTGCTGCTAGGAATAATGTTGAATGAAGCTGCTCTTCCACCTCTCCAGTCCTTCATCGAAGGCCCATCGACAGTCTTCTGGGTAGCTGACTCCGACATAAAATTGTACAATAAGCACAAAGAAAATATGCTTCTAACTAGCTAGATCTAGAACTATAGGTAATAGAGCACACCAGTAATAGAGTGAACTGTGGTCATCAGGCCCTCAACAATGCCAAATCTGTCATTAATAACCTGGAAACAAATAAGCAAGATACACCAATTAGAGAGCGAGGACAGAACAATGAACAGAATTTTATGCAATCGAATATTAGTATAACCTTGGCAAGAGGGGCAAGGCAGTTGGTAGTGCAACTAGCATTTGATACGATGTTTAGCTCTGGTTTGTATTCCTTCTCGTTAACACCCATAACAAACATTGGGGCGTCTTTGCTTGGTGCTGATATGATAACTTTCTTGGCACCACCCTATCAATCAGATAAGCAAATCAAGTAAAAAAATAAGGATTATACAAGATAACTCTATAGGGTCTCAGGCAACTGATCCTTCTATAATGGTTCTCACAAACAGGAGCAGTAACATCATTTGAACTACAAAGATCATACAACTTATCAAGAAAATAAAATTTATGGGCAAAAAGGAACTTTATTAGAAAACCAACAACCTTCAAGTGAGCAGCAGCTTTGTCCTTGTCAGTGAAAACACCTGTTGATTCCACAATATACTCAGCTCCTGTCTGACTCCATGGAATGTCCTCTGGGTTTCTACAGTAAAAAAAACCAATCAACAATTCACCAACTTCCACCATACTAGAGTCTACTACTAAAAAACCATCAAACAAACACTAACAGCAGTCGGCCAGCATTTAGAATAAAATACCAACAACCTCAAACATACCTAATCCCGTAGACAGTGACAGGTTTCTCGCCGAAGAGCAAGGTCTTCTCATCCTTCACCTTAAGCTCATGATGCTTCCATTGACCGTGAACTGTATCATACTTGAACATGTATGTCTACACAAATCCGACAACATGTTATAAAACATGATCCAAACAAAAAAGAAAAAGAAAACCCAGAAAAGAAAACTCTCATCAATCGCATAGATTGAGCAAGAAAACAAGAAATACCATATATTCGACGCTGATAAAAGGATCGTTAACAGCGACAAGTTCAACATCGTCTCTCTGGAGAGCTACTCTAGCCACCAACCTTCCGATTCTTCCAAATCCTGAAATTTCCCAAGTCACACAAACTTCAGATCACAATTTTCCATGATCAAATCATCATATAAGTTTAACAAGATCAAAGCAAGTAAGATCAAGTACCGTTGATCCCGATCTTCACCTTTCCTGCACATCGAAAGCCAATATCAACATAAAAAAATCATAAAAAACCATAAAAACAAATACTCAAAAAATCAACTGAAACATCAAATTCAACAAAAAAGAAGAAACAAAACAGTTTCATTACCCATGATTCTGTACAGAGAGAAGCTTCAAGCTCTTGGGTTGGGTGTGACTCAGAGTAGAGCAGCAGTTGCTGCCAAACGAAGAGAACACCGAGTATATAGTAAAGTTGTGAACCGGAGACCGGAACTACCGGTAAATGTTGTTCCTTTCCTCTCTTTTATTAGCTATGGTGCGGGTCTAATCCATTGCGCATCATGCTGATGGTAACAAAAAGCTATTAAGATTGGACGATCGGTTGGGGGATTATTTTGGGGCCGTTGATTAGGGGGTGAGATGGTAACATAGTCCGTGGGTCGTCGCATCGGGGGGTAAGGAAAAGTCAAGTGGTAATCTCTAGGAGCTGAGCGTCTCGTTTGCCTTTTCGTTCCTTATCTCTCTCTTCACATGTCCACGGAGAAAAAAGGTTACATTACAGAGACTAATCGGTGGGCACGTTACCATTTGTTGTGGGCTGTCTTTTGGTGGGCCACGTCAGCTCTTACGAAACGAGGTTCTGGATGACATGAGCTGCCGTTCGGTTCGGTTTGCCGTCTAGAACATGCCAATGCCTAAATATAGTCTTAAATTGTTAAGGGTTTGTTTGTTTTTATTTATATTTTTAGTTTTTATTTTAAACTTTAGTAAAAAAAATTAATAAGAATTATGAATAATAATTTAATTGAATTTTATAAAAATAAATAATTTAAATTTAATAAATGTAATTTCAATTTATAATATCTTCAAAATATATAAATTTTAAACAAATATTGCTTTAATAATATTTTAGTTATTAAAATATTTATTTTAATAAATATATTATTTTTACTGATAATTTATCTCTAAGAGATGAAAAATTAAATTTATAAAATAATTTTCTTTAAATTTTAGCTAATATATAATTATTATATATTAACAACCAATCAAAATTTTATTTTTATTTAAAATCAAACGGCTCCTTAATGTGTTCATCTAAATATGTTCTGTCCATGACATAGACATGAAGGGAAGTTCACTACGTTGGGATCAAAACTTGTCCAATGTTAGCTAGTGAATTATATAACCGCAAGCCTACTATTGCCCTTACAAAGGCATGAGTAAATTTTGTTCATATATGGTGACGGCTAAGCTTATTAATCGGTTGCCGAGGCGGTGTCCAGTATTAGGTGGGTCTTGCTAGCCCTCTCTACCACAACCACTGTGTGGTGTATTATTTTCCATTAGTCATTTCGAATTACGACTTTTTTAAATATGCACTAGATAATTTTTAAATATATATAAAATAATATGTAAACTATTTATTTCAAACAAAGTATTTAATGAAATGAAATAATGATTATTAAAAAATAAAGTAATAATTATTAAAAATCAAACAATTATTTCTTAAAAAAATTATGCATTCAAATCATCAAAAGGTTGTGAGAGAGTTCACCCTTGTCACTTAAACTATTCAAGTCCAAGTATTTGAAATTTCTTAAAAAATTTCCCCAAATAACTTAAAACTACTTTTAAGGCTATAATAACATAAATTTGATATAATAATTATTTTTTATTCTTATTAATATTTTTTACATATTTATCACGTATATAAACATGAATCATATTTATTATCTAAAAAATCTACAATTGTCAAAGTTAGCGTGCCCGGTATGTAAGATTTTCCACTTTGTGGAATTCTCGGGAGGATTATAATATACACAATCTTCCTTTTATATTTTTAAAGAGAGACTGTTTTTGTGACTTAAACCTGTGATTTTATGGTTATAAAGGAGCAGCTTTACCGATCACTTTAAAACTTACCCTCTTAAAAAATCTACAATTAATATAAGAAAATGATAGTTTAATTCCCATACAATTATAAAAATAAAAATAATGCAACAAAATTAAATATTACAATTTATTACTATAAAAAATTATATACAAGAATAATATAAGTCTATAATAATAAGAGTTCAGCCTAGAAATGTAACAATGCGAAATTGAGACATGAAATAAAAACAATTATAAGTTTTATATTTATGTTGTCAATGTAGAATTTAAAATATACATAAATACAAATGAAACTAAAAGAAAAGAGAAAGAAATAAAAAAAGCCTAAAACTTCATTATGCAACATATTTGTTCAAATCATATTAACCTCAATTTTTATTTAATATAGTGGTATCATTATTAAGGAGAGTCTGATTATTGTCATGGTTAAAACTTAATTCACTCAATGACGGTTCACTGCTTTTTTATTTAAGATCATCTTTTAAGTCACTCTTATTTATAAATTTTGATTATTTAGAAACTCAAGAGATCAATGATCAAGACAAATAAAATTTATAGAACTACTTATTTTATTAAGAGTCATAATAAACAAGTAAAATTAAATTATTATAAAATTACATGAACTTATTGATAATGAAATAACACACCCGATAAGTTTGGAATATGATCTTTCATTGTTAATGATTAACATCATTATCTATAAATATGAGATAATGTTCACAAATTTGAAATACTAACAACTATTTAATGTCTTCGACATAAATGAATTTTGTATAGGCTATTTCTGGAATATTTAGATCAATTTAGGCTATAAGGGAGGACTTATAACTAATATGGTTTTTAAATATACATTACATATTAGAGATAGTTTAATCAAATTTAGAAATAAATTTCTAGATGCATACATATATATAAATGTTGATCAGTCCAATTTTAATTAGAAAGAAGTTTCTAATTACATTTAACTTATTAAATTCATAACTTTATTAATTATATTTTAAGATTATAACAAATTTAGCAATTGTAAAATCGATTAGGTCAATCCTAATTAGAATAAGCTTACGATTTAATTATATATATATTCGATTAGAAACATGTTATATCCAATAATAACATGAATTAGAAATAAGATTCTACTTTGGTTAATACAATTAGAAACAAGTTTCTAATTGAATCAAAATTTTTAGAAGTTAAATTAAGCTAGAAATATGTTTCTAAGTAAATGAATCTGATCAATTATAGTTATGAGTTATATTCTATAAGCAAGGGCTCTATATTATGTTAGTAAAATAATTTGTTTACTTATGGGTATTTGTATATAAGCCTTTAATGTCTAAAAATTTAATTTTCAGGAGAATGCCAATTATTTAGAGGAGACCTAGACTTCTTTGTACTGCAATGAGATGTGTCATCCTCATTTTAGACGGGTTATTTAATATGCGCATGGTATACTGACATAACACGTGATTACAGTTAATAATTTGACATAAGAATTGTATTTCAATGGCTACTTGGCTTATGCACAGGATGATGTAAAGTATATAACTTTAATTTCAACATTACTGCAACTTGAAAGTGAGTTGTTGAGAATGCTATGGAATTTGGAAACACCTAAAAGGAAGACATATGATTGGCTAATGGCGATGCTTATAAAAGAAATTTGAAGAAGGGAACTAATTAAAACTTTGTACCCTATAGGTTTTGTGATAGAATAGTTAGAAATATTTCATATTGAACTTTACGAAATTTGATGCACGCAAACTTCTTAACTCTATTCCATGCATGATTCGTTACTTATAGTCAATCTGCTTATTGAACAAATAACTAATGTTATTTGAAATAATTTGTAATGTATTGTATGTAGTTTGTTTCATTTATGAATATACACATTTGATAATTTATAACATATGTGATATGTACTATACATAAGGAATTCATGTAGAGTATGACAATTGGTACTCAATTGTAGTTTAAATGTTGATTGAACATATATGTGGTCTTTCGATTTCATAAATATTTGAATTATAATTAGCAACTCTTTACACGATTTATATGACATTGATGTGAGTAATATAATTTTATTTTTGTTTGTAGAAACTTAGTGTTTCAACAATGGCTACTATTTTGAATAACATTATCACTGAACTCAATAAGGGTGAGAAATTAAACAGCGACAACTATGAAATACAGAGTATTAAAAACCAATATATGATGGACAAGTAAGAGACTCTCAAGCCATTGAACATAACTACGGATGCTTATGAGGAGCGAAATACTATCCAACATAGAAGGGACTGTAATGTGCAAAGGTTATAGAAGAAGAACTTATTGACTCATATTACATTGCTGAGCAACATAAACAATGACATCATGCGTGAGTTTTAAAAATATGAAATTGCTAAGCAGATATGGTCTACATTAGCTATATAATTTTGGGGAACTTCAGTGACTAAGATAAGGTGACTCATTTTTATAACATAATTCTTTCATATGATTGATGAAGACATTATTAAGAGATCCAAAGGTAAATTTTCAATTTTATCTTTATATATGGATGATATTTTAATTACTAGTAATGATTTTGGGTTCATTAAGCAAATCAAAGACTGGTTATCATCTAAAATTGAGATGAAAGATATGGATGAAGCTACATACATTAGAGTTAGGATTTTAAGAGATTGTTTAAAGAAACTATTATCACTTTAACAAGCGACATATAGATTGTTTAAAGAAACTATTATCACTTTAACAAGTGACATATAGCCAAAGAATCCTTAAATGATTTTGTATGCAAGATTACAAACTAATTAATAATCTTATTACTAATGGTGAAGGTCTTAGCAAGAAATTTTGTTTGACAACACTACAAGAAATGGAACAAATGAAGAAACTTCCCTATTTTAGTGAAGTTGGAAGTCTCGTATATACAACGACGTATACAAAATCAAATATTTGTTATACTATTGGAATGGTGAGAAAATATAAATTAAATTTAGGACAAGCACATTGTAAATCAATAAAGAGAATATTGAGGTATTTAAAACATACTATAAACTATGTATTACGCTATTAAGGTAATGACTTACATATACAAGGGCATACAGATGCAGACTGGGGAGAAAATTTAGACGAAAGAAAATCCACTTTTAGATTTGTGTTCTTACTCAATAATAAAGCAATATCATGGAAAAGTAAAAAATAATCTTGCCTTGTATTGTTTGTGTTCTATTGTTTCATAAATATATTTGTTTAGTGTATATACCATATATATATATATATATATATATCTGTGTGTGTGTGTGTGTGTGTGTGTGTCACAAGAGATGAAGTAGGTTTAAAGTTTATTACATAGGTGATAAATGAGATCGAAGGAGATTGGAATGTGAGATATAACCTATGGTATATCATACAAAATTCACCCAAAGATTGATTCATTAATCGAGACCTTCTATATTCTTAACAAGTATATCACCATACATACATATATATATATATATATATATCACAAGAGATGAAATAGGTTTAAAGTCTATTATATAGGTGATAAATGAGATCAGAGGAGATTGGAATGTGAGATATAACCTATGATATATCATACAAAATTCACCCAAAGATTGATTCATTAATCGAGACCTCATATATTCTTAACAAGTATAATTGAGACCTCATATATTCTTAACAAGTATATCACCATGAACTTTAGTTGCATATTGGTTGTATAGGTTATTGGATAAGTATGAGAACATGTAGATATCGTATTACCTAAACTCATCATGTTTGGGTGAGAGATGATTACGAAAGAATACACCGTATGAGTTTAGAACGTGATCTTTCATTGTTAACAGTTATCATTTTGACATTATCTACAAATATGAGATAATGTTCATTTAAGAATTTGATGATGGTCTTAAAAAAATAATCTAAAATACTAAGCAAAGAATTTATGTGAGAAACAAGTTTCAAGAGTCCTTTCATCTTTGGATTACAATCAAGTTCAAGTAAGTGATTTGATCTTATTAATGATACAAATGTTGGAAAAATCTTACAATTTATCTATATGTTAAATAATTTTTCTTCCACTTACATTCAATTAAATAATGAGAATAACATTCTATTTTTTAGGCTTTAAGTCATATCAAATAAATACCAGATCATTTAATCTCTTTTGTTCTACTTTATTCTTTTTCTTTTGAACAAATGGACTCAAACATGCTCCAGTTCTTTTCACACTCAATTATACTCACATATTGATTAAGAATTTGAATTGCAAACTTTTAAAATTCTAGAACATCATATATATAATGATTCGAAGTTTGAGCTCTAAGACTTACTCAATGGAGCAAAGAATTTAGTCACTTGTCTTTTTTTTCTTATATAAGTTGCAATAATCACTTATTATTGGGTAATATCAGCTTGAATATTATTGGTATCTTCCTCACTACCGTAAAATGAACTTCCACTTCCAATTTTATAGTTCATTATTCGTTTTCTTTCTTTTTCTTTTTTATACTCTTCAAGCAAAATTTTCATCTATCATTTCACGTTATAACTAACTTTTTCTTTTGGGAGTTTCCATTGTTAGCTCAAGGTTTATTTTTTAATGATTTTGATGACAACTATATAATATTTCAAAATTCAAATTAGATTTATTTCCTTGTACAATTGACGGTCTAATTCTCAAAAGGAAATAAAATTATAAGAAATGCGCTTTCTTTCCTACAGGAATCTTCTTTATGAACTTACCTTATTAGAAATGGTTTATCTAAAAAGATCCTACTAATTATGAAGTTCATATATTAGCTCCGTGATGACTGGAATATTTTTGGCAAAGATGACATAGAAGTTATTCAGATTTAAACCGATCCAATTGACTAAGGATGAAAGTGAAGCAACGACTAATTGAGGAAATGTCTATTTAAGAAAGAGCCAATGCAAATGTGAACCACAACTGAATGATACAAAAGCTTGTGAAGCTATATTGTCGAAATTCATCAAAAGCATATACATTCATAAAAGTGATATCTTTGTAAAAATTCTCTTGTGTGTTAGAAAGTGAAATTCTGTTGAGACAGATTACTAAAGCTCATACCAAGCAAATCTCATTTTTATTTGAGAGCTTATAGAGGCTAGTGAAATACTACTAGTGTAGAATGTTGAAGAACCTTGAAAACTTATTAACTTGTGAGTTTGGAGAAGTTGGTCAAATTACTACTTGTTTTTATAGTGAAACACTCAAGTTGGATACTTGAGAATTGGACGTAGGCTTAGGTTGTAAGCCGAACTAGTATAAATTGACTGTGTTCTTCTTTTCCCTCTCTCTCCTCATCTTTTATATTTTCGCATTATATTGTGTGTGTGTTCATTTTAACAAGAGGCTTCTTCACTTTTATAATAGTTCCTTCTGTTTTCAACTTGCTTACGATTCTTTTCATTTTAACAGGCGCCTTCTTTTATTGTTTTCAATAGGACTTATATTTTATCAAGCTCCTGTTGTTTAACAGACTACTTTCGTTTGACAGGCTCCTATTGTTTTAATTTTTTTTAATAAGCTCCTGTTTTTATACGAATTGAAAGTAACTTGCAAATATTTTTTAAGTCACATACAATTCACCCCCTCTCTTACGCATGTTTGCTTTATCATTCAGAATACCTTGGATCCTAACAAAATGTGTCGTTAATATGGTGATTATCTCACCTTTCAAATATTTGTCACAAGACAAACATATAATATAGTTCTTCATGCTAATAATCAATCTTGCATAATACCAAACTGGATCATAAATATTCTTAAAGGTGTGAAATTGTCAAGAATACTTACGTTTTTTTCTATTTATCTACAAAATAAATACAAACAAATTGTTAGTGCATCCTTGTATAAAAATAACTTTGTTCAAATTGCTCTATTCATGGATGAAAAGGTGAGGATTGAGGAATCAGGTTCAACTAGAAACAAGAATTCAAATGCAATGTTGAATTGCTAACTCGTTTCATTCAATTGAATCCATCAAACTTGGTTACAAATTATGTGTTACAGCATTTCCTAGCTCTTTGAATTCAACTATCTATGAATTCTTTCCAAAGAATATAAAAAAACAAACGAAAATTAAGTAATTTCAACATCCAATGAAATAGGAGGAGTTCAAAGTCAGAATAAAGTTCCAGATACATGTGGCCTAAAATCAAAGCTAATAAGGATTTTCCATGTTTCTTTGTTGAGATACCTTCTAACGCGAAAAAGGAATATCGCACACTGCACAGACAATCAACTACAGAAGTATGGCCAATGGACCAACTCGTTTAAAAGAAAGTATTCTTCATATGTCCGTAACAAAATTTATCAAGTTTGATTCTCCACGAAGCACCTGAGAAATATTCTAGTTCTTCCATATCTGAGAAATATGTTCTTTAACAAATGACGTGAAGAATTTGAATAAGATTCGAGCATTCTTGTCACAAAAGAAGCACATATTTATTAAAACCTCAACACTGCAAAGTTACTGTAAGTATGGCCCATGGGTCGGGTGAGTATAGCCCGTGGATTGACGGGTCCGGCCATGGGTCGGGGTGGACGGGCCGCGGGCTAGCCTGTGGCCCATGGAACTGTAGACGGGATGCCGGCCCACCGCCCAAACATATTTTAATAAATATTTTAATTATTTATTAAAATAATCAATAAATAATTTAAATAAATTAAAAATTTGTAATTAATGTAACAATAACTTTTAACTTATTAACTTTTCATATAAATTTCTAATTAATTAAATTAAATGTTCTAATTAATCATACTATTACATACATCTCAATAACTTTATCATATTATAATTAATTAATTATATATTGTTATAATTTAAGGTTGTCACATAATACATATATTAAAAAAGAAAGGTGAAAATTTTATTAATTTTATGAAACATGAATTTGGTTTTATCAATTCTCTCATAAAATAATTAATAAATAATTTAAGTAAATTAAAAACTTGTAATTAATGTAATTCATAATTTTAACTATAACTATTAACTTACTAACTTTTCAATTAAATTTCTAATTAATTGAAATAAATGTTCTAATTAATCATACTATACCATTAAATAGATCTCAATAACTATATTATATTATAATTAATTAATTATATGTTGTTATAATTTAAAGTTGTCATATAATATATATATTAAAAAGAAAGAAAGGTGACAATTTTATTAACTTTATGAAACATGAATTTGATTTTATCAATTCTCTCTTAAAATAATTAATAAATAATTTAAGTAAATTAAAAATTTGTAATTAGTGTAATTCATAAT
>JANZXP010000007.1:25682906-25697652 GCA_027576715.1 Erythroxylum flavicans | reverse complement strand
TAATATTCGTTTAGATTAGATATATGTACTCATATTGATATCTTATTAAATTAAGACAAACTTTTTATATTAATTAATGTGTTATGACATGTTTGGAAATTGCAATTAAATAGTAAATTGTCTTCATTTATGAAATTCTCGTGATACATAAATAATTATTCAAATTAATGATATAAATAAATAAAATTCAATATTAAATAATACTAAATAGTTATTAAATAAATAAGATTTAAAAATTATTAAAATTGGAAATTTATTAAATTAAATTTATTTTCAGATAAAAATTAAAAACAAATAAATGGCATTCCGCGATGTTTTAAAACGTCGCAGATTCATCAACATTCCGTGGCGTTCCATACAACGTCATGGAATATTAACGATTCCATGACGTTTCAAAAAATGTCACGAAATATTAACGATTCCGCAACGTTTCAGAAAACGTCGCGGAAAGTCATATTCCGCGATGTTTTCCTAAACGTCGCGGAATGTTAATGAATCTGTAATGTTTTCCTAAATGTCGCGAAATATTAACGATTCCGTGACGTTTTATTTTAACGTCGTGGAAAGGCCAACTTTTTCGTGATGTTTTCATAAATGTCGTCGAATGTTGATACATTCCGCAACGTTTTCCTTAAAACGTTGCAAAAATATTTTACCTACACCACAATCTGTGACGTTTTTGTGATATTTTTTAAAACGTAGCAAAAGGTAATCTGCAATGTTTGTGGAGATTCGGTGACATTTTAAAAATATCGCAGATTGGGTTGTATTCTTGCAGTGAGGTTTTCAAAACATAGTCGCAAATTATTTTTCGCTCCAATTTATAGTACGTCGCCAAAAGAGATAGGTGAGGTCAAAACCAATCATCGTGAAAGACTATTCACAATGGTTATTATTCATGGCTAAAAGTTAAGTTATTAGCTACGTTACTTACTTGTAGCTAATAATATATTACGACGATAATTGTTAAGTAGCAAAATATTTTTAGCGACGGTTTTCAAAAAGTAGATAAAGATTATTTGCGAGGATTTTTAAAGGTTATTTGCGACAATTCTCAAATCGTAACTAAATGTTATTTGCAACGATTTAGATAACGTAGATAAAAAAGTTTGGTGACGATTTTGTACATTTTTTATTTAATTTTTATAAAAATTTATTGGTGTCATTTTGAATAACGTTGTTAAAGAGTTTTGGTGGTGAGTTTTTATTTTTTAGTAAACATTCGTATAAAAATTTGGATATTCAATTATGATTATTTTAATGATTTTTAATCCATCATATTGTTTGTGATATTTAGATATTTTGATTTATAATTAATTAAAAAAATTAAAATAAACAACATTTTATATAAAAATAAAGGTCATTAAATATTAATTACAAAAAAGTTTATGTACAAACTAAAGCTCATTTCCATCGTCACTTCTACTTTCATAATTTGAGCCAAGTATTTGTTTGACCTTCTTTTCAAAATTGGCCAATTTTCGTTTAGTACGACTAACTTTTGTTCATTACATTGTAACGAAGCCTTAAGTGACTGGTTCTCCTCTTGAAGTGTGATTATATATATTGTTCACAATAAGGAAGCAATAACTCTTGCATCTTATTTTAAAATTTAAAAAATAAAATCAATATTTAATTCAAAAATTAATAAACATAAAAATTAAACAAATTTTTAGACTTACATAATTATCCTACACTTCTTCAAACGTCCAACCTTCACCTTCCTTGTAATGTGCCAGTGTGTAGAGTCTGATCTCACACTCTTGACCATGTAGTCCCTTTTCACTTTTTTTATGGAAATAAAAATTGAAACACATTAAATAATATTGTATTAACTGATATAATTATAATTTCTAACTAAATAACTTACAAATTCTTTTCAGACGACAACAAATGATTTGGAGTTTTGGTTGTGAGGAGTTTTCATTTTCTCTATTAATCTTGACTTTCTCACACTTTTCCTAAATACAGAAAAGAAATAGTCATTAAATGTGGCATAATATTAATTGAAGCAAATGGGAAGAGAAAGAAGACAAACCTTAACGTTGGCAGAGGACCAATAATTAAAATTTTAACTCCAATTTTCTAAAGTCACCCATTTAAGAACATGTTTCCTTGCCTCCTGATCCGAAGGAAAAGATTTGTAGTATTTATATAGTCGATAATGATGATCCTTTGCCTTTTGTTTCAACAGTGAACTAACACAACTTGAAACTTCAAGGTTCTCGATATCGACAATATTGAGTTTCATCTATGAACAAAAAATAAAAGTTAAATTAGTGTTTAAATACTAGTTAAAAATGTATATAATTAAATAAATTAAAAATTACTGAAACTTTGTCAAGATCATTTTGAAGCAAGTTGTCTTTCTTCAATTGCTTGACATATTTAAAGCAAGGCAATTCAGTCCTATTGTGGTGAAGTTTTGTCTTTCGTGTGGTCGCCTTTGATTATCCATCTATCTAAGTAAATCATCCACCTTATGTATTTTTTTTCTATTCTCTCCTTTTATTCTTTGGGTTATTGTGATGTGTTTTTCTTTTCTTCTTTGTCCCTCTATTTTTTGTGATGTGGTTTTGATTGTCTATGTAAATTGCCACTATTATGCTTCATTGTGACAGAATAGGTTGATGTTGGTCTAAAATAGGTTCATTGTTTGCATTTTTGTTATTAGTTAGGGATGATTTTTTTTACTATCAAGTATTTGACGAAAGTTCTATTAGAGACACTTATAAAGCTATTCCTAACTTAAAGTTAAAGTTGTGTTTTTTGCACTATTTTAATGGTCACCTTGATAATTTTCCCAAAGACTAACATATAATAGGAATAAAGCATAATTAATGTTGTTACTAAGTTCTTTCTTTTACATTAAAAGATTTCAACAAGCATTTAGATTTATATAATATATCTAATTTTAAGAAACATTTAAATTTATAATTGTGTTTGATAATTTCAATTTATGTAATAATTATTTTATTGATCAAGACACTGTTTAACAAAAGATTATTGTAATGGAAGCCATTCATATATCTTCTTTGAGGAGAGTTTGCTAACTATGCAATGAAAGGTCTAAAATAGTATTTAACTTTTTAGCGATTTGTACATGGTTAAAGCTAAAATGTTTGAAGTGCAGACGAGTACTTTTTCTACTACCATGTTAATACAAAAATGGTTTCAAAGTGAATAGTGGGAAATTGTTTTTAGTATAGAACGCTCATGTCGAAAAATGATTTGAACCTTTTATTTTCATAAACTAGGTTCAAATGGAAAGATTCAACTCATCTTACTCTATTAGCCTAAGCCTTAAGCTTTCTACTGTTAGAGAGAGCTCCTTCGGACCCTTTCCTTGATGTATTGCTTGTCTTATAGTTAAGGGGGAAGTCTGCTTTGTAGCATCTTCACAAATTCCGGTACATCAAGAACAAAGCGTGGGTCTAATAAGTAGTATCCTCTCCCTAAAGCGAAACGAAGCTCTGTCATAAAGAAAATGACCCTTTCTTTATAAATCATAGCTCAATCACTAGTATGGAGACTACACCACAAGGGTAGAGATGTGGTTTACTTGTGAAAACTTCACTATAGACTACTTTCTTAGCCAATAACTCTATCTCTGAGAAGTAGTGCTATGGAGAGGATCTTTCCTTCTTTCGTCCCATCGAGTAAACTAGTCTTTTTTATTGTAAACCACTTGTTCATATTGAAAATTTCACATTTTTGTAATAATAGTAATGTAACCCTATATATCAAATACTATATTTTTGTACATAAAGAACATGGTCATGTGTACTTTACTTTAAATTCTAAAAGTTAGATATTATATAAATGGTAAATGGATTATTTTTATTGTAATAAGGGTAACTTTTATCTCATTAGGAAGATTGAAGATGTATAAGTACTAAACTGTAATACTTTCACTTATCATCGAGAATTTAATTGAATATTGAATATAATGAATTTTTTTCTAAATTGACTTTTCAGAATATAACTCTTAACATAATTCATCGCGGAATGTTTATGTGGCGATTAGTTTCCAATGGTGGAAATTCATTCCGTTAGGAGGAATGTGGCAAAATTGACCTTAATGCAGAAAAAGTCAATGCAAAATAAATGCCCTCTTCATACACTAATAACCGTTTGCCTTCAATGGCCAATTTTCTTATTCAAGGTTTTTAGTATCATCCAAACTACCTCACTTTCTTTATTATCTAAATTTCATTTCCTATTATGAAGCTATTATGTATGTGAACATTTGATTGTATATATATACTATATGTTTTGTTACACGTCCTTAAATATTCAAGAGAACACAGATGGAAATAGAGGCAGGCGATGTCACGATGGTTCATAAAGGATTAGAGAAATCGATTTTTTTGGAACGATAATCGATTCTAATTACTATGTCTGTTCAATTAGGTATGCATGTGTTCTATATTGGTTTCGTTATACTGTTTGACTTAAATAGCTATTTAAGTTATATACTAATTATTTCATTGGTGAAACGCATCGTACTAGTAGTTCATCTAATTCAATGATCCATACGACATCTGAGGACCTATTCACTGTATCTCCTACTAATTTAGCTGTAGCCAAGAAGTTGTTAGAAGAGGGTGTCAATTGTTAGATTCTTTAGTGGCCCATGTCACTTATGGATTTGAGTCCAATGAAAAGAGCCTAAGATAATGGTTATTAGGTCTTAAGAAGTTGGGCTCAAATGGGTCTAAGACCCTTTTCCTATCTCCTATAAATATAACATGCAATAACATAAATGTAGCAAGTTGTTTATGTTTTAAAAAAACTATTAAGAAAGTTTCTAAATCATTGTGGAAACGGATTATAGAAGAAAGGCAAAAAGGGAATAAAATTTCATCAAGAACTTCAACCATCATAGATTCAAGTTTGGTTTATAGTGTTATTAATCGATTCATAAATGTCTTTCAATTGGTATCAGAGCAAGGTGTTGCATTATTTATTGTCTACCATCATCAACTATTCATTTAGTTTCTGGATTGATTGTTTTCTGTATTGTAATGGCATTGCTTTCTTCATATACGACACTTGCATTGCCATAAATGGAACTACAATAAACAAGAACATAGATATAGAAATGAACCGCAAACTTCTGATTTTGTTCTTATATTCCCATACATTTTCGAACTTATTTTTTGGTGTTAATGATGGTTTCATCATTTTCTTGTGTTTTATTTTATGTTGTTGGATGTTTCAACTTAGAAATGATGCAATCATTACTACTTGTTTTTACGATTGTTGAAAAGCTACGAAAACTCAGACATGATGTCTTAATGATTTTGGCTTGAACCAATTCGAGTTTTTTGTTTCTATTTGCTATAACATCTCTGTTGCTATAAAGACATGTTTCTGTTGGCTATAACATTGGGAAGGGATGCTCATAGATTCAAGGTTTGTGATGGCTTTTGGTATAAAGAGAACCCATGAACAAGAGTGACATAAAAAAAACAAACACAGAAACCAGTCAGCGCAAGGAGGAAGATGGGGCATGTGATTTTTCATGTGCCCCATCTGACGCAGAGGACAGCACGCGCCTACCATTGGACAAACCCTAGATGGACGCCAAGGCGTGCTTTGTAAGCGCCAAATAGGCTGCCTTATTTCTTTAGCCCTAAACTTATGTTTGGGCTGTCTATTTTGGACCTTTGGGTTATTAGAGGATCAGATTGGGTTATTAAATGATTTTGACCTAACTTTATGGATTCTAAATTTGGGTTATATTATGAAACCTTAATTATTAAGTAATTAAATTATGGACTTTAACCCTAAGTAAAACAATTTTGTGATGGGTTATAATTGAATGTTTAATTCATAATTGATTTATTTTTCTATGCATAATATAATTTTAAAAATTAGTACCATATTATATGTTTTATTTCGTACTTTGAATATTTTATATTATGCAATGTTTGGAATTAAATTTTCTTTCTATATGTTGAATGTGCTACATGACATAATGGTAATTTAGAATAGTTTGTTAGTCGCCAAAGTGACCAAACTAATTAAATTAAAATTTGTCATGTATGATAATTGTCCAATTAAATGTTTATTGAATGGAAAGCTTGTTAGTCACTAAAGTGACCTAGCTTGAAAATATTAAACATTTAATTATGAATGTTTCTATTATTCATGTTGAAATGATACTATTAAAATGACATAAAGTTTAAACTGAACAATTGAGATTATTAATTATAATGCTAGGAGGTCACCCAATGGTAGACCATTGCTTATAATTTAAAGAGACTTATTGACCTACTTGGTGAATATGTTTGTATATCCAAAGATAATATGTATACTAGCTTGAGTATGATTGATTGTCTATCAAAGTGTGTGTATATATATGTTAGCATCATCATAGATTACAGATATGTGTTCAAGTATCAGCTAAAGGTGGAATTAAATATATATATTAAAATTTGTTATTGTCTAAATCTATTAATTCTACTCAAAGCATTAATGCCTGGGCTATATGTTGTATTTACAACATCTACTAATTTGTTCACTTTAGGAAACGGCTTGATCAAGTTCAATGGTATGAATTATGCAGATTGATCTGAACAAATCCAATGTAATGGATTTGGACTTGGTGATAGTTTTAGATGCAAAGCCCATAGCCATAACTGAGACTAGTTCTGAAGCTGACAAGTCTTATTATGAGGCTTAGGAACGGTCTAACAGGCTAAGCTTGAATTTGATATGAATGACAATTGTAGAAATGTGAAGCCATCAATGCCTAAGACGGATAATGCAAAGGAGCTCATGTTGAAGCTTAACGAATACTCCCAATCTAACATAGCTGACAAGTCCATAGTAGGGACTTTAATGAGTGGGCTAACGACCAAGAAATTTGACTGGTTATAGCCTATTCGCCATCATGTAACTCATATGCCAAACCTAGCTATAAAGCTGAAATCTATGGGTATGAATGTGAGTGAGTCCTTTTTGGTACAATTCATCATCAAATTACTTCCTTTAGAGTTTGGGCCATTCCAAGTGAATTACAACACCATTAAAGAAAAATGGAACCTTCAAGAGATTAAAGCCATGTTGGCTCAGGAGGAAGGGAGATTGAAGAAAATGAAGGGGCACTCCATTCATCTCACATTTCATCAAGGAGTTAGTAGTAGCAAGAACAAATTAGGAAAGAAAGGCAAAAATAAGGACAAAGCTCTTAGCAAAGTTAATAAGGGTTGAATCCATAAAGATAAGAGGTGCCACTTCTGCAAGAAGCCTGGTCACTTCAAGAAGGATTACCCTATAAGAAAGGCTTGGTTCGAAAAGAAAGTTACATATTATTTCTTAGTATGTTTTGAATCAAATCTTATTAAAGTGCCTAATAATACCTGATGGTTAGATTCTGGTGAAACTACTTATGTGTCACATATTAAACAGGGATTCCTTTCAATCCAAACCATAAACAAAATTGAAAAGTTCTTATATATGGGAAACAAAATGAAGGCAAGGATAGAAGGCATTGGGATGTACAGATTGATCTTAAACACTAGGTGTTACCTAGATCTAGAAAAGTGTCTTTATTTTCTTGAATGTGCTAGGAATTTAGTTTCTGTTGCAATGTTGGATGATGTAGGATTTCAATTTAAAATCGGAAACAATGTCTTTTCATTATATAACATAAGCACTATTATGGTTCTGGTACTTTAATTGATTGTTTATATCATTTCAATCTTGATGTTGATTTTGCTGAATCTCTGTTTCATGTTGACCATATTATAAGAAGTAAGCGTAGTGTACAAAGTGAATGTTCTGTTTTTTTTGTCATAAAATATTAGGTCATAAATCTAAGGAAAGGGTATAAAGGTTAGTGCAAAATGAAATCTTACCTCCATTGGATTTTTCTGACTAGGATATATGTGTGGATTATATTAAAGGCAAGCAAACCAAACATATATCGAAGCATCCAACCACAAGAAGTAACAAATTACTTGACTTAATACACATTAACATCTATGGTCCTTTCAACGTTCCTTATTATGGCGGCGAAAAAATTTCATTACTTTATTGATAACTTCTCATGATATGGTTATATTTATCTACTATATAAAAAATCTCAGCCTGTGGACATCTTAGAGGTGTTTGTTAATGAGGTAGAAAGGCAGTTTGATAGAAAAGTAAAGATAGTGAGGTCTAATAGAGGTGGCGAATATTATAGAAAATTTGATGAATGTGGACAATGTCTAGGTCCATTTGCAAAGTTTTTTGCAAGTTGAGGCTTATGTGGGCAATACACAATGCCTAGTACACCGCAACAAAATGGTGTAGCCGAAAGGCAAAATCGTACTCTTATAGATATGGTTAGGAGTATTTAGTTATAGTACTGTACCGTTATCATTGGGGATGAATGCATTAAAAACCGCTGCGTATCTTCTTAATAAGATTCCTAGTAAAGCAATTCCTAAGATACCTTATGAACTGTTGACAGAAAGGAAACCTAGTTTACGAAACCTTTATATTTGGGGTTGTCGGGCAGAAGTGAGGATGTATAATCCATATAAAAAAATGCTTGACGTGAGAACTGTTAATGGTGCTATCCTGAAAAGTCAAAGGGGTACATATTTTATTGTCCTAACCATAGTACGAGAATAGTTGAGTCTGGTAATGCTCGGTTCATTGAAACTGGTCAAATTAATGGGAGTGGAGAACAGTAAAAAGTGGATATTCACGAGAGTCGAGTAGAAACTACTCCGAGTTAAGTAGAAACTACTAAAAAAATATGATCCCACCGGTTGTTGTTCCTTTTATTGCATCACAGATACGTAATATACTGGAATAAAAAATTAATGTTCCAATTCCACAAATTGAACATATTAATGAAGAACCAACTAATGATGTTCAAGTTACAAATGATCAAGTGATACCACAAGAAGTAGTATTATGAAGGCCTGTAAGGCAGAGAAAACTAGTTATTTCAAGTGCTATGAAGTTTAATAACTTGAACATGAATATGACTTGAGCATTACTATGGATCCAGTCTCGTTCAAACAAGCCACATAATGTAACAATTCTAAAAAATGGTTCAATTTTATGAAAGAAGAGTTGAAATTAGTGGATGAAAACGAAGTCTGGGAATTAGTTAAGTTGCTGGAAGGTGCAAAGCAAGTGGGTTGTAAATGGGTCTATAAGACCAAACGTGACTCATAAGGCAACATTGAAAGGTATAAAGTCAGACTTATTGCCAAAGGTTACACTTAAAAAGATGGCATTGACTATAAAAAGACCTTCTCTCCAGTTTCAAAGAAGGACTCCTTAAGAATTGTTATGGCTCTAGTGACTCATTATGATTTAAAGCTTCACCAAATGGACGTAAAGACTACCTTTCTAAATGGTAACTTAGAAGAAGAAGTCTACATGGATCAACCAGAAGATTTTAAAACCACAGGAAAGGACAAGTTAGTGTGTAAATTAAAGAAGTCAATATATGGACTGAAACTAGCTTCCCGACAATAGTATCTTAAGTTTAATGATACCATTACGACTTACGATTTTGTAAAGAAAACTATTGATTGGTGTATCTATATGAAGATCAGTAGGAGCAAGTTCATTATATTAGTCCTATATGTTGATGATATCCTTCTTACTACTAATAAAATGGCTTTGTTACATGATATAAAGAATTTTATCTCTAATAATTTCGAAATGAAAGATATAGGTGAGGCATCCTATGTGATCGAAATAGAATTATTCCATGACAGATCACAGGGATTGTTAGGATTGCTTAGAAAGGATATACCGAGAAAATATTAGAAAGATTTTAAATAGAAAAGTTCTCTATAGGGATAATCCAATTCAGAAAGGGGACACGTTTAGTCAAATGTAATGCCTAAAGAACGATTTGGAATGTAAGGAAATGGAGTCTATTCCTTATGCGTCACTAGTTGGGAGCTTAATGTATGCTCAAACATACACTCGGCCAGATATCAGTTTTGTTGTTGGAATGCTAGACTGATATCAAAGCAATTCTAGAATGGACCACTGGAAAGCTACAAAGAAAATTCTCAGATATTTATAAGGCACAAAGGACTATATGCTCACATATAAAAAATCAACCTATCTCGAAGTGATAGGTTACTCAGATTCAAACTATGCTGGTTGTGTAAACTCACAGAAATCTACATTTAGTTATATGTTCCTATTAGTTGGAGGAGCAATTTCGTGGAAAAGTCGAAAGTAGTCTATATAGAGGCTGAATTTGTGGCGTGCTTTGAGGTCACAGTTCATAGATTGTGGTTGTGAAACTTTATCTTAGGTCTTGGCATTGTCGACAATATTGCCAGACCGTTAATAATTTATCGTGATAATTTTGCAGTCGTTTTCTTCTCTAAGAATGACAAGTATTCAAAGGTTGTGAAACACATAGATTTGAAGTACTTTTCTGTGAAAGAAGTACAAAAACATAAAGTGTTAATTGAGCATACTGGTACAAATCCAATGATAGTAGATCCGTTAACTAAAGGCTTACCGTCCAAAACATTTGTTGGCCTTGTTGAACGGATGGGCATTATAAATAAGTCCTTGTTCGTCTAACGTTCTGACATGTATACATACATATAATTGTCTTGCTCAAATTGTTATGACATTTGTGAATTCAATTATAGTCATATTTTTTGTTCACTTACTTGTTATCCATATTATGTTGTATACAATAATTGTTTCTGTTAGATAACAATTACAAAATTACCTACTTAAGGTTTAATGAGTTGAGTTAATTATGTGATACATGGAAGGAATCATGTTGTATAACTTGAGACCGCCATGATCCCATCATCTTAATTCAATTAAGGATGACTTGATCGATTCAATGTATTGTGCGCACTGAAAGTTTTATTGTTGAATCACCAAGTCGTAACATGGGCCAAGTGGGAGATTGTAAGATATTTAGTGGCCCATATCACTTATAGATTTGAGTCTAATAGAAAGAGCCCAAGATCATAGTTATTAGGCCTCACAAAGTTGGGCTCAAATGGGTCCAAGACCCTTTCCCTCTCTCCTTTAAACAACCCATCTTTTCTTCTTTCTCTTAACCATAATGGAAACATATAAAAGGTGTCATTTTGTTTCTGTAACAAAAGACATAACATTTTTTACAAAACGAAAAGAGATAGACAACGTTTCTAAAAGAAGAAAGAACAGTGATTGTTTCTGAACCATTAAAGAGACAAATAAAAGAATCAAAAGGCATAGAGGGAATAAACTTTCTTCAAGAACATTAAGACGACATGGATTCAAGTTTGCTTATGTTGTTGTTCGATCCATAAAATTATTTTCTAACATCTTCATGGTACATTGATGCCACGAGACAAATAAGCACTCAAATGTTGAGAACACTATGAACACGATGATTGGAAGACTAATATAGAGAACTTCTTTGCTTTTTGATCATTCTATGGAGGGTGGTGAGCAAAGAACATTTATTTCTGCCATTGATAAACCTTTGTTGCCCAAAAAGGTAGAATGATTAGCTAACCTAAAGTTACATTGTATTTGATCCCAAAAAGAGTTGTATGAGAAATTATTCTCGATCAACCTAGGTGAAAATTTAGGAATGGTTCTATTTAGATTGTTGTAGCTCATGTTTAGAGACTCCAATCTTCTTAAATTTGCAAGTTAAATAGGGATAGGTCCTGTGTAGTTATTGCGGGAGAGATCTAAGTATTGAAGTTCAGAAAACCTTTGCAGGGTTTTAGTTGGTAATAAGCCCATAAATTGATGGGTATAGGCAACAAAGTTCTTCCAATTTGGTTAGTTGGGCTAGCTAACGAGGTAACACTACAACAAAGAAGGGTTTTGGCGACGAAATACAATGTCACCAAAAGAAATATAATTATGGCTAAAAGTAATTGGAGGCGAAAAAAATCGTCGAACAAATCGTCGCAAAAGTCCAGTAGCAAAAAATTATCTACAATGTTCTACATGAATCATCGCCCAAAAGATTTTGATACGGTCATAAGTTTGTCGCTAATAATAATAGGAAGAGAGGAGCAATGATTGCAGATCACTTATTGCGACGTTTAATTTTGGTGGGGAAAGGTAATTAGCTTCGTTAACATAGTTGTAGGTAATAATATTTATTGACGATTTATTTTAGTAACATAATGTTTTTAGTTACGAAAATTAAAGCGTAGAAAAATATTATTAGAGACATTTTGAAAAGTGTAGGTAAAAAGATTTGGTGACAATTTTATATTTGTAGCTAGAAACTTTTAGTGACGAATATTTATTTTTAATTTGAAATTTAATTATAATTATTAACAACATTTTTAATTCATGTTTTTTTTGGTAACATGGTTTGAATTATAATTTAGTCACATTTTGTAATTATTGTTGGTGACATATTGTTTAAATAATAATTAATTAAAATAAAATAGAAATGTTTCATAATAAAAAATGAAATGCATTCCGTTAGCGACTAGTTTCCGATGGTAGAAATTCATTCGTTGGGAGGAATGTGACAAAATTATCCCTAATGAAGTAAAAAACAATGCAAAATAAATCCCCTCTCTATACACTAATAATCGTTTGCCTTCCATGGCCGATCTACTTCTTCAAAGTTTTTAGTATCATCCGAACTACCTTACTTTCCTTATTATCTACATCTCATTTCCTGTTATGAAGCTATTATATATATGAACATTTGATTGTATATATTATATCTTTTGTTAAGCTTCCTTGAATCTTCAAGAGAACAAAGATGGAAATGGAGGCGGGGGCGATATCACAATGGTCTGTAAAGGATTAGGGAAACCCGTTGTTTTGAAAAATTGTCGATTCTAATGACTTGATCTGGTCATTCAGGTATGCATGTGTTCCAATTTGGGTCGTTTTACGATTTCACTAAACTAGCAATCTAATTTCTATACTGATTATGTTTTAGGTGAAGTGCATCATATTGGCAGTTTATCTGAACAAGTTGTCTTCTATACTAAATTTGGGCACTCATTCACTGTATCCTTTAAAAGTTTAGCTATAGCGAAGAAGTTGTTGGAAGAGGGTATCAACAACCCGGAACCTGAGGGAAGATCTTTCACTATTTCAATTGGTTTCTTCGAAAGTGCAAAGACCGTAATTGGAAATCCAGAGATTGAGAACTCATTTACCTTTATCGACTCTCATGTCACTTAGAATCTAAAAAAATAATTATATCATTGTCATTTATCGATACAATTAGCTGGACTCAGCTTTAAACTTAATTTATTATTCTATCTATAAGAAAATTTCAAACAGCCTCTCTACTAGTTAAGGATAAGGCTACTTACTATTGTCATTGTTATTGTTGTTGTTCTATGTCTGTAAGAATTGTTGAACTTTTATTTAAAAGTTTGTACTACTTACCACTTGTCATTATATTATATTGTAACCAATAAAATAGAAATTATACTAAATAATTATTTTACTGTTACTAAATATTAATGATTAAGAGTAGTTGTTAACTTAAAATTATGATATTTTTAGCATTGTTCAAATTTAACATTTTTTGTTCACTTAGCATTAACTAAGATTATTAAGTACACTTAGTATTAACAAACTATCTTTCAAATATTATTAATTTTAACAATACTATCACTGGTACTGCTGTCGCCTGAAACCAAATTCAAAAAGAGAACAACTCCCGTCAATACCAAATAATGTAGTAGTGAAAAGTAGGTATCATTCCTATGAGAAATTTTAACGGCAAATATTGTACGAGTTCAAAACTAAAATCAAGTAATGAAAAGGGGGGGTTTTTCAATTCACGGTAATTTAAGAAGAAGATGAGAAAATAGAAAATTAATAAAAGTAATTGGATCTAAAAATTTAATAAACAAACCATTGTTTCGAGTCACCGATGTTATCACACTAATATGGATCCTTGATATAAAATTTAGTTCATCAATAAGCATTCATTGGGTGATGTTTTCTCTTAAGTGTAAATGAGTAGAAACATGTATTCTAAACATTCCTACACTCAATAACCTAGATATGATCGTAAGTTCAATTAAGTAATAGCTTTAAGAACTAAGAAACCAATGAACAAGATAACACATCTACGACATGCATTCAATCAAGATGAGTTTCTTCTTAGAATTTCCCACTCTAATGTAAAGAAGGTAATCCTAATTGCCACTTGTGATTAACAAAACTGAACATCATATTTTATTAATCTAGCTATTAAACGAATCAATTCCTAGTTGCGCACCTAGAAATCAATCAATTCAATTGTATAAAGAAATTTGGAAGGCACTCAATATTTATCAACAAACAAACTTTATTGGAACATCTCACACATAATATATGATAACATGGTTTCCCTCAACCAAGAAAAGGAATTTAGCTACTTATAATGAAAGTGAAAAACAAAGAAATAACTAATTGTAAAGTCTCTGTTTCTGGTCTTTCTTAGAAATCCTAAAAATCCCTAGATAAACACTGCAAAAATTGAAACCTAACCATGGCTGTCGAGAAAACTAGAAGAAAAGAATGCAGAAAATGTAAAACTACTTCTAAAGTGATCTGTGTGAACAGTAATCCGAAATCCTCTTTTATCCCTTCAAATCTTCTCAATTTTTCTTTGATATTCAGCAGAAAATCCTTATCCCCACTTCAAGTTGCAGATCTCCATTGATAAGATAGCAATATGATCTTTAAAGATTATAAAAATCTCCAATTTGAACTGGAAAACAGATTCTGTAGATTGTTTTTGTCCTTGCACGTGCCCAAGCTTAGT
>JANZXP010000007.1:25628192-25661363 GCA_027576715.1 Erythroxylum flavicans | reverse complement strand
GCATAATGTATATATTATGTAAATTTTGAAAAATAAAATAAAAATTTTAAATTGAGTTAATAAACTTGTTTACGGAGAATAATTATGACAACATTATCATTGCTATATATTTTTAATAAATATAAATTTGTTTATATTTTATATAAATATTTTTGTAAAATTTATGGGTAATTTCATCTTACATTTTACTATAATTGATTACGTTATAATTTATAATTTATGAATTAAAAAAATACGACTATAATTTTTTAAAATTGTCTTAAAAAAATTAGAAGCTTAGGCCGATTAAGGCCCGACGGGCGGCCAGTGGCCTCGGACGACTGGGCAAGCCAGGTCATGGAACGCACCAAGGGCCGACCCATTCCAGCCCGTGCGGACCATTGGCTAGGCTTGATTGCAAAATTTTTTCTAAAGGTCGGGTCAGACCATCAACAACCCTGGCCTAACTTGACCTGTTGACATACCTATTTACTGCTTCGAATTTTGAGAAAACTTAAAAGAGGCGAGAACAAAAGTTGCTTATTGCTTATAATTGTTTCCTTTTTATAATTGCTAAATGGTACTTTGGCTTAAGAGCTTATCTAATAAATTGCTTATTGCTTTTCAGTTTTTTTGTTACTTGTTTTATAAACGTTTATCTGATAAACCAGAAAGGAATATTCCACGAGTAGTATGATGATGGCAATGAGTAGTGAAGAAGAAGAAGAAGAAAGCAACGATTGGCCTAGAAGTGGATGACAACGAAAAAATAAAAAAATTAATTTAAAATATAATAAAAAGAGATTGTTTTTATTTATTGAAAAATTTAAAATTTAATTAAAAATAAGATTGTTAAATGAAAAATAATTAATTTATTTTAGTCTATAAGAATTCATTAATTTACAAAAATTTACCAATTTATTAATAAACTGATCAATTTTTAATAATAAAAGTTGTTAAAATAAATTGAACCGAAATTTTAAAAATTGAATCAAAAAATTAGATAGTTCAAAAATTTTATAATTAAACCGGTCGAACCATTTCAATTTTTTAATGATTGGTTATTAGTTGAAGTGACTGACACTCGCTAGTCCTTAAGCTTAGTACAAACACTGAATTTTGAGTATTATTTTTTATAGATTAATTTGATTGGTTTAATTGAAAAAATCTTAAATTGACTAATTTTTTAGTTCAATTTTTACCTTTTCAATTTAATTTATTTTTATTATTAAAAACTGATTAGTTTAACAACTAATCAGTCGGTTTTTGTAAGCGAATTAATTTTTATAAATCAAAATAAACTAATTAATTTTCATTTTATAGTTACTTTTTTAGTTAAACTTCAAAATTTTCCATAATTAAGGGTTATCTTCTTAATCATATTTTAAATTCTTTAAATTTATTTAACTTTTAACTGATTTGATAACGTTCTAATATTAATTAAATCTTTTAAATATTAATTATCTTGTTTTATTGGTATAATTTTTAATTCAATTTTTAAAATATTCTTAATAACAAAACGATACTTGTGACTTTGATGGCAATTAAACCAAATGTAGTCGCATTTTCCATTTCACAACCAATAATAAACAACGCCTATGCTAATGTTTTGTTTGTTATATTTTACATTTAGGTAAGTCATGAATACATTACCTAGCGACCTTGTTCTTTTTCTTCAACCATCTCTATAGTCAATCTTTCTTCCAGTGTAAAACATAATTTATCTAATCGTGTAAAACACCTTATAGAAATAACTTATTTCTCTAAGAAAACCGTATTTTTAACGCTTCGTTACCTTTGCCCGGTCCTTACAGGGTGAACTTTCTTGGATAAAGAGTATACTCACTGTACTCTTTACGTTACAAACAATTTCAACCCCATCAGTCCATTGTCATTTGTAGTCCAAACTGGATTTTTTTCCCGAACCAACTACACAATCTTGGAAATTACGACGACTTTTGTCCGAAGCATGTTGGATCTCACGTAAGATGCTTATGTTGAGACAAGTGAGACATACGGTGAAGAGTCTATGCCCTGAAAACAGACAAATAATTAGGTTTGATGTTGTTTCTAACTTTGAATTGCAAGTTAAGTAGGAGGGAAGTCCAAATCTTTGTCCCAATGGTCAAAGTTATTACTATTCTCTCTATCTATGTTCTGTTAGTATTTCAAACACGTTCTATACTCCTTCAACGAAGTTTACAGGCTATACTTAGGAGGGGTTGTGGTTTCCCATTAGAAATAAAAATAAAAGTAATCATCTGGGAAGGGATTTTGAGTTTGGGCCAATCTCAAGTTCACCATGTATTTGACGTGCAGGCTAATGGGTCAAGGCATATAGTATTTGGACACAACACCACACCATCCCATATGCTCTCTCCATCCTAGACACAACTTCAAGATCCAGTGTAGCGTAAAAAGAACCATCCAAGAGGAGTTGAGACTGCAAGAGGAACTGACCCAATGCTGGCTGTATGAATGTGTTCATTTGTATGGAGGTCAACTCGTAATTAATAAATTAATTTGAGTTTAAAAGAATTGGCTTGAATATGTTCAAACAAACAATATCGTTTTATAGTGTTGTTGTATTATTAATATACCACATTTTTATTATCATATTTATATGTGAATTTACCGAAAATAGTATCTTTACTTTATAGGGATAAAGTTGCGTTTTATCATATCTCTCTAGACTTTGCATTGGTGCGGGATTTGAATTGAGTGTGATGACAGATAATGATAAAATTTGACATAAATGAAGTCGTTTTAAAATTTTAATTGAGATTTAAACTCCCAAATTCAGAAAATTAACTATATATAACTTTTTGTTAAAAACAATTAATTAAGATGTAAATTATAAGCATGTACTTCGAATTTTGCCTCCGAGTGGACTAAAATTATTGGATAAAACTCAATTTTATTTTTTATCTTTGATTTTTTAAAATTAAATAAAAAATTGTTTGCTTAAGTTTTTCATTTTAATTTCTTACCATTTTTAAAAATTATGAAAACTATAAAAAGTGATTTTTTTGTTTATGTTTTTTCATAATCTAATATGCTGTCAACTAAATATGTATATTATTTAATATATTATTTTTTGATAATAATTATAATTAATTTAATTTAATTTAATATATTTATTTAATTAAAATTAATTATTACTAAAAGTTATGAATAATTTAATTTTACTTAATAATTTAATTTAGCTTTTATAATTAAATTAAAAAATTAACTTAATAAGTAAATAACTAAATATATTTAAATATTATGTATGAGATAAAAATAATCTTATTTAATTAAAAATAATTTATCTTTAAATTTTATCTAACATGCAATTAGTATAAGTGATAAAAATATAACTATGATATCATTGTTAATTAAACATGTTTTTGTTTTTTATTTTAAAAAAATATATACTAAAAAAAGAAAACAAAAACTTAAAACCAATATAAATATCAACAATAGAATCAGACGCTCCGAAATATTTTTTTTTTCAAACTTCAAGTTTGACTTGGATCAAATAATAAATCAACTTATTAATTAAGAGTAAAAAATATTATTTTATTAAATTTAAATAAAACATCATAACTTAATTTCACCATGCTCATATCTAATTCAATCCGTTCCTATCTATATCTAAACAATGAATTTCCATTGGTAGACAACTGGACATGAACAGATTTTTGGTTCATCAAACACAAGAAAATATCAGGAGATACATGGAATCTGAAGTAACTCCTAGAGCGTTTCTTCCTTTTGGTCAAACAAGCCAAAATGGTTCTGCACTTGCAATGCCCAACATCCCATCTTCTAAATCTAAAACCGTGAGGATTATGGGCTCCTGTCGTCGACCTCACCCAGTTTTTGTCTCTTTCAATCACAACAAGCTAAGGAGTGAATCTCTGATCCTTTCTTGCCCATGAAATTAGACAATCATATCAAACTCCCAACAACTTGCTTGCCCCTTGTGATGAAAATCAGAAACAACACCAGGAAAGGAGCCCTTTTCACTACCACCAAACTTTAGAGTGCAGTCTCCCATCCCTTTCATGGGCATTGGCCACTAGTCAGGACCAAAGTATTGTGTTTCTCTAATATGTATTATTTTGGGTAAAAGATGAGAAAATTTTCTGTAATTTTAAGTTTTTAAACAAATCGAAAACAAGAAACGAGCAATGGTAATTACTAGTTTCTCCATAATTAAAGGAAGTAGCATATGATAAGATACTAGTTACAGAAGAATATACTCAAGTAATACTAGAGTTTTTTGTTGAGAAGTCGGTCGTTATAAAACTTTATCTTAAAAAATTAAGATCTATTTAATTATATAAAATGATTAACACATAATTATAATAAAGCATGAATATTAGAAATTTATATTTTATTCTGAAGCTTGATTCTTATCTTGTCGTATTTTTAGAACCGTTTTAAAAACCGATCTGTCTCAACCGCGGTAGTTGCACAAGTGTTTGACCTTTTGCGTTATCTACATAATAGGTTGAGAGAACTTTGAGACACTTACAGAGAGGGTTAAGAAAGGAGTGTTAGCTCCATAAAGTTTAAGCCTATTTATAATAGATTTGAGATGTTTTAGTAGTTTAATTAAAATTAAATTATAAATTTGAGTAAATTTTAATTAGAATTACAAATAATTTTAATTAAATACTAATTATACCCGAATAAAATCTAATATCTCGTATTGATTTTTATTTATTAAATATCTCATATTTAATCTTGAAGTTTTTCAAACTTTACAATCAAAACTAAATTGATTAAAATAACTTTGCTCTCTTCAACTCATTTTTTATGCAAATCCCATTAGGTTCCCAAATACGTTGACAATGATTATAAATTATAACTTCAATTCATAATTATAATTAGATAAATTAAAATTTAATTTAATTTATCTTTAATTCTTTAATTAAATAATTTATAATCATAAATCAAGATTGATATTTAGCAATACATCATGACTACCAAAATATTTAGGAATGTTAAAGTGGTTTTGTCTAACCTCTTCGTGCATGATTTTTTTGTATAATTTAACCCTTTTACCAACTAATGTTCTGATTAGACATAGATCATGAAATTAATAGCTACTTTATTTTGAGTCCATTTATATTAGTACTCTGCTATTAGCTGTTGATTCAATTAATGACATTTATAAACTATTTACAAAATGTCATTCTATCTTAGCCAAGGATTTCCTGAATCAATACTAATCGAGAACAACGGAACATACTTCCTAATTACTTTAGGGTGATGAATCTTATCTTGATTACACAACTACTTCCATATAGTTCATGCTGCATCTAATTACTACCTATTGAATGACTCATGATTAAATTGATCATAAGTAGTATTAAAACATAGCAATTCATATACAAGATAATTTTGATGACCTCATATCAAATGATTACTTATACAATTATCACAATGAGAATTTCATAGACGTACAAGTAATATTTCAAATGGATTTCTCATATCAGGTCTGTTCACTGAACTTGTTCTCCAGCAAGCACCCACAAATTTGTTTAAATATCTCCGTACTTTAGCTTATGAGATTGAATACTTCCTTTATAAGGAAAAACAAAACATGTGTTAGTTTTTTGTGTTTTATTAATGTCCAATCTTAATAGGATAATGACTTGAAACAATTTAGTGATAATATATAAATATAACATGAATCTTATTATTATAATCTTATTGTAATTTCATTTGCAATGCATAATTATATTATAAATTTTATTATATACATCTAAATATATACAAGATAAAAAATATCTTTAAGTTATTTTGTCCCTAAACTACAGCCTATGGATTGGTGCAGAGCATACACTAACATCTTTCTATATAGTCTAATATGATTACGAAATTGATGGATGTGAATGAACCTAGGCGTCTGCAACAGTTTGCTTCACTTGTCAGACTCAAGGTCGGGGCCAATAATAGAAACTCAAATAAGACCGAATCCTAATCTATACGACTACTACAAAGCACTAGCGTTTGTGGATATCCAGGTTACAGAATATCGGAGAACAAGGATCATTTCCATGGACCATGGGGACCCTGCTGTCTAAGAAGAGGACGAGAACATACACACATGATCACATGGCTTTCCACATGAAGAGTCTCTCTCACGTAGTAACACGACAAAAGAAGATTAGCTAGTTCAGGTCATCTCCACTTCAATGCAGCCTCAAAGACTTGGGAGAAAATTACTACCATCAGTTACTTTCTACTATATAAACCATATAATCATTGTCTTTTTGTGTTGTGTGATCAGTTACTTGCACATGTCTGGACGCTGTATATTTTAAGTCTTGTGCGTGTTAATGAGACTGCTCTTGCTTGGATTCTAGTTTGTTCAAGACTCAAGACTATACCAGCTAAGAATAGCCCTTATCCTACTGATCATTACGGATGATTGGAGGGATTTTGAAGAGAATCCAATGACTAGAAATTCTTCCTGACTGCTCCAGCTGGAATGATCATTCGGTTTTGTTTCCATGGCTGTAGCACGTAGTATTGTTTTTTTGAAAATTTAAAGTGGTATTATATAGCTATAGTGTTAAAATTATATACAATCTTTTACAAGGATAACAGAAGAAACGGACCCAACTCAATTAAATTTTTGAAGAACAAAACAGAAAATGACCCAACTCAATCAATGAAGTAGGACTTCATTGATTAAATCCTCCAAACACTTCTGAGTTCAGGGTTGACGGTATTTTGCTTCCCTTTTGCCACCATAACTTGTCTAATAAAGTTAACTAATGACTCCACAAGTGCATATTTAGATTGTTCTTTATGGGAATATATTCTTCGATTTCTGTCCCGCCACAACGACTAAATCATCATCTGAAAAGAAGTTTTTGTAAGCAGGCTATTTGGCTGGCCGACCTTGGTCAGCTGTGAGATATTATCTATTACCTCATCTCACTAAAAGTAGAATCACGGTAATCGTAACATGTTGAGAAGTCTACTCTATACTGCTTTTGTATAAGTGTATTCAAAGAATAAATGATCCCGGTTCTTATTAACTAGTTTACAAAGCACACAAAGAGGGTCATAGCTCCCAAACCATCTATCTTTTGTATTAAGCCTATTTTTGATAGCTAACCACAAAAAGATGGATGATTTGGGACTTAGTACCTGTATCCATACCAGCTCCGCCCATGACACTACTGTCAAGGAGTCCTCCTTAATTTTACGAGCTGATTTGTTGGTGAACTTGCCACTGGAATGGGCTATCCATACAACCATATCAGCCCTACTACTCAGCGTTAATCCATCAAGATAAGAAGCAAGCACATGACAATAGCGAACATTGGTCAGTCTATCCCATTCCTGAAAAATCCAGCAAAGTATAGCTTCCATGGGGATCCAATTGCGGAATGGGATCAAATCAACGCGGTCCCAAAGCGGGCTGAACTGGGACCAATTATCAAACCAAAACCTGACCTCTTCACCACTACCCACTCTGACCTGCAGACGAGGGAACATCATCGGCCTTAATTGCAACAAACTCTTGAACATCCAAGATTGTTCACGATGAGTTTGAATTTGCCAAAAGCATTGCCCACGCAAACGGTAGCTTTGTAACCACTTCACCCATAAATCTTCTTCGTTCTCAAACAGTCTCCAGATTCTCTTCATTAACAGCACCCTTGTCATTTGGGTTATGGATATGATTCCAAGACCTCCAAATTTTTTCGGGATAGTGATGTCATCCCATTTAACCTTGGCTCCCTTACTATTGTCATGTGTCCCGTTCCATAAAAAGGATTTCAAGATCCGCTCCATTTCCTTTATTACCTTCTTTGGAAGTACCACATGTGCCACCCAGTGAATATGCATGCTGTTCAATACTGCCACTATAAGAGTAACCCTCGCTGCAAGTGATAAATAGCGGTTTTGCCAAGCACAAATTTTTGTTTTCAATTTCTCCAACAAAGGCAGAAAATCAGAAAAACGAGGCTTACCCGAAGTAATAGGAACCCCCAAGTACCTAAATGGAGTATCTTGAAGAGAGCACCCCACCATCTCTGCTACCCATTCAGGATTGCGTACATCAAGCGACACAAACACCCCACTTTTTCGCAAATTGAGGTCCATCCCGGACCACTCCAAGAAAGTAAGCAGCCCATTCATTAGTATGGAGACAGCCTGCGGTTCAGCCCTGCTTAAAAGAATTACATCATCTGCATATAACAAATGAGACAACTTGAGCTCCTTACACCTGTGATGATACCTGAACATTCCGTTACATTCTACCAGCTGTGTGAGTAAGCGAGATAGCCCCTCCATCGCTAAAGTGAATAGGTAAGGGGAAAGAGGCTCCCCTTGCCTAATCCCTCTAGTAGGAGTGAAAGGCCGTGTAGGGCTACCGTTGATTAGAACACTCATTGAGGTCGTCTGGATGCATTGTTGTAACCACATCCGGAATCGCCTAAGTATCCCGATAGCTTCCAAACAATCGCTTAAAAAACCCCACTTCACCGTGTCAAAGGCTTTGAATAAATCAATCTTCATAACACAACTTTTGATTTGTTTCCCTGTATGATATTCCCCCATCAATTCTTGTAAGAGCAGAATATTATCACCGATATTCCGAGAAGGTAGAAAAGCTCCTTGTGACTTCGAAACCACCAGTGTCAATACCCTTTTTAACCGGTCAGCCAATAAACTAGCAATGATCTTGTATACCGTCGAGCAGCACGAAATAGGTCGATAATCTGAGATCCGGTCTGGATGAGGCTTCTTTGGGATAAGACAAACAAAAGTGTGATTAATCTCCTTCAACAACGAGCCAGAGGCAAAAAATTCAAGAACCGCCTCCGTGACTAGAGCACCCGTAATATCCCAAGTCCGCTGGAAAAAACCTGCCGGGAATCCATCGGGACCTGGAGCTTTCGAGCTATGGAACCTGAATACCACCTCTTTAACTTGCTGAGGTGTGAAAGGAGACATTAGCATCTCAAGAGTTTCGGTACTAGGGCTATAAGTCAACACATTCTGCACTCCAAAACCCCTTCGATGTCCTTCCGGACCGCGCATTAAGTGCATGAAGAAGTCTCGAATATGAGTAACCAATTCCGGAGGAGTACTGTACATGTGACCCGCCTCATCTCTTAACTCAGTGATAGTATTTCGGTTCCTCCGATTGAGTACTGAGGCTTGGAAAAATTTGGTGTTGATGTCCCCTTCGTTAAGCCATGTTTGTCGAGCTTTCTGCTTTAGGATGTCCTTGTGTAGCTGTACTGCCGCCTGGAACTGCTGTGGGGACTGCTCCTCCTGGAATCGAAAGTGGGCATTATGAGGATCATCATAACAGAGTTTCTGGGCCTCCTGCAATGCCTTACCCAGTGCTTCAACATCTTTATTTCTGGTTTTGTTAAACTCTTTGATTGCCCTCTTCGCTAGTCTTAATTTCTACATGAGCTGAAACTGTTTGTGGCCCTGAATAGTAGTATTCCAGACATCTTGTATCATTCCCATAAAACCCTCCAGAGGTAGTAATCCATTGAAGAAACGAAATGGTGCCCCCCCCTTGAGTCCATCACATAAATTGCGGACTAAAATAGATGCATGATCTGAAAATAGTGGTTCACCGAACAGTACCGAAGCCATTGGGTGGGATCGCAGCCATATATGATTCACCAGTGCTCTGTCAAGTTTTTTCCGCATAAACCACTGCCCTTTTTGTTTGTTTTCCCAAGTAAAATGACGGCCCACCGCACGAAGATCCACTAAGTCAGTGTTCTGGAATAGTTGAGTAAGTTCAGTCCCAGATCCTAGATGAAACCCAGTCCCTCCTTCTACCTCATCCGATCGGAGACAACAATTGAAATCACCTAACACCACCCATGCGGCCTGCATATTTCCAGCCAACGCGTTCAGCTCTTCCCATAAGACAGCCCATTGGAACGCAAAATTAGACGCATACACTAAGGTAATGTCCACAGTCAACAATCCTACTACTCTGCAGCGAAGGTGGATAAATTGGTCTCCCATTTTCACCACTTCGGCCTCCACAGTATTTGTATCAAACCAACACATAATTCTGCCATTATAATGCAGATTATGGTTTGTAACACAATCCCAATTGGACCCCAAAAAATTCTTCATCTTAGGAACAGCCCCATACTTTATTTTGGTTTCAAGAAGCCCTACCAAAAAAGGTCTATTTTGATCCACTACGGTTCTTACCATCTGTTGTTTGAGAGGATCATTAAGACCCCTCGTGTTCCATACTAAGATTGTCATTAAAAGAGACACTCCGGGGATATGATCCCTTTGAGTTTCTTCTTCTTTGTTTTCTTTTTCCCAGCTGTCTTTTTCCCAGCTCCCACCACTATTTGTCTAATCTCCCCTGATTCCGGCTCTGATTCTGCCTTAGTATCCTTAGACAAGCTAGGCTCCTTGACCTCCATTGTTCCAACATCCACAGGACTACTCATACTCCTAAGCAGTCCGTCCCTGTTAATGGAAGGTGTTACTTCCCCCATGGGTTGTGCAGATGGGCCCCTGTCCTCAGCCCTACAATCAGTACTGCCAGAATTAGCATTGACGCTGGTCGCAATGACCATATTTCCTAGGCCCTCAGTAACATCAGAGTTATCCTTCTCTAGCGAATCTAAAGGCTTTGTCAGGCCAGTATCTGTGGATTCTTCTCCTTCGTCATGAGGGGTATTGGGACCTGCCATTTTATCCCTCACGGTTGACTCCACAACATGCAACCCAACACTAAGATCTGCCTGGGAGTTATGAGTCGCTGGAGCTTGGTCCAGCGCTGGTTCCACATACGTTGGACACTCCAAATCCTCTTGCCAACCTGACCGAAATCTGCGACCCGTGGCCACCCACTGCTGCCTCAAAGAACTGGGTTTCCAGGGATAGGTAATGCTAATATTATCATGGAGTAGCTCACCAGTGGGACTTAACCGAAGGATTGGGAGCTGATCAGGGAGTGGCGCATGCTTCGAAACCGCGATGCAAATCTTCGCATAACCAATTCTCTCCATAGTTGCGGTTTGAGAGTCCATACAAATCGGATTGCCCACTGCACTAGCGAGGTGGCTCAGCCCCTCCACTGTCCAGTATTCCATCGGAAGCCCATGGAATTGTACCCACAGCGGAATGGTAGTTATGGTTCCTCTGTCGACATCCATGCCCGGTTTCCACTGTTGAAGGAATATAGGCTGATCCCCAATATGCTAGGGACCTTGCTCTATAATCTCAGACAGATTCGACTGGTCAGTGAACTTGAACAGCACCGTCCCATCTGTCCGAAGCATAACTTTCTCCAGGCCCCGTTTACTCCAGCGAGCCCTCGCCCATGCATTTACCACTAGAAAAGCCAAACGTTTCGACCAGAAGAAGCCCACCAGGGCTGTCGACCATGCCCGTGCTCCAGCTTGGAGTAGTTCCAAGGGAGGCGACACAACCCCATCCTTCAGCATATTGGGATAATAAGTCATCTTACCTCTGTTCGTCGGAGGAGGCACTCGGTGATGCCAAGCGTTACGCGGGTGGGCCTTTTGCGTGCGATCCCCCGTAAGAGCAGCAGTCGCCACCACTCGGTGGTCCCGGGAAAGAGGAGGAAACTCCTCTATTGTTGAAGACGGCTCGCCCATGGGAGAGAGCGTCGCCGGAGAGGAGATGGGTCTCCCCAGATGCAAACCAGAACAAAAGACCAAATACCCCTTCGTCGAATCGTTAGTCGGGGCGCAGGGAGTTGTTGCTTCTACAATGCCAAGTCGTCAAGATCCAAGGCTCTGCCAAAAGAACTATGCCGCTACTTTTCACTTGCAGTGATAAGAGATGCAACGAACAATTTGACGACGAAATGGTTATCAGAAAATGAGGGTTTTATGACTCTTAAAATAATTAGGGAAAATATTTCATTGTTCTCGATTCGTAACGAGTCAAAATTTTTGATTAAGGTGAAATGATACTTTGAAAATAACTTTTAAATATCATTAATTGAATCAATACTAAAGATGGAAAACTAGTATAATAGGACTTAAATAGAATATACATTAATTTCATGTTTTTATATCTAATTAGAATATTGTATGATGAAAAGATTAAATTGCGAAAAAAATTATGCACGGAAAGGTTAATCAAAACTACTTTGACATTTTTAAATATTTGCATAGTCATGATGCATTTTTAGATGCCAATTATGACCTATAGATATGAATTATTTAATTAGAGAAATAAAAATAAATTAAAGGAGTTTAATTTATCTAATTCTAAATATAATTTAAGGTTACAATTTATATTCATTGTCAATATATTTAGGGACTTAATGGGTCACATACAAAGAACAAGTTGAAGAGAGAAAATATATTTTAATCAAGTAGAACTTGATTGTAAAATTTGAGAAACTTTATAATTAAATATATATGAGATATTTAATAATAAGGATCAATGTGTGATCTTATTTGAACATAATTGATATTTAATTATAATTAATTTTAGTTCTAATTAAAGTTTAGTTAAAATTATAATTTATTTTAATTAAATTACTAAAATATTCAAAACCTATCATAAATAGGATTATGCTCTAATTAAGGGAGTTAGCACTCTTTACCTAGCCCTCCCTATAATAATTGCATAGTTTTTTCAACTCATTCTGTAAATACAGTTAGAAGCTGGATACTTATGCCACAACGGTGGTTGAGATGAACCCATTTTAAAAAATGATTCGAAAGAAGCGATAAGAAAATGACTAAGTTTTAGAATAAAGTAAGAATTAATATTCATACTTTATTATATTTTATGTTTGAATTATTTTATAGAATTTAATTTATTTTGACTTTTAAAAAATTGTATAAAATAAATATCGTAATTATTTTACTGTGTGCAGGATTACATTCTGTCGTAATTTCCCAACAAAATAATTGTAATTTTAAAGACAATGCTTGGAACTAAGGGGAGTTACGAAGAAAATTTAAACTTGATTGACTACTGGCATTTGAATATATTAGGACACCAAAGGAAAATTTGGCTTTGGTAGCGAGGATTGATGTTTCAACACAACAAAGTATAACAGGAAAAAATTGATGTTTCTCTTACTAAATTACTCTTTATCTTATGATAGATTCATAATTCTTTTAACAATTTGAATTATTTCTAATTTTGTTTTCACATATACCAATAGGTAATAGCATTTTAAGTTTTTTAAAAACATTGTTTCATCATAGTTTCCAATAAGGAGATAACACTTTAGGTTTTTCTTATCAAGATTATGTTCATATTAATTAAAATTATTTCAAAACTTTGTTTCTCTGTCTGATTAAAGTTGTCTTCAAGAAGAGAGAGAGAGAAAATATGAGAGAGAGAGAGAGTAACAGAGTAGCCATAACTTCGTAGATCGCTGGTGGTTTTACTCCCCTTTACTCCATAACTATGTCTTCTTCTTCTTCTCCGTCCTCATCTCGTGTCCCACTAGCCTTGATTACTGCACCATCACCAAGACCTACTTCTTCGACACATTCCCCAAACCCTAACTTTTACTAAAATGTAGATCTGAACCATCAAGTTACCTCGTCTCCTATTAAGATGTAGACAATTATAGGTGGGAAAAATCAGACTTAAAGTCTTTTGTTCCAAAGAAGTCCCTAAACACTCAAGACCCTAGAGCTTCGAAGAAAGGACTCCTAAAACCTAGAAATCAGTAGTTTCTTAGTTAGTGGAGGAATCTTCAAATGTCAAGGCACTGGCCTATTACCCCCCAGAGATTAAGGATGACCAAAATTTCATCATCCCCCCACTAGAGTTAGCGCAGAAAGGAGTAACAAAATTTCAACATGCTCTGATAAGCTTTTTCATAAGAAAGCGCCCTGCCTACCTTGTGGTTCAGTGTACCCTCTCGAAATCATAGTTAGCATTTGGATTAATTGAAACTCTAATCACTAGTCTGAATAAGTTTCTGTTCAAGTTTGATCTGGAGGTGGGTTTGAATGAGGTATTGGAGAAGGGCCCTTGGCATATCTAAGGGAAGCCCTTATTCTTAAGGAAATGGAGCTTGAATGCAGGTGAGCAAGAGGAGATTAGGTATGCTCCAGTGTGGACTAGATTCCACAATATTTCATATGAATACTGGAACAACGAAGGGTTAGGTAGGATAGCTAGTGCAGTGGGGTATCATCTATTTATGGATACCCAAACAGCTAGGATGTCTAGAGTTATATATGCCAGAATGTGTGTGGAATTGGACTTGGAGAGGAGTTGGCCTTTGTCTTTTCAGTTGGCCACTTATAGTGAAGAAGGAAAAGTTTCATTTAAGGAAATTAAGATAGAATATGAATGAAAGCTTGAGAACTATACATAAAAGGAGGAATGGAAACCTACAGGCCACATGTTTGAAACTGGGACATAATAAGAGTTGGAAAAGGAGATTGTGACACTGGCTATAGGTGTAAACCATCTTCAGGAGTGCGGGCAAGAGCAAGGCAATGAAAAGGATCTAGTAAGTCCTAAGAAGAACAGACCTTCTCAATTCTTGATGAGCCAAGTGTAAACCATCTTTAGGAGTGCGGGCAGGAGCAAGGCAATGAGAAGAATCAAGTAAGTCCAGAAAAGAGCAAACATTTTACAATCCTCGAGGAGCAAAGTAAGAGCAAGGAAATTCACCAGAAGCAGGATGATCCTAAAGTTTATCTTGAGGATGCTGACTGTCCTATTATGAGTCCAGCAGGTATTCCTATTTCCTCTCCTATAACTGCCTTGGTTCCTACTAGCTCTATTGATTCTCAGAGTCTGAGTATACTGGAAGGGGCAGAGGGGGATTTTACTGTTAGGAAGAGCAGGAAATCTAGGAGGAAAAAGTAGTAGGGTTTTAGTTCTGGTTTTTATAATGGATTTAGGTTTTTTGAATATTAGGGGTCTTAACAACCCAAAAAAATAGCTAGCTATTAAATCTTTTTTAAAGATGTTGTCTACCTCTTTTGTGTGTTTGATAGAATCTAGGGTTAAGTCTTGTTCCCTTTTGAATAATATTTGCTCTTCCATGTTTCCTAGATGGCCTTTCTTTAGTAATTTAGTTTAAGCTTCTTGTGTTAGATTAGTGATAGCTTGGAATCCAGATCGGTTGTTCTCCTTTAATTACGAATGATCCAATAATTCATTTGTAGGTGACCCCTATGAATTGTGCCTTAATTTTTTTTGTGACCTGCGTCTATGCGTCTAATAATCTAAATCATAGGAAAAATCTTTGGTCTGCCCTCTCAACTATTAAACTCATTGTTGGGAGTCGTTTGTGGATTATAGTTGGGGACTTTAATGCTATTCTGCTTTCTCATGAGACTGTACCTCTTAGTTCCTCGGCCATTAATGGTATGAATGACTTTAGGAAGTATGTAGAGGATTGTGGGTTATTTGACTTAAACTCTAACAGGCCTAGTTTTACCTGGACTAATAAACAATCTGGTGACCTTCACATAGCAAGAAAATTAGATAGAGCCCTTATCAACTCGGAATGGAGTACTAGGTTTCCCAGATCCTATGGAGAGATTCATAACCCAAACATTTCCGACTACTCTCCATTAGTGATCAGGTCCTTATCTTCTCTAAAGAAGAGGTCCTCTCCTTTTAGGTTTTCCAATTTCCTAGCATCCCAACCAAATTTCCTTCAGATAGGAGAGGAAGCTTGGAATTCTCATGTTCGGGGTACTCCTACGTTCCGTGTGGTGTCAAAGCTTAAATTAGTTAAAAAAGCACTCAAATCCTTAAACTCAGAATAGGTAAGGGATGTTAATCTTAGGGTTGAGACTTGTCAAATTGTCCTTAGAAATATCCAAGACCAAATGAGACTTCTACCTAATAGGACCCAACTGGTTATCGAGGAAAATGAGGCCATTTCTAGCTTACTTAAAGCCTTAAGTGACCAAGAGTCCTTCTATAAACAATCTTCCCAGATTAAGTGGCTCAGGGAGGGGGACAGGAACACCAAGTTCTTCTATAATTCTATATTGGCAAATAGAAATAGGAACAGCATTCACTCATTAGTGGTGGAAAATGATCATAGGATTGTTGATTTAGAAAAAATCCAAAAATAGTTCTTGGCTTTTTTCCAAAACTCTATTAGGAATAAGAAAGACCTAGGCTCTTCTAAGGAGTATATGGATGCCCTTTTCCCTCATCCGATTCCTGAAAACCCTAGAAACAAACTCTTAGTTGAAGTCTCTGCGCATGAGATTAGGGAGGTCTTCTCCTCATTGAATCCTAACAAGGCCCCTGGCCTAAATGGTTTTAATGGCTTTTTCTTTAAACAAACTTGGCACATCATTAAGGATGAAGTCACTATGGCCATCCAGGATTTTTTCCAACATAGGAGGCTGCTTAAAAAGCCTAGCTTAACTTTTATTTCTCTAGTTCCAAAAAAGAATCATCCTTCTACGGTTTTGGATTATAGACCTATCTCCTATTGTAATATGATCTATAAGGTGATCACTAAAATCATGGCCAATAGACTCAGAGAGATACTGCCCCACATTATCAGTCCAAATCAAAGTGCATTCATTAAGAACCATTGTATAGGGGACAACATCCTCTTGGCTCAAGAAATTTTTAAGAACTAACCCTTGCTAATAATCATAAGAGATGTGCTTTTAAAGTGGATTTGGAAAAACCCTATGATTGAATTCAATGGGATTTTCTCCTGAATATGCTTTTAGCTATAGGTCTCCCTCCAATGTTTATCAAGTGGACTGAAGAGTGTGTTACCTCACCTTCATACTCTATCCTAATCAATGGATCCCCTACAAAATTTTTTAGTGGTAAGTTAGGGTTAAGACAAGGAGATCCTCTATCTATGTACCTCTTTATCATCTATATGGAAATTCTCTCTAGGAGTTTGAATGTCTCAATTTCAGATAGTGCTTCTTTTAAGTACCACTGGAGGTGTAAAGCTACTAATCTTTCCCATCTCTTGTTTGCCAATGACCTTCTATTGTTTTGTCATGCTGATTTGAATTCAGTGCATACATTGCTTAATTGCATGAACACCTTCTCAACTTTTTCTGGTATAGACATGAACCTTAGTAAGAGTCAGTTCTTTTTATCTATTGATATGGATCATATAGCCCATCAAATGGAAATTATCTAAGGTCTCAAAAGAGGTTGTCTTCCTATGAGGTATCTGGGAGTACCTCTGCTTACAAGTAGATTGTCTAGGAGAGATTGCTTACCTCTGTTGGAAAAAATTGATTCCAGGGTTAATAAATGGACCCATAAATCTTTATCTTATGCGAGTAGACTTCAGTTGGTTATCTCAGTCCTCTTTACTTTTTAGGTCTTTTGGTCTAGTCATTTCATACTTCCCTCCTCCATTATTAAAGAAATAGAGTCCAAACTTAGAATTTTTTTATGGTATGGGAAGGTGGAGTCTAGAGCTCATGCAAAAGTTAAACGGAATGATCTTTGTAGATCTAAAAAGGAGGGTGGTCTAGGTATTAAACATTTGTCAACCTAGAATAATGTCTTGTTAGGAAGAAAAATGTGGGTCCTTTTTAATGATAGGGAAGCATTGTGGGTTAAGTGAGTTCATACCATTATCCTTAGAAGAAAAATTTTCTATAGTGCTCTACCAACTAACAATAGTTCTTAGAGCTGGAGAAAGATCCTACATATTAGAGACCTTATTGGGAACCAATTTAGATTTAAGATAGGCAATGAGAATTATACTCTTTTATTGCAGGACCCTTGGCATCCTAGAGGTATCCTAAAGGATCTCACAACTCCTAGAGTGATTAATGGATCAGATCTCCCAATGAATGCAAAAGTAGCCGATGTTATCAAAGACAATGGATGGTGCTGGCAAGATGCCACAAATGAGATCATTCGTATGCTAAAATCATTAAGGTACGCTCCAGATTGTTCCCAATCTAATAGGTTGGAATGGATTGTCAGCCACTCAAAAACCTACACAAATGACTCAACTTACAAATTTATGAGGCCTCCTATTCCGAGTGTGCCTTGGCATAAGCTAGTGTGGCAGAAAAATATAAACCCAAGACATTCGTTCATCTTGTGGTTAGTTTTCCTTAATAAGCTACAAATAAAGGATAAGATCCTTTATTCTTATATCCCTAATCGCTGCTCTCTATGTTTTTTGGAATAAGTCTATCAACCACCTATTCTTTGAATGTCCATTCTCAAAATCAGTGTGGTTACAATGTCTCAACCACTTCCAGATATATATTTCGAATTTGGTTAGCCTCCAATCCATCCTAAATTAGTTCAATCAGCTGCAAAACTTCAGAATTTTTGATCCCAACATCTTTATCATCCTATTATCAGTTATTGTATATAATTTATGGTCTGAAAGAAACCTCGGAACATTCAGAGACACAGTCATGGAAGTGGGGAGCATTATCATTAGAGAAAGAAACCTCGGAACATTCAGAGACACAGCCATGGAAATGGGGAGCATTATCATTAAAGTGATCTTCCAAGTTATGGAACAACTTTGCACAAACAGAAGGTAATTGTGGAGTTTTGCTTTCTTTTGGATATTTTATGTTTTCAGGTTGGTTTCAGGTTAAGGCATTCGAGGTAAAGAGGAGTCTGCTCCCTCTAAGCAACATTACAATAATGTTGAACCCTTTCAGTTTGGTTTTATTTTGGATATATATGGGTTTGTGAGTAATGCTGATGTTTCTGGAAAGGTTTTCAAAAGCGTCAAGGCTATGAAGATCATAGGAGACAAATTGGCTACAAGTCTCGGAGGAATAGGTGTGTATTTTGCATTAGGCAAAAATCTTATACTCTTCAAGAAAAAGTTGGCTTCAGTGAATTCAAACAAGCCACATCATTTTCAAATGATGAGATGCTACCAGAGGACAATGATGATAGGAGTGGGTAAGTCTGTCTCTTTTTGAAGGGACGACAGTACCAGGCAGTATTGCTTATGGTCTTGTATAGTGTAAATTCTTATGTAATACATTGTTGTGCTTATACTCAGTTTAGGTAACATTAAGTCTGTACAGGTAGGCTGGTTCTGATCTTGGTTTATATTAGATTTGGTTTGTGAGCGATCTCTCTCCATGTATATAAACCCTTATATCTTAATTTATAATATTTCTGATTTATCAAAAAAAAGTTGTCTTTAAGAGATTCGCTTGGGTTATCGATATAATATTTTTTAAGATAATAAATGATCAAACTAAAATAATCTACTGCTTTTTCAACAAAAGCACTTCTTTCCCATATGGATGTCATGATAATTAGGACATTAAATCTATTAATTGAAAAATAGATTGTATATAAAATTCAAAACCTCATCAGCTTTAGGCACCACTATGTTTAAAGCCATCTTGCTTCTATTATTGCAAGTGAAAACTTACATATTTCTCGAACTATCGAGGAAAGTGTATTTCAACTTCTTTATTGATATCACCATGTGTTGTTTTGAGCATTAACTCACATAACCATTCCTCGTATAATTTAAAAGCATTATTATGTATTTTAGTTGTGAACAACACTAGCTTCAAAAACTGAAACAATCAATTTCAACATCAACTTAAACTTACTACACGAAAGTTTGAACCTCTTAACAATTCAATTATGATTAGCCATGATGAATATTGTTGGTCGGATTGACCAAAAGGTTAGAATCCATCTGACGACAATCCCAACCTAACATTTCAACTTTCAGTTGCAAACCCAGAATGGGTGTTATTAAAATGTTTCCATGTAAGTGCATTCAATAGATGGCTCATTATTCCATCTTTTTGTTCTTGTTCATTATGCCATCTCATATGAGATGCAGTAACATTAGAGGCATATAATCTTTGAAGTCTTGGAGTTAGTGGGAAATAATACATCCGCTTTCACGGTACTAATTTCTGTTTCATAGAATATTTTCTAGGTTTGAACCTATATTGCTCATAAAATTTGCACTCTTGTAATTCCACATCATCTTCCCAAAATAACATACATCCTAATTTGAAACAATTAATTTTTTCAACTGGCAAACCAAGACCCTTAATAAGTTTCTTCATATTATAGAAATTATCAACCATTATATGATTAGGAGGAAATGATTCATTATACTAACGAAGAATTTTATCCAAACTACAATAATAAATATGCCATTTAGACTTTATGTTCAATATTCGAGCAATTGAAGATAATTAAGTCATAGTCTCACAATTTGGCCATAATTCTTGGTCAGTTAATTTTAGTAAGTAAACAAACTTTTTTTATATGAGTTTGGTTCTTCTTCAAGATTGTTGATACTTGTCTGAAAGGTATAACTAACTGCATCATAAACCATTTGGGTGTAAGGATTTTCAGTTGCACCCACATTATTTGTTATAAATCTAGTCCCCTATTTAAACCCATCCATATTTATTAACAAGTTTACTTTATTACCCCTTCATGTGTTACAAATTAATGGCTCCCCATATCGTGTCTACTCAAAATAATTTGAAACAAACCCTAAATGGAGATTTACTTCATCAGTAGGAAGAAAACGAATATGTTTGCACTTTTTACATAGACATCTGATCTTTGAACCATCCATATATGCAGTTTGAGAACATGCATAGTTAATACAAGCTTCAACTCCCTTAACAAACTCAGGATTAATGAAACCATCAGGTTTTAATCATCTATACATCCAAGATTTATTAATATTACTCATTTATGCAAAACTGTTATCTAAAAAAGTGATTTCATAGTTAGATATAATAATCATTATGGTAGTATCCATATTAATCTTACAGAACATTTAATCTTTGCTTTATAGATCATTAGATCCTTCATTTCTGCTAAGTTTTTACAGGTCTCAGACCATTTCCCCTCCAAATTGAAACCAACCTAACCCACCATATGATTTCAAAATTAGAAAACTCAATCATAACCAATTTTGCCTTAGTGATTGGACAATCAACACGTTCTAAGTCATAAGAACCTTACTACTTCATAGAAGAATTTGTGAGGAATGATAAGGCTTTGATCTTTATTATCCCTAATATATCTTAATACCCTATAAGAAACCTACAAATGAACTGTACTTAGATTATCGATATATTGACTTAATTGATTGATAACATATGTGAGTATCAGTCAAATAAAGCAATTTGCCAACCAATATCCTGTAAGAAGTGACATTAAGAAGTAAAGAAAAGCACCTACAAGCACTATGATATGTGATATTGTTTACATTTGTGAATCGAGAAAGTAAGTTCTCGTTGTGACTCTAGTTATGGAATTTTTCACCGATAAGTCTCATAGAAGCTGCATCACGAGTTTCTAGCCTATATACCATCCTAAGGGTTTATTATGCAAGGAATTGTCATGTCAATTACATGAATTTCTTATGTTAATACTGTATTTGAATTAATCACATTGAAGTTTAAGGCTTTATGTTTCAATTTAAACAATGCCCAAACATAAATGCTTAGAATATTAAACCCTAACCTAAAAGCTCATTAATCATTGTTAGACGTAAAATTGCAAAGAACAACAAAAATCGATCACATTGTAGCATTAACTAGTTGAAGGACTTACCTTGATAGACGAAAAATCACAAACTACAAAAAACATGAATGATGTTAGACATTTATCGACACTCTTACACAGAACATAGCCTACAAGAAAGACAATAACAATTAGTTAGTTTTTGATAAGTTTTAAATTGATCATTGGTATAGATATGCATGAGTTTTAAGTTGTGTATTGCATATTTTGTTTTCCTCATATGAATTTTTCCATATCCTACAAATTATAACCATTTTTTGCAATATAACATATGGACAACGACAACATATAAATTTTTCGCAAGTTCATAACCATTATTATGCAAAACCATTATTATGGACAAAGACAACAATTAACTTTATTGATGAGACTATGTTTGAATCTTCACATGATCTTATTGCACTTTCTAAATGTAGACACGCATACGTGCCCATTTATCATCTTCTAAGTCCTAAGCAAAAGGAAATTCATGTATGGATCACATTATAAACCTAGAGGTTGTAATAGTCAAGGTAAAAATAGGCACAATTTTTATTTAAGGTCATCTCAAAAGAACTTACAACCTCCTTCTCATTCATATAGGCCTCTTTATCATTAAAATGGTGTGAAACAAACTCACAATCATTATAGGTCTCTTTATAAGCATAACAATATGAAAATTACTCCCATTTTATATTAATCCTTATAAGAATAAAAAAAGCATCACATTTTCTCTAAATCACTATAGATTATATTTTCATGAAAAGAGTATATCATATGGGTTGAAAGAAAAATTAAGAACTATTCCCTAAGGACCAAGTTTGTGTGGGTACCTAGAATTGATTTTTTTTAATCTAGTAGGACCAATTATCGACATTCTTCAACATAAAACATGGTCTGCAAAAAAGAAAATAAAGAATTAGCTAGTTCAATGAATATATTACAACCAAGCTCCCTTTGTTACATTGCTTCTTTTATACATTTTTTTCATTTTCCCTATACTTATTTCATTGCATCTCATTTGTAAAACATCAAAATACAATTAAAAACATCAATCATTATGAATTAAAGAGTAAATACTTATTTTTCTTTTTAGGCTTAAGGTTATTTAGGAAAGATTACACAGAAAGAGCTTAACTTTTAAATTAGGCTAAAAAAGGACACACTAATATATTAATGTATAAAAGGGCTACAATTTATCTTAAATTCAAATCCTAGGTGAAATTATCATTAAAAATTATTTTAATTTTTATCATGTGAGTATCATTTTTTGGTGATTATGGTCATATAAAAAAATTATTTGTTTAAACAATTCTTATTAAGAAAGATGAAAAAAGATATGAGATGAAAATGGTTCAAAGACTAACCTCTAAACACTTAAGTTTATGTGGGTACTTAGAACATATTAACTTTTTTTTCTTGTAAGTCAATATTAAGTAGCATAAAATAAATTCTAAGAATTGATATAATCTCTATTAATATCTAATAAGGAACAACAATGGTATCTTTAACAGTTATTTCAAAAGAAAAATTATTAGAAGCCCTTATATAAGTTAAATAAGGAAATTAGTATAAAAAAACTATTGAACCAATTAGAGAAGAAAAGGAACTAACCTTTTGTAGAATATAAAAGGGCGTAAATACTTTCCTTCACATTGATGACAATTGAGAATATTAACTTAATCATGCATAATTAAGGGGAGAGGAAGAAACGATTGATGTATGTAAATACGAGGAGAAAGGTATATTAATCTTCTAATTGGTACATGAACCATTTGAAAATTGAATCATTTTCAACAACCAATTTACATATATAATTTACCCATATAATAGGCTTTTTGACAAGGGAGAGAGGGAAGTGTTCTTTTATTTTTTTTTCCCTATTCATACTTATAACTTTATAGACCATATATCCCATTTAATTTAGATGAAAATGGGAAGAATGATAATACTAAAATGTTATCATTCATAAAGCATAAATTAAAAGGGAATATTCATTACATATGGATCTGACATAGGGTGGATTTATAAAATATCATTTCTTTTTATCCTATACATTGATTTGATATAGGGATAGTTTATTTAATATCATTTATTTTCTCAAATATCTCCAAATACATTTTATTATAAAAAATAGAAGATTATTAGACCAATTGAGGCTCTAATTTATGATTATGATGATAAGAAAATATGTTACTACTAATATTTTCATCTTTGATTATATGCACATTTGAATCAAAAGGTCATTATGTCTCATTTAGAATGGGGTTAAGGTTAAAGGTGAGGAATTTTCTAGATTAAAAAGATTAAAACCAAAGAGAATAGCAGAGAACTTGAAAAATACATTAGGTGAATAAATTGACCGAGAATCTATAAGCCACATTATATATTCAAATACTCAATAATATCCTTATTCAATTCATCACTTATTAAAAACATAGACAATTTTTATCATGTAAATTAAAATTTCTCCTTTTTCTTTACTCTATACATATGGAAAATTCAACTGCACATACACAAACTCACTACTCAAACCTAACTACCAATTACATTTAATACAAAACCATTTTATTTTTCAAACACACCTATACTTAACATATTCTTTCTTTGAAAAACCCTTTAACTACCTCAATTCAAATACCCTACTAAGTTTTAAAACTTACTGTATGTGTTAATTAAGGTTCACATCTCAATTTCTAAGTTTTAAAACCAATTCATCAAACTTTCATCCCTAACAGAACTTTCATCGAACAATTGGTACGCTACACAAATTCATCCCTAATTTGTTTCAAAACTATTGTTTTTTCCATTATTCACTAACTTTAACGCAGAACAAACAATGTCCCACTAACAACTTAAAAAAAACCCTAGCAACTTAATCTGCACAAACAAAACAAACGAAAATAAAATCATTTAAAAAAATAAAACGAAGCAGAAAAATAAACCTAATAGCAGGGACGACCAACCTTGACAAGGGAAGCAAAGATGACATATGGACGGAAGGAAAATGGACCGACAAAATAAGACAGATCTGTCAGAGATGGAGGAAATGAAGAAGAACAAAAAATGAAGAAGAAAATGACAAAAAAGAAGGGAAGGAAGGTCTGTGTCTATCAATTTAATTCGGATGAAAATGACAAGGTTTCCTTCCAATTTAAATGATGTCATTTTCCTTTAGTTTTAATTTACTGATAGAAATTATTTTCGTCGGTCAATTCCGTTAGGGATTTTAACTAGGAACCATTGGCGCCTATTTTTATGACTACAATTACTAGTTCATCGTTAAATTTCGTCGGCAAAGTTGAAGGTAACATTTTGTCCTCTTTTAACGATAGATTTTTTATTCTGTCACTAATTTACATTGAAATTTTTTTCTGTTGCTAATTTACAATGAAATTTTTTCCTTAGGTATTTTGTAATTTTCTTACAGTGTCAATAAAGTGATTAAAAGTTTATTATTCATCACGAGTTATCTTGAAATTATTAAATGATCCAAAAATGATTTTTCCTCGATTCATAATTAAGAAAGCTATAAAGCCTTAATAAATCATTCTATAATTCATATAAACTTTCTCTAAACCATCAAAAGGAGTGAACGAGAAAAAAAGAGCAACATTTCAAGGGATTTTTAGAAAAATAAAATCATAAAGTCAAGCATATACATAAACATGTCAACCGTCCCTTCTTATGAGTTATTAATTGTAAGGACATAAAATATGTTCCCTTTATTAAGGCAATATATAATACATCATTCCTCTTAATTCATACATTAATGATTTCTAACTATTTTGTTAAATAGTATTAGGAGAATCTTTGAAGATGTGATTGTGTGCCTAACTTGAATTTTAACCTTGTTGTTGTACTTATGATGGTAATGCTTATGAAATCTTAATTTTAATAGTTAATTTGGCTAGTTGGCTGTTAATATTGAACACAATATGAATAAGTAGATATCACTATTCATATTTGACTTTTTATATAATTTGAACAAATTAGATAGATACCATGTCAATCTTATTCTCGAGGTAGTCTAAGTGTATGTGACCATCATAACTTATGTTTGAGATTTGATTTCTCATCCTTGTTAATTAATTGTATCCACTAAAATGATATTATGGATTTAATTAGTTAATTAAAACATTATGCAAATTGACCAAAGGATGATGAGATTTTAGAACTCTTCCTTCACATAAACTAGTGTTCAAGATTAGAATCAATTAACCTAAGCTATATTGTTAATGGTGAACTTGAAATAAATTAAGCTAATTCTTGCATTAATTTATTTTTTCTTCTTATTTTGGATTTAACTTACTTAAACTTAATATATTATTTGATTTGACACTACAACAGACATGTGTATTGGCTACGATTTATTTGGCGATGAAATAGAAATCGTCGTTAAAAGTGTCCCTTTGGTGACACTTAAACAGTTCGTTGCTAAAAGTCAAAGAATTTACATCGATTAAGCAAAACGTCAGAAAGGGGAAACAATGTTACGGAACTTTTATAATTTCATTGCAATAACAACACATTTTAATGATGTTAAGGTACTTTTATCGCAAAAAAGAAACAATTATCGACGACTAGAAATTATCATCGACGTATATGGGACAAATCAATACAATTAGCATTGATTTAGTAAACATTGGCAATTGCTCAAAAAAATAGCTACAGAAAACTAAATTGCATTGTAAATTGCATTCCTTTTTATCGACGTTTTCATGAATCATCACAAAAGGTCAAGCTAAGGTAATACGGAGTGACGATAAATGTTTGAATGCCGCAGAATGTTCACTATTGATGACGATTATTGTACTTCATCGGTAAAGTTTGGAGACAATTTTCGTTAGCGTCGTAGGTTGGTAGACATATTGCAACCTTTTTTCTATATTCATTGCTAATGAGGTGGGATATAGCGACGATCTATTATTTCATCACTAAAAATGGTTCTTAGATTTTTTCCAAAAAATTTTATGTGAATATTAATGAAATTTGATATGTGATAATATTGTTAAAATTAATAATATTTAGAAGAGAGTTTGTTAATAATAAGTAACTATCATAGTTAAGGCTAATTATAATTGACATTTTTGGAATCTATCTTAGTTAAGATATGTTTTGTTGTAAAGTCTTTTTTAATGTTTAAAACATATTGTTGAAAAACACATGGTAGGTTATTTAAGATACAAAAAGTAAATATATTTTGGAAATAGTGAATTTTTAACAATACTAAAAATATCATAATCTAAAGTTAAAATTAATATTAATCATTAATATTTAGTAACAATAAATTAATTGTTTATAAAAATTTTGGAAATGGTATCAATATAATAAATGATATATGGTAAGTAGTACAAATTTTTAATTAGAAGATTAACAATTCTTACAGACATAGAACAACAGCAATAATAACAAAAATAATATGTAGCCTTATCCCTAACTAGTAAAAAAGTTGTTTGAAAGATTTTTACAAATAGAACAATAAATAAAGTTTAAAGTTGAGTCCAGTTGATTCCTTTGATAAATGACAATGATATAATTATTTTTCTGGATTCTAAGTGAGATGAGAGTCGGTAAAGGTAAATGAGTTCCCTATGTATGGATTGCCAATAAGGGTCTTTGCACATTCGAAGGCACCAATTGAAATAGTGAAAGATCTTCCCTCAGGTGTAGGATTATTGACACCCTCTTCCAATAACTTCTTTGTTATAGCTAAACTTCTAGAGGATATAGTGAACGAGTCCCCAAATTTAGTATAAAAGACAACTTCTTTGGATGAATTGCTAGTACGATGTGTTTCACCTAAAACACAATCAGTATAAACTTAGATTGCTAGTTTAGTGAAACCGTTTAACGAACCCAAATTGGAACACATGCATACCTAAATGACCAGAACAAGTCTTTGGAATCAACAAATTTTACAAAATAACCAATTTCCCTAATCCTTTGCGGACCTTTGTGACATTGCCCCCACCTCCATAGGTATAGATGTTATCTTGAAGATTCAAGGAAGCTTAACATAACATATAATATATACCATCAAATGTGAATATATATAATAGCTTCATAACAGGAAATGAGATCTACATTATAAGGAAAGTGAATTAGTTCGGATGATACTAAAAATCTTGAAGAAGAAGATCAGTCATAGATGGCAAATGATTATTAGTGTATGAAGAGGAGATTTGTTCTGCGTTATTTTTTTCTTTAGTAGGGATAATTTTGGCACATTCCTCCCAACATGATGAATTTCTACCGTCGGAAACTCATCATATTGACATTCCTTGATTAATTATGTTAAGAGTCATATTCTACAAATGTGAATTTAGAATAAAATTCAATACTTTCAACTCCAATTTTGATGATAAGTTAAAGTGTTACAGTTTAGTACTTATCCATCTTCAATCTGCCTAATGAGATGAATGTTACCCTTATTAAAATAACAGTAATCTATTTACCCTTTATATCATATCAAAATTTTAGAATTTAAAGTAGATTACTCATGACCATGTTCTTTATGTACAAAAATATAGTGTTATCTATATTAGGTTATATTACTATTAATATAAATTAAAAAAAGTTAAACTCTCTTTCAAACCTTTCATCAAATAGTTACCAAGCTTTACTGAGAGAAACATTAAAGGTCGTAAAAAAAAGCCAACCCACATATAACTAATAAAGGAAGACAATAAATCATCTTTGAAACACAACCACAAACACAACCCATACAACAAATGCAGAATTAAGAACTCACAATAAACACCTAAAAGGTATAAATTAAACTTAACACAAGATAAAGGGTTTGGAAATAGAAAAAAAGAACAATACCAATACAGTTAAGGATGGTTCTTCGATGGTGATGACCACAATACAGGAAACGAGCACAATAATGGTTATTGGACTGTGAATGTACAAGAATGTTGATAGCTAACATGAAAATGAAGAGAGGTTCATTGAAGTAGTAATAAAAACTTAATATAAAACCATATCATTTCTTGTTAAGGTAAACGATGTCGTTTTCCATTTTGTTGGAAGAAATATCATACAATGTTGTTAGAAATAAAAAAAATAGTTGCCAAGTTGAAGATGTTGCCATATTTGTTGTCACCTTTGCGAAACATAATTATTATTACATATAGAGAAAGTTTATTATTATAATACCTCAATGACCACTATAATATTGTTTGAAAATATTAGAAGTTAATCATATTAATTTATAATAATATTATAAGTTTATTACAAATAATTTTCTAAATATTACATTAAGTGAATGGATTTGATTGTACGGACGTTCATTTCTTATTAATCATTTTAGCAAAATAAAATATTGTTTGAAAATAGTATTAAGTTAACTTATAAGGAAAAAAAGCTAGGCGAAAATATTTTCCATTATTCTTTTGTAAATGATAATCAACATTAAATATTAATAATTTCCAAACATGATAATGATGTTGGTTGCATATATAACTATAAAACAAATATTAGTGAATAATTTTGATTGTAATATGACTACTTTATATTAATCATTTTAACCAAATAAAAAATTTTATAAACAACATTTAGCATTAGCGACGTTTATTTAGTTTGGTAGCAAAATGTTGCATAATTTGTGATGCTTATTTAATTTGGTAGGTAAATATGGGATTTGGTGACTAATTTTATCTTCGTTGCCAAATGTAACGGATGAGAAAAAAAATAAGCTGAAATGACATCATTTGTTTAACTACAAACAACGTCGTCCTTGTCTGTTTAAATGCAAACATGTGAAACACCTCTCTTCTTCCCTCTTTTTTTCATTTTTGTCTATTCCTCTCCTCAGACGCTCCATTGTCGAAACTCTTTCATGCCCCAGCACCATTTTTTGCGCTTTCTTATCCTCTCTCTGTCACCCATTGTCTCCTTGTGCTTTGTCTTCAACTGGTGAGTGGCGTTGCTTTCGTATTTTTCATCTCACAATAAACATCGAATGTATATGTCAATAACCATGGATATTTTTATACTAAATGTTGAGTTCTTTGCGTTATTTGTTGATGATAATGGTTGAAATGTAGTTGATATGTGTTATTGTGGTTGAAGAAAGGAAATATAATTAAGTGTTTTTGTTAATTTAGGTTGATATGTGGTTACATATTAGGTGTTCGAAGAAATTCTTGAATGATATTGACATGATTTTTTAGAATGTTTTCATGTTTAAATTCATTATGTTTATTTAAATTTGAAATGTTGAAATGTGGTTGCACATTGGTATAATGTTAAATATGAATAGTTTTGTTAATTTTGTGGTGGAGAAAATTATTGTGCATACAAAGTCTTCTTTAGTGCATGTAATTTTCCTTCTTGTCTAACTTTAATATAAGTAGGGTATTTATAAACAAATACATATACCATAAATTATTTCCTAAATTATATGTTTCCAACATAACTACAAATCTAATTGTGCTACGTAATTAGTGTGCATAGTTTCTTGTAATCAACATGATATTCTTATTGAAAGTGTTTTGCTACTAAGCACATTTTGAGTATGTCAAACCATTTTGCTTTAATTTTGTCTTATAGACTTATATGATTCAAATTCTCTTCTCTCCTTTAGGAAATTCGATTAACACCTAAGTAATTTGGCTTTTATATGGATGTAGTTTTATCATCCATTACTTTTCTCAATTTTGAGTGATGAAAGTGATGCATATATGGATGTAGTTACTCTTCTCATCTAAGACTTGGATATATGTTTAATGATTGTTAAGCTATACTGTTATAAATTGATTTTGTCTCAGTTCCTTACTTTCTTTTATTACTATTAATGTTGTTCCTCTGTGATTATAAAAAGACATAAAATACATAAATGCATGTTGAAAATGAAATTCATTAAGTGTTGAAAAGCCATATATAAATTCATTAAGATGTACTAAAATTAAAATTGCATGGAATTTGAAGTTGTGAGATTGCTTATTATGGTACTTTGAAGTTGAAATTGCTTATTATGAAATTTTAAGTTAGAATTTAAATTTGGTTTTTATGGAATTTGATGTTAGATATTAAAGTCAGATAAATGACTTGGAGTGGTCATATATGGAACTTATGGCATTAATTGGTTTAGTTTTGAAATTTCCATTTTGGAGTTATTATGGATATCTAGTTCATTTTAATTACTAATACATGAATACAAGATGAACTATATTGTAATTTGAAATTATACCAATAGGAAATAATAATTTATTTTAATACTGAAAAGATAAAAAACAAATGAATTATATTAAATACATAATTCTTTTATTTTGCAGGCTTTGTTTTGTGTTGAAGAGCATCCATAATCGTCTGACGTCCTCCTTCTTTGTAGTTTGCGATTGTCCGTCGATCTGGGCAAGTCGTCAAACCCATTTACAATATGTTTTGCTTTACTAGTTGGAGTATTTGTGAGAAAAAGCTTTTGTGATTGCAAATAAGGTATTGTTTTTATGTTGCTGTTTGCAATATTCTGAGTATCATTGATCATAATATAGAGGACTGATTTAACATAAAGTTCTAATTAGTAGTAACTTTTATTGTCATGTAACAATTGCATTTAATATAGGTATTGTTTGAAACATTGAGCCATAATAAACCCTTACAATGGTATATAGGCTAGAAACCTAAGTGCAGCTCTGATGAGGCTTACCGGTGAAAAATTCCATGAGCCTAGGAGTGACAGCAAGAACTTGCTTTCTCGATTTATATGGTGTAACAATGCCACATGTGTTAATTAATAGTAAATTTTATTGTAACATGAAATTGAACGATAAATGCATTAAATAACTTAGTTATCTTCTTTTATTGTATAACTAGATGGATAAAAGGTGGATGTCTCATTAGAAATGGTCCACTGAATCATAGAAGGAGTTAAGAGATTTATGCAATTTGAATAACATCAAATGGGTGATGAATGTTGTATTTGTTGTCCTTGCATTGATTGCTTAAATGTCGACTTTCAAAGTCAAGATGTGGTATATAATTACTTGCTAATTCGAGGCATAGATAAATTCTATAGTTCATGGATTTATCATGGTGAACGTAAGGAAGCAAGTTGTAGTAGAAGTTGAGGTTCAAGTTGTGATGATAGTAACAAGCATGCTGTAGATGATTGTGATGTTAATGATGATGGGATTGATGAGATGTTGGATTATTATGGGAATTATATGGAGACTATAAATGAAACAAGTTTGCCTAACATAATTGGTAGTATTAATGAAGATAATTTTGGAAAGTTATTAAAAGTTGCTCAAGAAGAATTATATCCAGGGTGCTCAAATTTCTCACAACTATCTTTTATTATCAAGTTGTTGCATTTAAAGGTTTATAATAAAGAGTAACAAGTCTTTTGACATGTTAATTGACTTACTAAACGATGCATTACCTGTTGGACACAAATTACCGAAATCTTACTATGATGTAAAGAAATTGTTAAGGGATCTAGGATTAGGATTTATTTCAATTCATGCACGTAAGTATGATCGTGTTCTAATTTGGAAGAAAAGTAAAGATGTTCAGGAGTGTCCGATTTGTGGTACATCTAGGTGGCATGTGGACGATGGGAGAGGGAAAAAGATACTGAATAAAATCCTTCAATACTTTCCTATTAAACCATAACTACAAAGACTTTTTACGTCAAGAAAAAGCCACGGATATAAGGTGGCATAACGAGAAACGCATTGATGATAACATTATGCGTTATCCAGCAGACTCAATGGCATGGAAAGAATTTGATAAAAAGTTTCTATGGTTTGCACAGGATTGCCATATTGTTTGATTTGGATTAGCCTCAGATGGATTTAATCCTTTTGGTAATATAAGTACTTCATATTACTCATATTACAGAAAGGATAAGAATGTTGTTTTATTTAAGTGCAAATGGTTTAAGCTTACTGACATGAAAGCGAATAGGAATATTATTAGCATCAATATTAGTAAAACATGGTATGATAATGATCCGTTCGTCCTTACAAGTCAAGTGAAGCAAGTTTTCTAACTCAACAATACTGTATTGGCTAGAAATTAGAAGGTTGTTCAAAAGTTTCAACACTAAAATGTCTTCGATTTTTGTGAAAGGGATAGTGGTCAATTCAATGAGGATGCAGATGAAGTTTATTAAGAGATTGGGTTGGAGTTTAATAATGAAGCCATTTAAATAGAAGATGTAGATATATCATCATTCCATAACGCTTACGATGTCTTCGTGGGTGGAGACAGATATCAAAACACAAAAATCCTGTGTCCAATAGTGTTTGATTACTGACACTGCCCATTTTTGTTCCGTCTCCAGTTCACAAAAACACAAATTTTGTGTTTCTTCTAAAACTATGGCACAACTTTCTTGTGCCTATCACAAAAACAAAACATGTGGGTTGTTGGACAAAAATACCCCCATATTATTACTATAAATAGCAAAAAAAGTCATTCTTAATAAAATATAAGGCTTGAATGTATCTTTAACCTATTATGTAATTAATTCCATAAATGCTTAAATGTTTTATTAAATTATTATGTACTAGAATTTCTATCTTGTAGTATTTTTTTTATTCAATAACTCATTTCATTAAATGTAGCATCCGGACTTGGGCCGGATCGCTACTGTGCAGGGCCTCGGACCCCTACCGCCCATCATACCAAGGTATTGTCCCCTCTGGCACTCGAACTCGAGACCTCAGGGTTTTGTTCCGCTTTAAGCGGACGCCTCTTACC
>JANZXP010000007.1:25586452-25597550 GCA_027576715.1 Erythroxylum flavicans | reverse complement strand
GAGACCTGTTCAAATTATCCAATTGATTAAATCGAAAATTTCCTTAACATTTTCAATCCTTGTATCACCAATCAACTTTCATATGCTTAAACTTTTTGCAATGATGGCATTGGATACCACTTTTGTTGCCTCTATTTTTACCGTGCAACTGCCTTGTTTGTCCATCTTGGCCTTGGCCTTAGAAACCTCCTCTGCAGCAACAAAAGTGCTTGGACATAACCTATTAGTTCATCAAACAAAAATATATTCAAGTCCTTAGGCTCCTCAACAGCTGTTACTAAACCTAGGAGATAAGCTCCTCAACATTCTTGCAATAATGGTTTGATCAGTAACATTTTCACCAACTAAATGCACTTTGTTAGTAATTGTAGTTATTCTAAAAAGGAAATCTTGCATTGATTCCCCTTTATTCAGTTTGAAACTCTCGATGAAGAGATTGAAGTTCACCTTATAATTCCTTCCTAAAATTTTCCAAGCTTCTTTTGAAATAGTACCTACTGCAATTCTAGCAAAAATATTATCATGAACAGCTTGCTAGATTATCACCAACACCGTTTAATCCTTCTTTCAATGAACGTGAGGAAGGAAAAAGATGTTCACAGTCAGTCACCTTTTGCTTGTTTCTTCTAGTTACATTTGACCCCCGATCTCCTTCATGGTGGTTCTATGCTTCTTTTTGATAGCTTCAATAGCAATGTCATTCTTGTGTTGTTTCTTATACATAGCAATCCACGTAAGCTTGGGAGGCTTGAGGAGGATGAGGAAGTATCTCTTGCATTAGAGTTTGCAAAGAGGAAAACTTGAGAATCAAACTAAACAGATCTTATGCCCTTTAAGAAAACTTTGTCTTGAGGACCATGGCCAAGTGACGCTACGCTAGTTACTTGTAAACTCCTCAAAATTTGCTCTCTTTTTTACTTTTGTAGTCCCCTTCCATGCTCTTTTAGCTATTATTTTTGTACTTTCGTGTATGTTCCACTGTCATCATTATTTTAAGGTTTTTGGCTTTCTCCACCTTGCTTTCTTTCCGATTGCCTTTTGTTCTCTTCTCCTTCTATCGTTTTTAACAACACAACAAACAAGTTTTGTTTTAGTTTTTCTCTTATTCTATTTATGTCATGAACTCATCAATCCCATCAAATATAAAAATGGTGTAAAATGAATCATAATCCTACTAGATAAAAATAGTCAAGGTTACGAAAGGAACAACTATCAATCTCTGCATACAGAGAACGAAACTATAAAAAAAAAAAAGAGAAGGGTCTCAACAAGTTTTTGACTTATTTCTTAAAATAGTCACTAGAGATGATAAAGAAGAAGAATAATACTGAAGACCCCTAACCCCAAGAAGAACTAAAATTAATGTATAAAATGTGTCATAACTTTAGTCAGTATGCCCTCTTCATCTCTTTATCTCTATATCCTCCTAATTTATCCCTTTTTTTGTCCATTTTACGTCTCCAATTAGTGTTATTTCTTAAGGTGGTCCTTCTCTATATTTTGTTGGAATTTTATATATATATATATATAATATGTCATGGGCTATAATTAGGTTTGGCCTAAGATTAAAAGTGATCTATTAAGGTGTCAGATTAGTGGGCCTAAATCATCAAAATAAGTATGGGCTATGATATATGTAGAAACCTTAGTGCTAGATTCCTAACTTATAATGGAAAAAATAGAAATAAGCACTATACATATTAATAAGAGGTTATGGTCACTAAGAAAACAATTAGGGTTTGTTTAACATCTCATCATTTAAAAAGACAGACAACCTATACGTATCTCATAGAAGGACAAAAGCCAAAAGAGCCACAACAACTCACTCAAGTCTATTCTAATAGATTCAGGTTCGCTTCCGCAATAAAGTTTGTCCATAATAATTCGACATAATTGATTTGGGTTTAGATTATAGATTTTATATTAAATTTAATAAGTGCTATTAGAGCCTCTTTCATGTTGGATTATTGAGATTAAAATTGCTTTTATATTTAAGATCTTGTCTATTTGAAATATATATATGGTTTTAGAATTATTCTTGCCTTTCATATATATATATATTGACTATGTCTTTGTATGCTAATCCTTAATGGCAACCTAGAGGGGGTGAATTGGATGTTTATAATTAATCAAACAATTGAATAATAATTTTAAAAGGATAGGGAAGAGAGAATATAAACTAATTTATAGAAGTCCGACAAACAGTCCTTACCTAAGTCCACTCCTAAGGCTCTTCTTAGAATTCCACTATACTTCTTTCAAGGCAAAGAATAATCTTTATACAATCTTTCTCAATAAAAAGGAACTCTTCTTACAATCTTCTTCCAAAGTGAAAAAGAACCTTAATCTCACTTGGAACAATCATCAGTACAATATTCAAAACCCCAAAAAAGTATTACAACTCAAAAAATATATCACTTATTCACTTGCTAACTCCAAATTGGCTCAGTCTTACAAATATGAGACAATGATGCTCAAATCATTGAAAAATCTTTGAAACGTATTTATACAACACCCTTTTTGATGTTAAAACTAATGAAAAAACATATATTTATAGTGTTTTGGGACCTCAAATAGCCATTGAAGATAAGAAGTGACTGTTACAATAATTATATGAAGCATATTGGTTGACTAGTATAGCATATTGGTTGACCAGTAAGCATTCCCAACACCAAATTCATTAATCATTGGACACTAGTTGACCAGTACATATATTGGTCGATTAATATAGCACATTGGTCGACTAATAAATTTACCAATATTGCTACAAACTCTCAATACATCAAATTCAACAACTTTAACCTATATTGATCAACAATTATATGGTTTAATAGTTGACCAATCACCCTAAAAACATGATTTTAACAACTCCAAATGCTCAAAACCAATATTTTTAATATAAATATGATCAAAACACTTCCCAAAATATTTTCCAAATATTACTTAAAAGATCAAGAGGCTTTTGTATTAAAATTAAAGGCTTCAATACCTCTTGATGAATGTAAAGATTCGTGAAATAAAGTAAGAAAAATGATTATGCATAGTGAGTCTTTTGAATCTTCAAATTAGTAAGTGAAGTTACAAATAATAATACAAAATATAAAATGACCTTGATGAGTCGTAATCTTCTTTTATTCTTATTTTAATCTTCATTTCGTTAGTTACAAACTTCAACTTCTCCTTTTCAACTTCATACACTATCTTCTTGAGTTTATGGCTTCATTTTGTTCTAATATTCCTTTTTATCAAAATAATAAACACATTGGTAATAATTACGTTTTGTTACCATCAAAACATTAATTGAAACCTCCCTTAGCTTAACAATCTTCCCCTTTTTAATGATATAAAAACTTATAATGTTAGAGAATAACAATAATAAAATTAAGCACACAAATAAATATTAAGAAAATGAATAGGTCTCTTTTAATTTATGCATAAATCATAATTCAATTTGAAGAGCAAAGTTCAATATCAAGAGTTGAATTCAATATCAAGAACAAAAGAAATATTCAAAAATCAAAAAGATATGCATACATGAAGATAACATAAATTTATTCAACCATATCATATAAAGTACATGAAAAAAAATTGGCAAAATAATCACTCCCCCTTATTGTTGTTACTCTCCCTAAATCTAATATCACCAAACTTTCTCCCACTTTTTGGAATCATCAAAAAGAAATGTATTACAAAATGCATAATAAAGTGTCATACGGTCAAACCAACTTAGTTAAAAAGATTAAACCAAAATTAGCAAACTTTCTCACCAAAAGAGTACTATTGAATATTTAAAGAGTTAAAATAAAAATTCAATTTTAATAGAGACATTTCGAATTATGTCTAATTTGAAAAATTCCCAATTTCGATTTTGTTTCTAAGTTAAAAGATTCAATTAAAGCATCAAGGGTAAGTTTTGAAAATATTAGAGTTGGAATTGTGATAACCAAAAGCACAATTACAATATCCAACAATCAATTTAATAAAAGAATGTATAATTTTGAAAGCTCCAAATTTTAAATATGTATATAAAAACATGAAAAAGTGCCTAAAATACCAATATTGACAAAAATTAAAGATGAACTATATAATTAAAAGGAAAAATAAACTTAACACCTTTTTATAAGTTCACTATGAAGTCATCAATTTTGAAAGATAATTCTTAATTTAAGAAAAATTTTGAAAATCGAAAAAATGAAATTCAAGAATGAAAATATTCAATTTGAAAAATTCTTATGCGATTTTTATGTAATGAAAGTTCTTGCTTTTCAAGGAAAAGAGTGAATTATTTGAGGTTTTGGAGGATATAAAATAAAATATAAGACTAGTAAAAAAAAGGCAAAGGAGATATTAAAAATTGGAGTACTAGTCGACCACATGCCTAGATTGGTCGACCAGTGTTTATGTTTTAGAGATAACCAAAAGTAAGAAATGGAATGTTAAATAGATATTGGTTTGGATTTAAAATATGTTCTACTAGATAACCCATGAAGTATATTGATCGACCTATGTTGGTTATTTATCAACCAACCAAACTCTTTATAGCTTAGGAAAGAAGGGAGTCCCTAAATCAACGACATTGGTCAACCACTGAAGGATACTAGTCAGCTAGTACGATTATCAGGCAACCAAACAAGCAATCAAGCAATCAAGCTAACTAGAAAGATAGAAAATATGTTTTTTTTCATTGCACTGGTCAATCGCACTAAGTATGCTACAAAAAGCAATAAAAACTTTTAAAACTTAAATTTAAACATCAAAATACTTATCGAGTCATAGCAATATCAATATAAAGATTATCATAAACCTTAAAAAAGACTTAGAATAAACAAATTCAATCAAAAAAATAAAAGGGGTCTTTATCATATAGAATTTCTATCAAACATACCTAATTATCTTCTGATTTAACAAAATTTATCCTTATTCAAAGTTTTAGTGAAATAATTAGCCAGATGTTTCAGTTCAATAGGTTGTCTCTTGTCCTTATTTTATATAATAATCTCTAAGTCTAGGATCTAAGATTCATATTTTTAAAAAAATATTAAACACCTTATTCATAATTCTAACTTAAACAATCATCACCAGGGATTTATACTCAAATACATGCAAGTTATCACATATTTCTAAATTATGAACTAGTAATTACCTCATGTTGAATATTACTTATAAGATAATTGAATAGAGGTTCTTCTTGAGTTTACAATCCATTTGAGGCTTCTCATCTTTCTTATCTCTCCCATTTGGATTAACAATTATCTCTTTTGAAACATCTTTGGTGGGTAAATTCTCCACTTCCTACAACAACTTTTGCTAGACTTTCTTGAAGGCAAAAAGGTTAGATTCATTATGAAAAAATGCATAAAATCCTTAATAAAACTTAATTCAGGAACTATTATCTCTACTACATATCATTTGCTCTTTCTTTTCTAATTACCTTACAAACCAAGGTAATCAATGTGTTTTAGGAACTCAAATAAGCTTGGTTACTTGGTTGTTTGGTTCCTTCTTCTTTTCAACTCATACTTTTCTTGACATTCTTCATTTAAGAAAACAAAATCTATCAACATGTTCATACTTACCACAAAAGTGAAATACCTTGTTATACAAATGATGATGATATAAATGTGCATTTTTATATTATATGAATAATGACGAAACTTCCTTTGGACGTTCTCTTAGGTTAGTGAAATGTCCTATGATTATAAGTGTGATGCCTAATATGAATGAAAGCTTGATGTATGTTTCTTTTATACCTAAAAGTGTGTAAGTGGTTTTGCATGTTATCATAGAAGTTATGCATATTCTTCCCTTGATAGTATTGAACTCTATACTTAGTTTGTAAGCTATATATTAAAGCATGATGTTTGTTCTTAGGTTGAGCCTTAGTGGATGTGTCATGTGCATACATATGCTTATATATAGATGCTCCATACTCATTTTTCATTCTAGGCAATAGTTCTTCACTATGTAAATATTTTCACTTGATAAATGTGGTTTTAAAATTACCTTCACTTTCATAGTTTTATCCTCTTCCATGCCAATCATTGGAATTTTTTTAAGCTCTTAGCATGTTTTCTAGTTTTTCAATCTCTTTAGTAAACTTGGTCAAAGAGTCCTTACAGGAATAAACCTTCTTTTTCAATGTTTCATTCTGAAACCTTAATTCATATAAGTTATGATTGTTATCGATAGTCACATTTTTTGGTGCTTTAATATTATGCAATTAACTTTCATCTTTCATTCTGACTCGTGCATGCCTCCAACTCTTTTTGAATTTCCTTGTTTTTGGAAGACAATTTCTTTGGTACGGAATCTTTTATTGGAAAGAAATACAGTCGCAAATAGAAGCAATAATTCTTGGAGTTAGTCTTGATTTTTAGCTTTAGACTTTCCGTTTTAATATATTTATTATTTAGAAAGGGAATATTATTATTCCTTATTTAATGGCTATTTTTTAGCCACTCTTCCTAAATAAGGATTCTTACTTTAAATAAGGATTCTTATTATAAAATAAAGATTATTATCGTTTGTACTTAAATCCTTGTACTTAAATCCTTTCTCTATTTAAGGGAGGACAATATTCAAGGAAGGTATCATTATTTTAACTCAAGAAAAAGTGCAGAGGGAGTTGGTGATCTCTTATAAATCACCACTGGAAAATCTATCAAAATAGGTTCTTCGAAGAGTGAAAGAACCAGGGAAAATCAAGAAGACATTCCCACTAACAAACCTATGACAAGATCCATTTCACGGACCTGTAATAGTTTGGTATAAGAGCAGGTCATCATGGGTGATTCTGAGCAGTTGACGACGAGGGTTCACAATCTGGAACAAAAACTTATAGAAACTAGTAAGGGGGTGCTAGAGATCAAAGATGACATCCAAGAATTGAGGCATTTGGTGGAGATACACTTTTTCGGCAAGGAAAATAGAGTATAAGGAACTGCAACCATAGGCAATCTGTAACACTACACCTCTATAGAGCATATGCCTGAACATCCGGAGGATATTCAAGAATATACCCTATGAAAATGACATGTTAGAGCAATCACATTCACTTATTATGGCATTATACAGAACATAAGTAATCAAAAGATCAACTCCTCATTTCATTCACACAACATATTTACACTGTAGCATGACACTACATAATACATGTATTTACACTACAAAAAATATCTGAGAGTTTACTACTCTTTTATAACATGTTCTATATGAAATGAGAAACTATACAAAAGTACTCTAACTCCTCAGTGTCAGCTGACCAGACTTTTGAATATTCTTGTATCCAAAAATGCAGTACTAGACTTCTACTAGTCTGCCTTAGGAACTAGATCTCCCCCGTACCTAAAAATCAACATTTACAATTTCAATGAGTTTTGCGAACTCAGTGAGTGAACCATCCTCGATGTGCTCACTCATATCAAAACACATACATCATATATCTAAGCCAAATTCACAATATACCTCATCTCAAATATACATCATGAACTTCACACATTTCATATATTCATTTCATAATAATCCGATCATTATCTCAATCATTCATAATATCACCAATCAGTAAATTCATGCAATCTTTCACATAATACATGTATGTATATAAATGCAAATGCATATGTGTCTTCATTTTTCATTTTTATTTGTTGTGACCGAGCACCTTTTTATTGTCCCGTATTTATTGTGGATACTGGGCTCATTTCATAAATTGTCCCATATCTTTTGTAGATACTGGGCTCATTAATAACTGAGCCTATGGCTCTTTATGCACATTTCTGAGCTTTAAGTTATATTTCACTGGTCACTCCGGTCACAACTCCTTTTATTTAATCATGCATATTAATGTGATGAAATGCATCATTTCACAAAATATTCTATCAATATCTTTCATTCATGGTGCACAATCATTTTCACATATTCATCGAATCTAGGTTCGGCATTCAAAATTTTATTTAGTACACATATTTTTCCCAATTCACATTCAATTAGGAAACACTCCCAATACAGTCTCAATTATCAAACTCCTCAAATCATAAATGTTCAAAATTATCTCAATCACATCAATAACAATTCAATAGCTGAAATTTAAACAAAAACAAATCAATCTTAGTGAGAAAACATCTAGGTTGACTCATATAAGCTCCAGATTAGCTATTACCTTGACGAACCGGTAATGTATGGGTGCTGGCGTTTGACTTGAGCGTCTAAATCATACAATACACACATATTTTACACATTACTAAGTTGCTCAATTATATACATATTCAATCATGCACATATATATGTATCATGCTCAATGCATGATCAATTGACTTTCCCTGGTTATGTATCCTTAAATCACAAGTCGTGATCATTCAAACATTATAACTTGTATGTATTTAGTTTGCACTTAGGTTTACACCTCAAAGAAACTTGATTATTCTAATATCATCAATCATACATTCACCAATCCTTTTTCTAGCATTATATATTCACACAATATTCAAATTCTCATTCTTTCATACTTAGTACACCTTACTCATATCATTTGGATCACATTTACAATCATAAGAACACTTTCATTCCTATAATACTCATAAATTTCTAGATTTTAGATACATGATATCTAATAATCCATTCCTTAAGTTAAAAACTTTAATTAACAATCTAAACTTATCAAACATTTAATCAATTAATCCAACATCAAACTAGGTTTATTTCAAGCCTCAATCAAGTCTAAATGCACCAAAGTAAAGTAACTTATCCTTAGTTGGTTCAACAATCACATATAAGAGAAAAGTTCATGTCCAATGCCTTTCCCACAATCGTGGAGACATTCCCATGATCGTGGGATATGTTATCCGAAAATTTCTCTCCATTTTCCTTCAAACATTTTCTAGATTTAAACACTTACATGCTACATCTAACACATCTTCTTCATAATTCATCAATTATACCTCAATTCTTCATCATTTTCACCTCAATTCCAACTCAAAATCATCTATACTATAATACATAAACTATTATTTATCATGTATACAAAAATTAAACATCAAATGTATCCATTTCTTCATCAATGTTCCAGCACTCATTAACACCATTTTTACAATCAATCTAACCCTAAAAATCATCATAAATGCTTCTATTAAAACAAGCCATGAAGAAAAATATTATACTTACTTGTTTAGCTCAAAAACTCCTCAAATCCTCAAGTAACCTAGCTCCTCCAAACTTACATGATCATCATCATTTTAAAGAGGAATAGGTTGGGTTTTTATCAACAAGAAGGAGACAACAAAAGATTGAAATGGCAAGTATAGGATTTTAACAAAACTCAATGTTGTGAGTTTGGGGAGTGAGTGTCATACATTGAGAGAAGAAAGAAGAAAAATGAAGAAGAGAGCATGTAGCAAAAAGTAAGAGATGAAAGATGGTCTTTAATGTATGTGGTATAACGTGAGATAGATGTATGGCAAGTGTTGCAACACTTATCACTTGCCACATGTCTTCTTCTTATGGTTCCAAATGTCTTTTAATAACTAGTCCATTAGTCTCTCAATATCCATGTCATTTGTCACTCACTTATCTAACGCCATGTATCACTTATTTCTAATGCCACTTGTCACTTATTTTTATTATCATTTATCAATTATTTCTACTGCCATTTATCAACTTGCCTTGCCACTTGGCATTTTTCACAGTCCAAAAATGCATATTAATGCATAAATCTCCTAATTATAACAATAAATTCCTAATTAATAATTAGAATCCAATCAAACCAAAATTCAAGACATAATAATTCACAATTCACATCATGTTCATTTTAAATCTTTTATACCCTAGAATATGTCGATTGAGTGCATATACTTTTGCAACGTATACAAAATCATAATTCATGTGTGTATGCTAATGATATGCATGTGGATGCAATGCACTTCATATATTCTCAATGTTATTTCTCATGTACAATGGTCTAAAGTTCTAACCCTTAATATGGAAAAACGGGATATTACACAATTACCAACCAGCCATAATCATCCAGCGAACATCAAATCGTTGTACAAGAAGCTGTAATAATCCCCAAAAATAGCAGGTTGGAATTTTCTTCCTAGAATGGGATTAGGGATCCTTTAGAATGGCTATATAGATTTGAATAATTTTTCATCCATCAACAAACAGAAGAAAAGGATAAAGTGGGAATGGCTGCATTCTAAATGACAGAGGAATCGTAATTATGGTACTACAATTGGAATAGGAGGAATATGGGCTTAGTTAGGCCCAATTCAAATCCTTTTGCCTTCTTAGGTTTGGGCCCCTATTAACCAACAATCCATTAGGAGAGCTGATCAAACCTAAAGCAAATTGGATATGTGGAAAAGTATTAATGCTAGTTTCAAACTTTCCTTATGAAAGCAACTTCTATATGGGCAAACCAATAGGTTGACATATTCATTGCGGGTTTAGTCGAAATAATAAGGGTGGATGCGGAGATGCAAAATCCCCCTAATTTGGTTACTGCTATGAATTTGCCTTGAGCTTTTGAAAGGAAAATACAACTCAATCGTGGCAATATTAGTATCGAGTGACCTTAAACAAAAAGGACAGCTTCGAAACCATTTGGGACTACCCTATCTCTAGCAACCATTGAAGAACAGAGATCGCAGATGGGTAGCAATTCATAGTCGACATCTAGCGTAGGAAGAAGTGTTGTAGCAACCCCTATAAGGAGATTGTCCTAGGCTGAGATGTCTAAACAAAGGGTAAAGGGACAATGTTTTAATTGTGATAAACTTTAGTCACAATAGCATAGAGCAAACGACTTTTTTGCCTCTTAATCGATGACCAAGAGGATAACAAAGATGAAGTCAATCTGTTAAAACCTGAGATTTCTCTCCATGCAATTACCAAAATCATGAACTCTGAAGTCACGCAATTGTTGGCACAAGTTGCTGGAAGAAAAATATTGACCCTTGCTTATTCTGGAAGCGTGTATAATTTTATGAGTCACCAAACTACCCCCTTGTTGAAACTACCAATGGCCATCAAACCTGGATTGCATGTAACTGTAGGAAATGGTGAAAAGGTGCATAACCCAGGCATCTATAGGGAGTGCAAGTATAGG
>JANZXP010000007.1:25565013-25579901 GCA_027576715.1 Erythroxylum flavicans | reverse complement strand
GTACAAACATTTACATGTGCAAAAATTCACTATTTGCCACTTATGTGCATATATGAATGCATGAGTATGTCAATGCAAGAGTAAACACTCATAACCCGTGCCAAATGACCAATTTACCCCTTCCCATAAGTGAGGGGATGTTACAATTATGGTAAGATGTATATGTCCTGTCCATTAGAAAAATTCAAATTGTTGCCAGAACCCCTTTTTTTTTCATGTAACGTTAGGACCATGCAAATAGCACCTACATGGAGATATGTGTAACCTTGGTCTAACCATAATGAGATTAGTTCAGAGGGAAACTCAAGAGTTATGTATTGTTATGCAGAAGTAGATTTTAAACTACATTGGTCCAATCTAGAACCTTGGATCAATTCTTTAGGTTGAGATCTACGTGTAGAAATTAAAGAGCTAATACTCCTTATAAATGATCTAGATCTGTGATATATACTATATAGGCTTAATAAGGGTAACTGAGTATCATTAATCTTAGTGTATTCGAGTAAGTTGGTAATTTTTACGACATTTTTTATTTTATTGAAGAGAATTTTCTTAAAGTTAGAAGGGAATTGTCATAAAGAAAGAGCTTAAGAGAAATGAACCAAGTTTACTGATGAGGTTAGAACTTCACTCATAGTTATTTGGGTTCTCTCCTTACTCACTTTTATCAACAATAATTATACCAACTTTTATCAACAATAACTTTACCACGTTCACTAGAGAAGCTCATGACTTCGATACCACACGAGAACCCTAGAAGGAGGGTTACAGGGACAATAGGAAACTACTTGCAATATGATAAAGCAGACCTCTATAAGATCTTAAAGATAAATAAAGATGACTGTAACTAAGATCCCAAGTATATTAGACAAGATACAAGCCTTTCATCTCTCAACAAGCGTCAACTCTCAATGTTTGCCTCTTAGGGATCTAAGCTGACCAATCTTCCCCCTATAAATTAAAATTTAGATAGGAGATTACAAAAGACAAACACTCTAAATAAGAACAATGTTACACCAACAACTCTAAATAAGAATAATGTCACATCATATAGTAAAGGGATAAGAAAAAATCACATCATAAAAGACAAGTTGTGACACCTCAAAATAAATACAAACAACTTTAAATATAAAGACCCCACAAAGATAATAATGAAAAGGAATATTAATCATCTCATCCCTTTTTGATAGGTTCTAGCTATGATTGCAAATTTGATGGAGAAACTTATCTACTCATGTTGTCACTATCATTGTCTCTTCTCCTCCTTTTATTAGGGTTGCTCCTTATGTCTTTAATTTTGTTAAAAATTTACCCAGGTCCTCTTCATTAATGATAGGAACATCATCATATGAGTTTTGGGCATCTTAGAAGGTAAAGGTTTGGGATTGAGAGGGTCAAGTGGTGTGTAACAGCCCAGACCACCCGCTCACAAATATTGTCCTCTTTAAGTTGCCCATCGGACTAAGGCCCTCAATATTTTGCTCTTCTCGCACCTGAAAAAACCTGTTTATGAGGAAGAGATATTCGCACCCTTATAAGGTGTACTTCGTTATTCTCTCCAACCAAAGTGAGATCTCACAATCCACCCCCTTAGGACCCAGCGTCCTCTCTGGCACAACGGGTCGGGAATCGGCTCTGATACCATTTGTAATAGCCCAGACCATCCGTTCACAGATATTGTCCGCTTTGGGTTGCCTATCGGGCAAAGGCCTTCATGGTTTTGCTCTTCTCGCACTCGAGAAAACACGTCTATGGGGAAGAGGTATCTGTACTCTTATAAGGTGTATTTTGTTCTCCTCTTTAACTGATGTGAGATCTCACATGGTATCATTCTGAGGGTTAAACTTATCCGCAACATGTCTATAATAAAATCTCTTTCCTTTTATTTTCTTTATTAATACTGCTCCTTAGAAATCTTCACTAGCATCAGTCTGCAAGATTCTTTTTCCTTTGTCAAGAATTTTTTGTAGAAGTAGATGCTGACTGATTTACTTTAATTGCTTCACTACTTTTGTCTGATCGAGGTCCCATAATGGTGAATTTTTTTTTTAGTAGCTTTGACAGCTGGTTGGTATGCTTACATGAGAGATGAAATCCTTGATATAATTTACAATCCCTTGAAACTATTGGATTTGCTTAACATAAAGGTTTGTTTATAGGAAGTTTAGTACTTCACCAATTATGTGTGGTCTACGCTAATAGAAACTATCTTGAAACTTTATTATCAAAAATTTTGGCTTTTGTGGACTAAAAGAATGATCCCATACTTTTTTGCAAGGTTCAAATTTTGTTTTAGCAGGACTTGATGCTCTTGTCGAGTATGAGAATAAAGCATGATATCATCAATGTAAATTGAAGTCATATTGTTCGATCAATATAATAACCAATGTTCTTACAAACTTTTGGTAGATCAAATTTAACAACTCTAACTTATGTAAGTCGACCAATTACCATATAAAAACTATGAAGACATTTTTTTGCCAAGCCTTTTACTTGTTTCTAAATTTTTCATCCCCTAGGTATTAACATGAGAGTACGAGTATCATATATGGCCCATAATTGGACATTATGGTATTGATTCAAAAAGTTTTTGCAAGGAAAGAAAGCCCATTGAGTGGTAATAGAGGAATGGCTCGCTCAAAATCCTCAATCGTTAAGGCAAAGTGAACCTATTTTATTTTTGCAACAAAAATCAAAAGATTAAATGCTATTGGCAGCTACAAAGACCGAAGGCTAATGTTTTGAGATAATGCAGCAATTATTGAAATCAAGGTTATCCATATTGACTTCAAAAAATAATAAAAACAATGATCCAAAAGACCAAGAAATTAATTTAATCAATTTAATGTAACGTGAGCCCAAAAACATTACAAAATGTGAGCCGCGACAATGTAATATAAATGTATCTCCAATGTAAAGGCCCAATTGACAATACACAAAGCCTGCAGCAAAGAGAGCTAAACATGATACCAACTTGAAGGTGTGTAAAGACAAAAAAGGACATAAGAAGCCTATAAAAAAGCAAGTTCAAAACGAAGGAGACAAGCTTTCAAGTTCTTGTTCTTCCAAGCTTGGAACGTCTCCGCTTCCTCTTGAAAGCCTCAGCCTAGTGCCTAAAGCTCCTCAAAGTTAAAACTAAAACCGCAAAGCCAAAGCTTTGTATCAATATCTATTTTCACCAACACCTAAAGTGAACGTCAAAGAAAGATTAGTATTCGATTTAATGGCATATAAACTATTCATTCATAACATTTTCAAGAATATTTGATAAGTATAATTACAATGAATAATTTAATTAATAATCGTATATGAAAATACTCAAAATTATTTGTATCAATCATATTTAAAATTTTAAAGGATAAAAATAAAAATAAAAAATTATATGCTTTAATTCTTTAGATTGATATTTTGTTTAATTTTTAATTTTAAATTCAAAAAATTTCCAAAAAGAAAAATATTTTCAAATTTCTAAAATATTTTAATGATAAAATAAACATAAAAAGCATTTAATGAATAAATTTTTTATTTTAAGATTTAAAGTTTTACTTATTTTAGACATTACATATTTAAATTATTAATTAGTTATTAATAAAACATGATAAACTTATTTTTTATTTATTAATAATATTATATAAAAATGTAAATATAATTTATTTAGTTACAACATTTATTTAATATATTATCACTGATCATCATTTTATTTTTTATAAGAAAATAGGAAAATTATAAAACAAAATCTGAAAACCATATTAAAAACTAATAATCTTCTTTAAACTAAAAGATCATAATTAAACCAATAAGACAAGAAGTTTAAAATTTAAGAGATTCAATCAGTATTAGACAACTATAAAATCGGCTAAAAATTAAATAAAATTAAAAAATTTAAAATATGATTAAAAAAATTGTTCTTACCTATTAAAAATTAAAATTTTAATTAAAAAATTATTTAAAAATTAATTAATTAATTTTAATATATAATAATTTATTAATTTATAAAAATGAACTAATTAATTAATAAATTGATCAATTTTTAATAATAAAGTTTTAAAAAATTGAATTAAAAATTTCGATAGTTGACAGTTTTAGTAATGATCATTCACGTAAACAATATCGGCTCCAGCTTACGTGCGTACCACCAGATCTCAACCCAACACTTTAAACATGCGATGAAACAGTATATTTTCGTTCTCCTTCCACAAGAAACCCCCCCAAGCACTGAGCATCTAAAACGACAGAGCTACAATTGAGTCGACTCGCTCACTCCATGGAAGGTCAAGAAGAAAATCAGAAATCACAGCTAATACTGGCTTACAAGCGCTTTCTCCTTACACACCCCGATGTCCAAGACATTGAGAAGGTGCGCCTCAAGGAGGAAGTCCTCGCCGCAGTTAATGCCGATGGTTATTTACAGCTCATTGAATTATTTAACCCTAACTCGCTTACGTCTTGCTTCTTTCTTTCTTTTTAAACTGTTGTGAATTCTTCTGCTGTGTAGATATGGCTCCATTTTATGAAAACCTAGTGGCCGATGGGTTAGTGGAGAGGGACCGGGAATTTTTTTGTTCGATATGCGCGAAGAACGAGGATGAACTTAAATGTCTCGACGAGCAGTGAGTTTCTTTAGGTGTTCAGGTTTTGTTTTAATTATTTGAATACAGATGAAGTTTTATGTGGAGATTTCAAATCTGAGTTGGTCATGATTCTCGTAATTTATGTTAGTTGGGTTTGAGCACGAACTTAGTAATTAGTACTGATTAAAAACCATGATGTAGCATCGGAGTTATATTTCTACTAGCTAGTTTCATTTAGGAGCTATGGTTGTGTGACGTTTCTAAACCTGGGAAAAATTATGCTAGACTACTTGCGATAGATAGAAATTAACCAGGTGACTGCTTATTGTTAATTTCTGTTTGGGTTTTAGGTATGAACAAAGTACAAAGTAAGAAACCAACTCGGTTTCGGAGTTAGATAGGGAACCCTGGTCACAAAGCAATAAAGTGTGATTAAGTTATATTCTTTTTTATGGCTTTAAGTTATTTGAACTTTTGGAAAATCCAAGCTTACTGTTTGATGGTGGAGGCCTATCTCCCTTTTTATTAGCCAAGCATAGAAATTATATGTGTAGTTTAGGAACTCAGAAATGTCTGTCTATTCATGGAATGAACGATAACTCGTAGAGATACTTGTTTTGTGCTGAGAGTTGGCTTGGTATTTTTTGCAGTTCTCTTTAATTTTAAATAGACAAAATAATCCTCTTATGTCTCCGTTGTGAATGTGCAAAACACTAGCATACCTTTTGTGGTCTTATGTGTTGATGGCAATTGTTTCATCTTCAATTGCCAATAAGTAAAAACCAACTTTGGGATAATCATTCATCTTTGGTTGTCAATCTTCTGTAACTTTGCATTTCAGAGTGGACCACATATATGATATTAAGGTGAATTCTTGTGAGGAAAGAGAATTTCTAGTGATGAAATCAATATCGTGATGAGGTCAATCTATCAAATTTTATCTGATTTCGCTGTTGGTTAAATTGTTTTCTGTTGCCTTCATTGTTCATATGGATTGCGAGTATAATAAGAATAATCACGTCTATGACTCCATGCATTTTCTTATACAAACAAACTTCTACTCCTTGTGTCCATTGTGGAACATAGATTTCAATTATCCAGTTAGTTTCAATCACGTGAAGATTATTCTGAACAAGTTTTCAAAGGATGGTGATAGAGTTAGTTTGCTCTGACATAGGCCAGGCAAAAGAATTTTCTTTATTTTTCAGTGATTGATCTGATTGAACAACTAGTACTGCCTCCTGCACCACTCATGTTCTTTGGATTTTTAAAAATTCACTTCCTGCTGCACTAGTAGTTTGTTTTACATTAACATAGGCCTCCTCCATGAAATCTTGTAGGATTGCTGATGCTGAAGAAAACTTGGGCGAAAGTGAAGTTCGAGAGGCTCATTTGGGTAAATCATTGTTCTACATCAGGATTGGTGACAAGGTTCCTAACTTACCGCTACTTGCCCTGCTCTTTTAGCTCTTCCTTTTCTATCATATCTTACTTAAATGAGTTCACTTTGGAATCCAGGAAAAGGCATTAGAACAACTCAAGATTACAGAAAGTAAGACTGTTGCGGTTGGGCAAAAGATGGATTTAGTATTCCATACACTGCAACTTGGTCTTTTCTACATGGACTTTGATCTCATTTCCAGGAGCATCGACAAAGCAAAGAAGTAAGCAAAGGCATTAATTTGATTTTTAGGAGCGTGGATTTTTTTTTTTTTTTTTTGGGTGTGTTTTGTTTAACTGATTGGTCCTGATCGCAGCTTGTTTGAGGCAGGAGGTGACTGGGAAAGGAAAAATCGTTTGAAGGTATACGAGGGCTTGTACTGCATGTCCACCAGAAATTTCAAGAAAGCTGCCAATTTGTTTCTGGACTCCATATCAACCTTCACTACTTATGAACTTCTTCCTTATGACACCTTCATATTTTACACCGTTCTTACTAGTATCATATCGTTGGACAGGGTTTTGCTGAAGCAAAAGGTGCACATTGTCACTTGCCCTGTTATTTATTTAGTTATTTGCTTAGCTTTCAAACAACTGCAGTACTAACAATAAATGACTTGATAACTATAAAAATTGACAGGTAGTTGATGCTCCTGAAATCTTGACAGTGATTGGGAAAATCCCATATGTTTCGGAGTTTCTAAACTCACTCTATGATTGTCAATACAAATCATTCTTCTCAGCATTTGGTAAGCAGACAAAAAATCTTGACTTTTATATAGTTCTACTGCATATCTTGATTCTAGCAGTAGATTAATTCTTATGTCAGAAGCAATAAATATCTCCTTTGATAATTGATTTACCATTCAATTGCTCGAACTGCCCATTCTTCCCATATCTACCACTGAATTTCTCCCTGCCTGGTATTTTTTGACTTTTGTTTTAGATGGACTGACCGAGCAAATTAAGCTGGACCGGTATTTGCATCCACATTTCCGATATTATATGAGGGAGGTCAGAACTGTTGTCTATTCCCAATTTTTGGAATCCTACAAGAGTGTTACTATTGAAGCAATGGCCAAGGCTTTTGGTGTGACAGTGGAGTTCATTGATCTGTAAGTGGCATGATTTTTAGGTTCTTCCATGTGGTTTGAGGTTTCGTTTATTTTTCCCCCCCTTACATCTTGTACTGAAAGAAAAAAAATTTCCATTCTCCAGGGAACTTTCGCATTTTATTGCAGCAGGGAAGCTCCATTGCAAGATTGATAAGGTCGCAGGTGTCCTAGAAACGAGCAGGCCTGATGCAAAGAATGCTTTGTACCAAGCAACCATCAAGCAAGGGGACTTCCTGCTAAACCGGATTCAGAAGCTGTCTCGTGTGATTGATCTGTGAAGTAGGTAGGAAAACATTGTGATTAAGAAATGACGAGAAAATTTAAAATTCTAAAGGAAATATGAAACACGTGGAAGACTACCGGATGACACGCTTTCGATGAATTTGATACGATACCAGCTGGTATCCCGATGTGTTTCCTCTGCAAATGCTTTAAGAACTTAAGCACCCAGATTTCAGGTGCATCATTGTCTTACAACTTCCTAATTGTGATAGTTACCTTAGGTGTATGAAGAACATGACCTGGGGCAGAGAGATTGCTTTCTTGTGAAATTAATGAAAATTTTTTCTAAACAAGGAGGCTGATAAACAAGGAGGCTGATGGACTTGGTTGTCTATTGAATTTCTGGTGATTTTTAAGAATTAATGATGACAAGAACTTCATGGTTACAGTTTTTTTGCTGCTCAACCGTTTATTGTCTCTAAAAAATCAATATGGGCTAGACTCGAATTTTTAATTTATTCATTTGTAGGGTTAATCTTATGTATGCTACACCACTTCCTAATTAGTACTTGGTGTCAAGTGGACAACAGAGTTCCTTAATCACATCTAGATTGGTTCAATAAATAGTTAGTAAAGAAAGAAAAAGTAGGCAATATCTTTTTTTTTTGGAGTAAAGATAAACTTTTTATAGTTTATGAATAAAACTTCAACTTTTAAAATTTTCAAAATAAATCGTTATAGTTTTCAGTTTTTTTGAGAAAAAGTTATTTTCTTAAAATATAAATAATATGAACATTAAACATAAATCCCTTAAATGTCACTGATATAAGTTTTTAAACTTAATTAAAATTAATTAATTTAGTACCTTAGATTAGAACCGAAACATCATATTAATAGAAAGGTAGCTCAATAGTTGCACTCGTCGATTTACTTCATTGTCTTCTTTTCCAAGCATTGTTAGTGCTGACTAACATGGTCTTTCTCAGTTTTGCTTTAGTAAACGCCACCCACCAAAGCTCCATGCCTCCTCTCCATATCCGAGACTTTAAAAAAAAGAATTCCACTCTCTTCAGGCCTGGATGGCAACGTTCGTTTTCAGTTTTGGGTTCTCTAAGGTTATGTCTCTTGCTTGCTTTGTGTGTTGGATTGGGATCTTCGTGGATTTTGTTGTTTGTCACGTAAGGATGTGAAACCTTTGTTCTTGAACTGATATGCCTTCACACAAATATTTATACGAACATAAATACATTCCTTAATTTCCAGGCTTTTCCAGAGTAACTGTTTTCTGTTCTTCGCACAATGGTTCTTCTGAGAGGTCTGAGTGTTGGTCTTGAACTCGACTACTTGTGCAGAACATCAGAGACCCAATGCAGAAGAAGCATTGTACATTAAAAGGTAGCGCTCTCCATACTACCTCAACCAAAGTGGAGGCTACTTGAAACATTATGTGCCAGTAAATAACACCATCCACCATTTTTCTTTTCCTCATCTTTTGCACGAGGGTCCAATTGAAACTCTTGTTCATTCTCTTACAATCTCGTTTCTGCTAACGTTTTACTTCTCTTTAACAGCTTCTTTCAACTTTTTATTAATGCCTTTCAGATGCGAAACTCAGGACCAGAGCTCGAAAGTTATGATACATCAAAGCATTAAATTTATGTGATGCTTTTTAAAATGTACTTACATTTTAGGCTTATGATTCACTGAACAGGCATTCACTTATGTTAGTCGAGATTAAACTTACCATTTTTATGGTGTGACTCTTCCTATTTTCATACAAAACATACAAGTTTGGATCTTTTCGTTGAAGATCCAATAACGCTTTCACCGCACAAAGGTCAAAAGGCAGATTCAAGACAAACCAAGAAAACTTTAAAATGATAAAAGAAGAGGGCAAGTCATGAAGATACTATAAACAAATGATGAAGAACCTAACAAATGATGAAGAACCTAACCACCGAGTTCGAAATTGTTAAAACAAATATCAACAAAAGTCGTCGAATCAAAAAATGTAGAGTCGAAATAAATCCTCGCATCAAAAATTCCCGACTCCGAAAACTTTTGGTATCAAAATGTGTAGAAGAGAAATTCATCGCAAATGGGCATTTCGAAATGCAAAAATTTTAGAAAAAGCAAAAAGATAGCCAGGAAGAAGAATCAATGTCACAAAAATTATAGAAAAAGGAAAAGATTTAGACGGAGAACGATCAGGTAGAGCTAATACATATCGAATGCCATCATCACGGCAATCAAACCAATAGGGAAACATATCATGATCATCATATCATTCTCCATCTTCAAGATCCAAGTTTTAACACATCGATTGTTACATAGCAGAGGATAAACAAGGAAACCTTCAACAAATAAACAAGAAAACAATATTTAGAGACTGGAGAGCGAAACATTAACACAAGAATGACCCAAATCGAGCAGAGCTCAGATGCAACGGCTATCAAGAGAAAGCCCTAAAACAAAGACCATAGAACAAAAAACCCTACTCAGCATCTTAAAAGTCCGGCTTTGCTACTTATTTATAGCGAAGTGCTAAATTGATATTTTACTTTTTATTTCTTTTTATTTTTCTAAACAAGAGCTCTACATCCCCGTGAGCAGCACGTGATAACTCTTGCAATGTTCCAAGAGCAAGGGGTCGTTCGTGAACATTAACTTGCAGCAAATTGCTAATAAGTCCTTATACCCTCCATATATTTACATGTAGTTTTGCTAACAAGCCTCTTTGTCTAAGTTTTGAATTGGACCATAAACCTTAATACAACTCAAAATTCGTCAATTCAAGTCCTACTTGTTGACTTAGATTGACTCAATTGCTATCCCTAAATCCAGTTGTTATATCCCTTCTGAATTGCTTCAAGTTGAGGTGACTATTAAATTAAGACATGATTATATCTCAAGACAATTAAAAAATATTTTGCTCAAACATTTTTTCATAAAGAATGTCTACCTCAATGGACATGAGATGTATGTTAGTCATATCAACGGACATTTCATCTTAGACGTAGATTTATCTATGTGCGATTTAGGTTGTAAATGTTGGATGAATGAATATAATGAAGATAAAGATTATGTCCTATGATGAAAAGAAGAGCCTCGCAAAAAATCTAAGGAAGGATCCAAGTGTCAACCTTAAGAGAAGATCAAACCCAAATACAATGAAGATGATTATAGCTTGAGACCTTAGATTGGTATTAAGAATCCTAAGCCTTTAAAAGATCTCTATGAATTATTGAAAGCGGTTGAAAAGGAACATTAGATGTAACCAAAATGCTTTGCACCAATGATTTCTCCAATCCCTAAGGAGATCCCAAAAATATTATCTTATATGATGATGAGATCATATAAGTAAGATTTTCGCATTTGAAAGCTCAGACCAACAAGACAATTGGGGTATTTGTGCGACCATAATCACTATTAACAGGTATCAATCCACAAGAAAATCAAGTACCTATTTCTTCGATAGAAGAACTGTTAAATTGGCAGACACAAAATTTTGTAGCACAAAATAATGTCTTTCATCAAATTGATTTAATGCTTAATGGTCTATCCCAACAACCACAAGAATGAAATTCAAAGGTCGATGTTGTATCTCTCCAGATACAACAATTACATCAATAGCTACTCAATAAAACTGCACACTTTGATTCTGAATTGAGAAGACATACTGACCAACATTATTGTGGACCAAACTTCTCTAAGAAGAAAAGAGAATTACAAAAAGTTGGGGAGGAGCTTAAAACAATTGAGTTGGCTAAAGAACAGTCTGGAGCTATATATGAACTATATGTTCACATTTCCATTCATACAACCTGCTTACCACACTTCATTTTATCCTGAAGCTATTGACCATGAAAAAGTCTTCAAAATGTCTTGTTCGTTATTCAGATAAACCGTTCCAAGCCTAACTCAACAGCAAAAGACATTCATTCAACTTCATATGCTTTTAAACCTTTACAAATCAAAACACCACCAACTTCTCTACCTAAAGAAAGACCCACCCTAAATATGGAATCAGAAAAAGAACTTTTGACCATCCAAGAATTATTTCAACTAATTTCAGATAGTTTTGAAAGTCAAAATGAAAGCCAATGTTTTGATTCTTTGACAAAAACCTTTAAAAGCTCTCAAAAACTTGTAAGTCTTACTAAGACCGAAGATAGAATATTTTGAGATAACAAAGTAATTGCTAAAATGAAGATCATCCACATCAACTTCATAAAACAATGAAGACAATGATCTAGAAGATCAAGAAATTAATTTGATCAATTTATTGTAATGTGAGCTTAAGCAATGTAACATAAATATTATTTGTATCAACCCATATAATGGCCCAATTAAAAAAAGAGAGAATTATTTGACAAGACACAAAGCTTGCACCAAAGAGAGCTAAACATGACTTCGGAAAAGGTGATACCAACTTGAAGGTGTACAAAGACAAAAAAGGACATAAAAAGCCTATATAAAGAGCAAATTCAAAACGAAGAAGGCAATCTTTCTTCTTCAAGTTCTTCCTCCAAGTTCTTATTCTTCCAAGCTTCGAATGTCTCCCCTTCCTCTGCAAAGCTTTGGCCTAATACCTAGAGCTACCTAAAGTTGAAGCCAAAACTTCTATTGAAGGTTTGTATCAACACTACACCTAAATTGAACATCAAGTCTTTGTATTTGAGCCCCTTTTATTTTATTTTCTTTTTCTTCTTTAAAACCTGAAAGCTTTTGTAATGCTTCACATTTGAACAATAATTAAAGGTTAATGTGAGCTATTTTCTTTATATTTACTCTTCATTTACTTTTATTTATACACAGCTTGTAATGGACTGATTCTACCACTCATCAAGCTCATATATTTGCTTTAATATTTGATATTTGTTATTTTTATTTACATATTGCATCTTGTAACTGTCGGCTTTGTCGCCATCAAGGAATGATATTATTTATTTGCTTTAATATTTGCGTTATCAATTATTGAGTATTATAACCCGTAACGATAAGCTCTGTTATCGATCATTTTATGATATTCAACACTTGTTTTTATTTGTTTTAATTTGCTTCAATATTTGCTCATATTTACTTTATTTGCTTTTAATGCTTTATTCATGTCATGCTTCGGTAGATTTGTGAAATCCATTTACCATAATTTAGAAAGAGAAATAAATATTTTAAAACAATAACAAAAAAATCCTAAAAGCTTTAGAGCAACTCCAAAGTGAGATAAAAGCCTTGTTCCTATTAGAACAATTAGATTCAATGATCAAAACATTGAATTAATTAAGTCAATTTAATTATGAAAACTTTAAATCTGACGACTTTTCAATTTAAAATTCAAAATTTTCAGTTTTATTTATTTTAATAACTTTTATTGTTAAAAATTGATCAATTTATTAATTAACATAATGTTTTCATAAATTAATCAATTTTTACAAACCAAAATAAATTAATAAAATTTTATTTAACACTTTTTTATTAAACTTCAAATTTTTTATAGGTAAAAACAATCTCCTTTAATTATATTTAAAAATTTTTAATTTTATTAATCCTTAACTAATTTTAAAACAGTCTAATACCGATTGAACCTTTTAGACTTTAAACCTCTTATTTTACTGATTTAACTTCTAGTTAAATTTTTGAAGCATTGATTAGATTTATACAAAAGCCTAATAACAAGAGTTAAGCCACAATTGAATATTTACAAAGAATGCTTGATCCTTTTAAATATGCCTTAAGAATCTATTTATAACTTATCTCATTCAAGCCTTAAGACCTCTTTATTAAAGTGAGCTTTTCCTTTTTTTAAAGTGAGCTTTTAATTGTGATTTAGGTGAGGTCCTTTGAAATTTTAAGTTTATCCTTAATTGTCCTTTAAGTCTTTGAAAGTTTTCCCTTTGTTGTCTTTTAGTTGATCTTGCACTTCCTCCATTGGCATCAACCAAAGTTAAAAGCAAATTCGAGACCAACTTGAAACTTAAAAATTAAAGAAAACACTCAAGCTCAACCTTATACTCAAATTAAATCAAATCAAGCTAATTATCCTCAAGTCAGGGCAAACCAAACTTAAAACATTAATGGTATTCGCATAAATGGAGGATGTTAACACATTAATGACTTAGAAGACAACAGAACCGTAGAATTTATCCTTCAAGTACTTATTAAGTTAATGATTTCACATAAATAGGCTTGACACATTAAACTTGAGGCTCATGATAAAAAGGTCAAATACAAATTAATTGAATTTTAGACCAAACTCAAAATTTGAGGAGAACAAATCAGCTGTTTTTGTTACTTTGTTCCTATCCTGTTCTACGAGCATCCTTCCATTCATTTTTCTGTGAGTAGTAACAGAGTAATGAGAACAGTTTGATACAAACCCAATTTTGAGAGCAACTCAAATTTTATTTCGAGCGACTTGAGCCCTTTTCCTAAGCTATTTACTGTCATTTCCTAAAATCTTAAAATTGTAGATAAAAATTTCATTGTTTTGAAAAGTGAAATTAAAATAACATAAAGAAGCCCAACCTAAGCCTAACGGGGGATTCTTTAGTAACATTGTCTTGGTCGGCGGTAACATTGTCTCCTAATAAGAGTGAGTATGTAAGGCGCCAAAATATACCCTAGTTGAAATAATACATGTTTATGAAAGTACATGTATGATAGGAGTTAGAATTTTGCTATCCTTCCAGGGGGTATGTAGGTGTTACAGAGTAGGGAGATAGGAGTTAGAATTTTGCTATCCTTCCAGGAGGTATTTAGGTGTTACAGAGTAGGGAGATAGGAGTTAGAATTTTGCTATCCTTCCAAGAGGTATGTAGGTGTTACAGAGTAGGGAGAGAGCCCATAAGTATGGAAACACTACCCAATGACCTTGTTCATTTGTCTTCAACTTTGTCTATGTCTAGTATACCTTCTAGTGTAAAGTGTGTTTTGTCTAATCGTATAGAACATTTAGTAGAAATTACCCATGTTTCTGTAGAAAATCGTGTTTGTGGGTCTTCTTTACCTTTGTTGAGTCCTTACAGTATCTATTCTCGTGATCATTCTTAGACAAGAAGTATACGTACTATTTCGTCTACATCTAGACCAAAAGTCAGAGAAATAATCCAGAGTTTCAGATTGGAACAGTGTGGTCTTAGATCTACTACAACATAACAATATGTAAAGCTTGAGATACCAAAGGAGCTTATCTCTCTTTGGAGAAAATACAACCATACACATTTGCATATCGGAGTTATACGCCTTATTCTCACACTTTATGGAAGAAAGGGAATACCTACTATAGCTAGAATATTTCTTCTAGACACTGCTTACACAACATACTAAAATGTTTTGATTGGTACCTTGCTAACTACTCTCAACAATAGAAGTGTCATTCTGACAATAGCACCTGATTTCAACATTAGGTTAGATGATCTCACTTTATCTGAATGACTGCAAGTTTAGATGTTACACCCCACTCTCGCCGAACCCGAACCCGATATCGACAGTGATACCCGGATCCGTGCCCCGCGAGGGTGGCATGTCACATCACTTAACA
>JANZXP010000007.1:25545085-25564913 GCA_027576715.1 Erythroxylum flavicans | reverse complement strand
CATGAGATGTGGTAATTTACCACACCTGGACCCGTTTCTTTGGTCCGACCCGTTCTCTGGAAACGGGATGTTACATTAGATCCAGATCATTGGAGCAGATCAAGATCTTGCAGCCATCATGACTACTTATATTACCAGATGATCTATCGTTTGCAGAATCATGCTTTGGACCTCAACTTTCCAAATTCAACTTCGAATACTTTTTACATGGTTGTTGATCGTTCCAATGATCAGACTATTATTATCCAAGTCCCGAAGCAATTACCAGCAGTGGAGCTTGAAAAGTTGATGCTTACAGAATGGATCATCAGTTACCAGAAGGTGTTTCTTGCGCCTCGTTGACATTCTTTTCATACAACCACTCCATCGATTCTGAAGACATTAAAGGATGGAACAGTAAAGTTCATCTATGCAAGGCTCAATGAAGATCCATCTGGACCTTCTACATTAGGGGCTATTTTTCTGATACAACCCTTATTTTCTTATACGGAAGATAAATCTAGCCATTCTATTCATTATTTCAAATCTAATGGAGATCCGATTTTTGTAAGCCATCATCGTGGACATTTTGTATAAGGTGTTGACTCATCTATGTGCGAACTTGACTATGAAGTCTCTTTCAATCCTGAGTCAGACAGTGATGATGATAATCAGCGATATGCTAGATGACGAAGAAAGAAGGAAAAGTATAACTTTGATGTATGCATTCGTAATAGTATCATCCACATAAGGATGATTCAGATCCAGCTAATTCCAGCAAATCTATTAGTCTACTCATAGAAAGATTTAGACCTAAATCTCTTCGTGAGATGCTGAAGTCTTCTACTTGTCAAACTAAGCTAGCAATTCCTATCATTGCTCCTACTCCTATACCTTGAATGATGGTTAAGTCATATGAGGAAGATTTTCCTTCTCTACACAGGAGTACAGATGAAATAACTATGGTTATCTTTAGCCCTTATATTCGAGTCACATGAATCACTTCACAAGGAACACTTGTCTCACATCCTTCTGATGAAGTACTTAACTGGCAGACATCAAATGCAGTAATATAGAACAAAGTTCTTCAAAGAATTGATTCCAAGCTTGATAGAATCAATCAACAGACTTATGCTACTCAACATAAAGTTGACGCCGTCTCAAAACAGATCCAACATCTGTATCACTCATACAAAGCTCAGATCTAGCAACTTGACGTTGATCTTTGACATTACATTGCTATGCAATATTTTGGACCTAACTCCGATGTCAAAACTAGAGAACTCAGGAAGATACAAGGAATTATGCAACGTATGGAAGCTGATATGCAATATGCACAGTTTAAGACTGTATATGGCTCATCCTCTCCGGTATTTCCAAATTTACAGCCAGTATACACTCCTCTTTTGTATCAGACATATCAAGAAGAAGCTGACTATTGAAAGGTTTTCAAGTTCAATTATCCTTTGATCAAACAACGTATCCATCCTCAGGCAACTCAAGCAAAACCTAAAAAGCCAAAGTCAAAGCCAAAGCCTGAACCAATTCCTGAGCCATCACCTTCACATACTAAACTTGAACCAGTTAATCAGTGAAGTAAACCGTTACAGATTCATACACCTCCAACTTCTCCACCAAAGTCTCAACCTTCCACCTCTACTAGGAAGGATACAGCACCTTTGACAGAGTTCACAGCAACTCTTGCACCTACACTTGTTGCAGAAGATTCATTTATTCAATTAGATAAGTCAAAAGCTTGTTCTAAAGCCTTTGTCCTAACAACTGAAGTCTCTGCAATAATTTCTGAGTCATCATCTGAACAGATCTCTAAATCGTCTTCTAATTCCTCAGCCTAGTTAGCTGATATATCATACTTAGCTTAAATTCTGATGACTATGCTTGAACCTACTGAAGCTAAACCAGAAATAAGTTAGTAGAATCCACAGATACTGAACCTTTCAGACTTGCACCAGCACCACAAGCAGCACTAGTTGCACACACTCAGCCTACTTTAGGACCTTGGTTTACTTTTGACAATCCTCCCCCAAAGAAATGGAGAGATCGCTTGCATGAATTTGGTGCCCAGATAAATCTTCAAATGGCTCGACCAAATAATCTTTTACAAGATATTTTGTCTGAATTTGCCTCTCGTTTCACTGGTACTTTGCGAAAATAGTGGCAAAGTATTGACAACTATCGAAGACTTCAGTTTATCCAAGTCACTACAGTCAGAGCTCTTCTTGGAATAATTCATAAGGAATTCATTGGTGACTTTCAGTTTATAGATAAGCAGATCCGTTAGGAGTATTTTGCAATGAGATGCTGTTCACTTGACAAGCGTGATCTACAGAAGCATTTTTAACGTATGACGGAAAAGTGTTATCTATTGAATGAATGGAATAATGTTAATCTTCGATATACTTCTATCTCATTCCTTCCAGATCAATTGCAACCAAAACTACAAAGGACTATTGTTTTTTTACAAAAGGATATGACCAATCAGAGAAATTTACCAGCTGCTATAGCCTCTCTTGATAAGCTGTGTGATCAACATGTTTTATTCAAGAATATCATTAAAGGTGGTTCATTTCTCAAACAAGCTTGCAAGAAGTCTTATTTTTAGATTAAGTGCAAAGACAAGAAGAATTGTGATTGTAGCAACAAGAACAAATCTCATCACAATCATGTCTATCATCGACGAAAGTTCCGCAGACAAATGGAAGGCTACAAGCCACTAAGAAAAACTTATGTGAGAAAAGATGAAACAAAAAAAAAGTTTGTTCGATTCTTCAAGAAGAAGTCCCATTATTTTCAAAAAGTTGATCGATGTTTCCTCTGTGGACAACCAAGATACTTTGCACGAACTTGTCCTCACGAAAGCAAGAAAGATATCAAGTTATTGAAACAGATGCAATCAAGTTTGCCTATTCATTCTTAAAATAACTTTGAAGATCATATTAAGGAACAATCTACTGAAGATGAAGACACTAAGTTTGTTGTTTCTATTACGACCTCTAAAGATGAATCCTCTGAGGATGATTCTCTATACATTCATACTCCAGTTCAATGACTATATGTCCAGATCCAACTTTTCAAACAAGACAAATATGAACAACCTATCAGAGCTATTGGATTTATGGATACTGGATCCAGTCGTACGATTATGAAGCCCAACATTTTATCTTTTGAAGCATGGACCTCACATGATGAGTATTTTACAGCTGCAGACGGCAATTCATTCAAGATTGGGCTTATTACAAAGAGAAAGATTGAGATACGACTCTTTCCACAGTGTACGGCTTGGGCTAAAGTTCTTATAAGCAATCTACTTGGCCCAGATATTCTCATTGATATGGATGTCTATAGTAAAGCTTCACCTTTACAGATCTTACCTACAAGACTCAGCTATGAATCATTTTTCAGTCCCTACACTGAAATAAAAAATGTGTTTGAACTTTCTCAAGTTCCTACACCATATACATCACTGAGATATAAACTGTTAGACTATTTCCTAGACTACTGTCCTGAATCACATGCATTGTTTATTCATCCATATCCTCTTTAAAAAAATGCTGACTTTTTCATAAGTCTATATTTCAAAAAGAATGAGGATATCAATCCTACAAAAGTCACACATCTAGGAATGAACTATGATGATCTCAAACTCGCACAAGATGAGTGTGATATCCTTCTGAAGCAAGGACTTATTAAGCCTACAAAATTAGATTGAGCTTGCCAAGCATTCTATGTGAACAAACGTTCAGAGTAAAAGCACGGTAAAAAGATATTGGTGATTGATTATAAGCCTCTGAATGCATTCCTGCAAGATGACAAATTTCCTCTTCCAAAAATAAGTACTCAAGTACTATTTTTAAAAGAAGCAGTTGTCTTTTCTAAGTTTGATCTTAAAGAAGGATTTTGGCAATTGGGTATAACCGACTGGGAGGTACAAAACTGCATTCTGCATTCCCAATGCACAATACCAATAGACTGTTATGCCATTTAGGCTTAAAGTTGCCTCATCACTGTTTCAAAGAACCATGATCAAAATCTATAAGCTTATCCTTAATAGTGTAATCATTTACATTGATGATATTTTCCTGATCTCAAAGACCTATGAGGGGCATCAGGCCTTACTCCAATTCTTGGATCTTACTAAACAGTATGAAATTATGCTTTCAGCCTCTAAAAGCATCATTGGTACAACAGAAATTGAATTTCTGAGTATGCATTTCAAAGATGAATTCTACCAACTTGGCCCACATATTACACTAGAGCTGTTATACTTTCCTGATGAAAATCTCACTGTGAAGCAAATACAACAATTCCTCAGAATTGTAATTACATTCGTGAACTCATACCACACATGGCAGCTTACACTTCATACTTATCCAATTTGCTCAGACATAATCCACTATGGCCTCTCGATGTTTTTCTTCCTTTTTCTCATTATAAATTTTCTATCGGCCATATCAAAGGTCATCACAATACACTTGCTGATTTTCCTTATCGACCTACTAAACTGATCTTGTTGTTTTCATCCTCTCTGAATCATTTTATTCCTCTTTTTTGACTAATAGAGTTTCCCAAGTTTGCAAAATATAAACAAGATTTTCCTCCTTTGTTTTTTACTCCTCCAACTACTGTTACAGACCTTTTTTCCCTTCTTCATCAAAGTCTGTTTTATTATCTTCATCTTGCGCTTCTTAAATTTGATATTTTACCCACTCCTGGTTATTTGGATGCTCTTGCTTCCTACAAACTAATGTATCATCTTTATAATATTCTCCATGATATTACCTTATGGCATCTTTGGGCTTTATCTGCTTTATATGCTTGTTCGATCTCTCTGTCACCTCTCTATGTTTATCGCCACCTATCTGATCCTACAAATGTCAATTCTCTTTTATGGACTTTTTTATAATGGTTTCAATCATTATCTAAATGGCGTGTGGACATGTCTAAACTCTTAACTCATTATCACTTATGGGACACTATTTTAACTGATCATAAAGTTTATGCCATTTATATTATATATCGTCCTTATTGCGTGAGTACTTTTAGACATTTGTGTACACACAATCATCTCCAACAGAATGCACACAGTTAATGGCAGACTTATATTCTTTCTTAGACCAACTCAATCAATCTCCAAACTTGTCTGCATCTAACATCTGTACATTCCTTGGTCCATATTTTGGAGATACTGCTCTTCTTGCACCAATTCTTACTCCATCAATTGATCATTGGATATCGGTGACTCCCTCTAATTTTATCAAAATTCAAGCTGGTAAAGTTCCTTGCCCTATATATCGACATTGTACAATTTCAAGCATACCATCCAACCTTATCCAAGAGCCCACATTTGTTTCTAGCTCAGGACTTTCTACATGGATTGCAACTGATATCAGACACATTCTTGCACAAATTGACAATGACATAACCTTCACATATGACTTTGATTGTGATCATGACCTCACTTTAGCACTTTAAAGTGGGACTCGTCTTTTTAGAATTTTCTTTTGAGTCTTTTGATAAAAAAGAATCATGTGACCCACAAACTACTATACAAGATTCCTTTTTATCATTATACTTTTTGTTTTTTAAAAAGTTGTTTACTTTTTCAAAGTAGTTTTGTTAAAGGTGTGATGATTGCGCTTAAAGTTGCTTTCTTTTTTAAAGTTGTAATCAGCGTGTTTCTTGCGAGTTTTACTTTCCTGCCCTTACTTCGCTTATAAAAGCAAGGTTTCTCCTTCATTATAAGCACGACTATATTTGACAATTAGATTTGAATAAGTTTCATTTCAGTGAATATTAGTTTGAGTTTTTTCCATTCTCTCTAAGTTCTCCCGCCCTTGAAAGCTTAAGTCTTGAGTGATGTTACTATCTGTCATTATATAGAGACAAGTATGCTCCACACTCGCCTCTTTTGAGGATCTTGTGTATTAGAAAATCTAAAACAGTCTATGACTGCATAAAACAATTCCGCTGTGAGATTAAAGTTTAACGGGGAAAGAGTGTAGGTACTGTTGAGACTATTGTTTCAAAGGAGAAAAGGTGTTATGAGAGTGTAAGGTTTCTAAGAGGAAAGCTGAGAGTTGTGTGCTCATGGAGAGAAGGATTTTGTGTCTCGGCCATCATACCTGAAACTTTCTGATAGTCACAAGGTTCTTATGTTGTTCCACAATAGTCTACTAGAAACTGCAGTAACCTACAATTCGACTTTGGTTAGTTGATGGTCTACTCAAAGGTGGCGCTTTAGCTAGTTGGTTGTTGTACTTTTCCTGTGTGCCCTTCGGGATCCCGGTTGCTTCATCTGTACTACTGTGTAGAGAAAGAAAATCTTCCTCGTATGGCTTAACCATCATACAAGTTATAGGAGTAGGAGCACTGACAGGAATTGTTGGCTTAGTCTGACAAGTAGAAGATTTCAACATCTCACGAAGAGATCTAGGTCTAAATCTTTCTATGGGTAGACTAATAGATTTGCTGGGATCATCTGGATCTGAATCATCCTTGTGTGGATGATACTGTTGCAAAGGCATACATCGAGTTTTAGACTTTTTCTTCCTCCTTCGTCTTTTAGCATATCACTCATCATCATCATCATCACTGTCTGACTCAAGATTGAGAGAGACTTCACAGTCAGGTTCGCACATAAATGGGTCAATATCCTATACAAAATGTCCATAATGATGGCTTACATAGACCGAATCTTCATTAGATTTGAAATAATAGATAGGAAGGCCAGATTTACCTTCCGTATGAGAAAATACGGGTTGTATCAGAAAAATAGCCTCTGATGTAGAAGGTCCAGATAGATTTTCATTGGACTTTGCAATGATGGACCTTACCGTTCCATCCTTTAATGTCTTCATAATCGGAGGAATGGTTGTATCAAAAGAGTGTCAATGAGGTGTATAAAACACCTTCTAGTAATTGGTGATCCATTAAGTAGACATCAACTTTTCAAGCTCCACTGCTGGAAATTGTTTCGGGATTTGGATAATAGTAATCTGATCATTAGAACGATCAGCAACCATGCAAAGAGCATCTGAAGTTGAATTTGGAAAGTTGAGGTCCAAAGCATGATTCTGCAGACGATAAATCATCTGGTGATATAAGGTAGCCATGATGACTGTAGGATTTTGATCTGCTCTTGTGATCTGGACCTAAACTTGCAGTCATTTAGATAAAGTGAGATCATCTAACTTGATGTTGAAATCAGGTGTTATTGCCAAAATGACACTTCCACTGTTGAGAGTAGTCAGCAAAGTACCAATTAAAGCATTTTGGTACGTTGTGTAGGCAGTGTCTAGAAGAAATATCCTGGCTATAGTAGATATTCCCTTTCTTCCATGAAATATGAGAATAAGGTGTATAGCTCCGACATGCAAATGTGTATGGTTGTGTTCTCTCCAAAGAGAGATCAGCTCCTTTAGTATCTTAAGCTTTACATATTGTTCTGCTGTAGTAGATCTGAAACCACACTGTTCCAATATGAAATTCTGAATTATTTATCTGACTTTTGATCTAGATGTAGACAAAATGGTATGTATACTTCTTGTCCAAGAACAATAACGAGAATAGATATTGTAAGGACTCAACAAAGGTAAAGAAAACTCACAAACACGCTTTTCAACAAGAACATGGGTAATTTCTACTAAATTTTCTATACGATTAGACAAAACACGTTTTACACTAGAAAGTAGACTAATATAGACAAAGTTGAAGACAAATGAATAGGGTCATTGGATAGTGTTTCCATATTTATGGGATCTCTCCCTGCTCACTTTTATCAAGAGACAATATTACCACCGACCAAGACCCTGAAGGGCACACAGAGAAAGTACGAAAACCAACTAGCTAAAACAATACCTTTGAGCAGATCATCGACTAATCAAAGTCGAATTGTAAGATACTCCAGTGTCTGGTAGACTATTGTGGATGAACATGGGAACCTTGTGACTATCGGTAAGTTCCAAGTATGATGGCCGAGACACAAAGCCCTTCTCTCTACAGGCACACAACTCTCAGCTTTTCTCTTAGGAACCTTACACTCTCACAACACTTTTTCTCCTTTAAAACAATAGTCTCAACAGTATCTACACTCTTTTCCCGTTAAACTTTAATCTCATAGCGGAATTAATTTATGCAGTCATAGACTGTCTTAGACTTTCTGATACACAAGATCCTTAGAAGAGGCGAATGCAGAGCATGCTTGTCTCTGTATAATAGCATATAGTAATATCAATCAAGACTTCAGCTTTTAGGATATGGAGAACTCAAAGAGAATGAAAAAGCACTCAAACTAATATTCATTGAAATCAAACTTCTTCAAATATAATCGTCCAATCTAGTCGTGCTTACAATGAAGAAAAAACCTTACTTTTATAGGTGAAGCAAGGGCAATAAAGTAAAACTCGCAAGAGACACACTGATTACAACTTTAAAAAATAAAGCAACTTTAAGTATAATCATTACACCTTTAACAATACTATTTTTAAAAAGTAAACAACTTTCTAAAAAACAAACAATATGATGATAAGAAGGAATCTTGTTTAGTAGTTTGTTGACCACAATTCTCTTTCATTATAAGACTCAAAAGTAAATTCTAAAAAGATGAGTCCTACTTTAAAGTGCTAAAGTGAGGTCATGATTACAATCAAAGTCATCTATGAAAGTCATATCATTGTCAATTCGCTCAAGAATGTGGCTGATATCAGTTGCAATCCATGTAAAAAGTCCCGGGCTAGAAACAGAAGTGGGCTTTTGAATATGGTTGGATGGTATGCTTGAAACTGTAGAATATCGATATGTAGGGCAAGGAACTTCACCGGCTCGAATGTTGATATCACTAGAGGGAGTCAATGATGTTCAATGATCAAATGATAGAGTAAGAATTGGTGCAAGAAGAGCATATCTCCAAAATATAGACCAAGGAATGTATAGATGTTGGATGGAGACAAGCTTGGAGATTGATTGAGTTGGTCTAAGAAAGAATGTACGTCTGCCATTAACTGTAAACATTCTATAGACCAATCAAGGGTTGTTCGCCAATGTTGAAGATGATTGAGTATACGCAAATGTCCACAAGTACTCATGTAATAGAGACAGTGTATGATATAAATGGCATAAACTTTATGATCAGTTAAAGCAATGTCCTATAAGTGATAATGAGTTAAGAGTTGAAATATGTCCACACGCCATTTAGATAATGGTTGAAACCATTCTAAAAAAGTCCATAAAAGAGAATTAACATTTGTAAGATCAGAGAGGTGGCAATAAACATGGAAGGGTGACAGAGAGATAAAACAAGCATATAAGGTAGATAAAGCCCAAAGGTGTCATAAGGTAGTATTGTGGAGAGTATCATAAATATGATACATTAATTTGTAGGAAGTAAGAGCATCAAAATAACCGGAAATGAGTAAAATATCAAATTTGAGAAGTGTAAGATGAAGATAATAAAACAGAATTTGATGAAGAAGAAGAAAGAGGTTTGCAACAGTGGTTGAAGGAGTAGAAAACAAATGAGGAAAATCTTTTTTATATTTTACAAACTTGGGAAACTCTATTGGCCAAAAAAAGAGGAATAAAATGATTCAGAGAGGATGAAAGAAACAAGATCAATTTGCTATGTCGAGAAAGAAAATCAACAAGTATATTGTAGTGACCTTTGATATGACGGATGAAGAATTTATAGCGAGAAAATCATTTCTGCCATCGAAGAAATTGGCTATTGGAAAGATGCTTCTTGGGTTGACCAAGAATCTTCGGAAAGGAAGTGTTATCCATTTCAATGACAAAGTAATAAAGTGTAAGGTGGAAAACAAAATTTTCAATACCTCATTTAACAACTAAGATTTCTTTGTAACTGATGTGATAGTGACATTCAGATGCTCGAAATTGTTCACTAGCATCTGTCTGTAAAATATGTTGTCCCATGCCACAAATTTTTAAAGATAGAGGATCTTGACAGATGTGCTTTAAATGTTGGACAACTTTTATTTATTCTAAACGCCAAAGTGGTGGATTCCTTTTTGGTAACTTACATAAGAATGTAAGCTGCAACATATGGTATGAACTTACGGATGTAATTAACAATCTTAAGGAATTGTTGTACTTACTTCACAGTGAGATTTTTATCAAGAAAGTGTAACAACTCTTATGTAATATGTGGACCAAGCCGGTAGAATCCCTCGTTGAAATGCATACTCAAAAATTCAATTTCTGTTGTACCAATAATACTTTTAGAGGCTGAAAGCATAATTCCATACTGTTTAGTAAGATCCAAGAATTACTAGAGTAAGACCTGATATTCCTCATGGGTCTTTGAGAATACATCAATATAGATGATTGCAACGTTGAGAATAGGCTCGAAAATCTTAATTATGATTCTACAAATGTTAATTATGATTCTTTAAAACAGTGTGGGCAATTTTAAGCCTAAATAACATAAAAGTTCATTTGATATTGTGCATTAAAAATGTAGAATACAGTTTTATACCGGTGAACACGAAATTGCCAAAATCTTACTTTAATATCGAACTTAAAAAAGATTTCTTCTTTTAAAAATGATATTTGAGTACTTATTTTTGGAAACTTATAATCAATCAATAACATCAAAACTTGCCCAATGTCAAGTTGAAGGGTATCAAGTGCGAATTACATATTTTTAAAAAGCTATTATTTGATATAAACTGGTACTGGAAGAAAGTGCGTGGGAAAAAAGTTCTAGGGTACTAATCAATTTCAGATGTTTCATCCCTTTGTTTAAACTCGCGAGGGAGCTAATCAATTTCAGATGTTTCATATCTTTGTCTAAACTCGGGAGGGAGTTTTCTGGGTTTGAATGAGTCACTGCTAACTGAGGTGACCAAATCGAGGACGATAAGGTATTCAATTATTGCGAGGAATTTGACACAGGTGAAGAAAGGACGGGTTTTCATCCCAAAAAATCAGAGCTAAAGGTGAATGAGCCTACGAACGACCTCCGGTTATCCAATTCATTCCCAGTTTCGGCAGCAGACTCGAACCGATCGTTTGGAGTGAAGGCCAATATGGGGTGATCAACTGAAAAGTGAAAAACTATTAATATTTATATGATGAGAAACACAGGTTTTGATTCAATTCTGATTAAGGTAAACATCAAACAGGTTCTGAAAATCAAAACCATGACTAGAGTTTTTATGTATGTGTTTGTTTGTCTATTTAACATAGGGAAGGTCTATTGAATCTTCTGGAAGATCCCAGTTATCCTCTTCTTCATCATCAATTTGTTTCCTTCTAAGATCTTCCTTTTTGATCTGGACTCTTGGTTTTGGGCGTCTGACGTTTGAGATTAAGAAAAAAACCACAATTCATTTGATAACCAAAGAACTCGAACTAGAACTCGAATCCACTAAAAACTCAAAAACTAGAGAGGCAAAAGAAGAATAATAAGTAAACGAACCTTTTGCGATTCCTTCTGGCAGCGTCTCTAGTTTTTCTCTTCTTCTTGTCCTGAGAGTTCTCGAAGAATCTTCTCCTTTTCGACTCCTGTACAATCCCTGCCCTTAAAACAGATCTTCTGAACCGATTCACAACACTGTCCTCGGGTTCGTTCTCATCCACTTTGATCTGCACGTTGAAGTAGCCGGATTTGAAGTAAAAGATGTTAGAATACGCCATCGAAGGGCACACTGCGCTTGCTACTAGATAGTTATCATCGATAGACGGTGGTGTTATGGTGGCCACTAGTGGTGTCAAAGTGGAGTTGGAGAGCGTGTTTTTTGAGAACTGAAGGTTATGAGGCCGGAAGGAGAGGTGAGCGCGAGGCGGTTGCGGCGGCGAGATGCAGAGGGAGGAGGTGAAGAAATTGGAGAGGGAGTGAAGGGCCATGAGACGCGCCGAATATTGTCACTCCCTACTCTTGCTCCTTTCTTTCTACAGATTGGTCCCACACAGGAAGTGCCACGTCATCACGCAGATATTGACCACGTGGCACTTTCTTCCCGTAGATTCTTGTAATAGGTTGAGTCTGACCGTTCATCTGAGGGGCTTATTCGTGATAGTAGAGGTGCTTGGCGTGGAGGTTTTGTAACGAATATTGGCTGGAGCTTCTTCGTATCTGCTGAACTCTGGGAAATTTTTTCCAGTCTCATACTTAGCTTGAAATTTTGACTATCGTCGAGTTGAATTAGAAGTAGATTCTCTAGTACTGATTAATCTCCTGTTCTCCTCTACTAAACGGACAATGTCTTCCAATTCTCTAATTATAGGTATCAACAAGCTATTTACTCAAAAGTGGATAGTTTTATCTCGTCATACTGATAGGAAGGCATATGACTGACTCGTCAATGTTACTGTCTATTTTGAATTGGAGATTACTACTATTAATATAGCACCTATAAGATGACTCTTTATCCTTCTAACGGATATGTTTGGAGTTAACTTTCCTAAATTAATTATGTAATTTGTTTCGTTTATTTTTTCCCTTGTATTAAAAAAAAAAACAAAATTTTCATTACAAAATGAAACATTCAACTTCGGGCAGGCCGAGCTGAGGTTGGGCAGTCCAACCCGAGCCAAGCTCGGTCAAAAATCTAACCAACTTCAGCCTGATCCGTTTATTTCAGGCCACCAAACTCAGCTGTAATCCCTAGGCTGAAGCTTGTTGGATTAGCCTTAATTTCAAGCAATTGAAATTGAATTTAAACTTGGTTGATTGAGTTCAGGTTTTAGTTCAGGTTTGATTGAGTTTTTTCTCAAGCTCGAACCTATGAATAAATTTTGGACTCAGAGCTGGATATCAATATAGCTCATTATCATTCCGAATTGCAATTGAATTGGTTAGTTCAAGAAGAGGGACCTGTACTGACTTTCCTGGAAACTGTACAAAACAGAAATGAATGCATAACACGAGAATAATTTAGTATTTAGCACTTGAATGTGGAATTTTAATTGTCCCCTTTATGATATCAGAAGGAAGAAGATCAACACTCTTGGCCTTGAATGCAGTTTTTGCAGACTCTAGAGCTCTGGAAGCTTGTAAGGCCATCTCAGCATGAAGTTGGAGACATGTTAAAGCCATCTGACAGAAGAAACGTTACTTTCAGAAAATTCGAAGAAATAAAAAAGATGTTCTAGTGTGCCTTGATGTTTAAATTTCCAACATCGTAGCCAAAGTCTGACATTTTGATATATAGCAATCCGTAAGTACTCATAAAAGTACTCAACAATGTGAACGTACTACGTTGCTAAAGATAAATGATGGAAGCATGACTTTCTCACTTACAGTGTAGCACTCTCTATCTACATCTGACTCAGCTATATCAAGTGCCCATGTGCGAATCCATTCGAGTCCTTCGGAAACTTCAAGGTTTCCTTCTGCCACGGCTGAAGCAACAAAAGATGGATGAAGAGATATCAATACGCATGAGGCTGCAAAAAGGACGGCTCTTCTAACATATGCTTCCTTGTGATGGCATATCTCCCTGCAAAAATTCACCGCTGCTATGTTATACAGCTGATCTTTTTTCTAAACAACTAAGCAACCCCATGAAAGAAATGCCAAGGTAAACCATGGCCTCTGGTTGGGGAAAACTAATAACCAATAAGCATTCCACACATCCTGATCAGGATTTTGCACCACCTCAACATATCATTTGGGTCTGCATTACAAAAAGAATTGTAGCAAATTGTTGTCAAATATACCTGGATCTTAGCATATCAAGAAGAAGAGGAGCCAATGCAGACGCCTCAGGATGCATAGAAGTACATTTGATACAAACCCCAAGCATATAGATGAGTTTCCCCAGGACAATAAAATCCCTATCAAGCAAGTCAACGCCGTGCCTTTTCTTATCAAAACCCTCCATGGCAGGAAGCATAAAAGCTGCCGCGTAAACAGGAAACTTGTTGTGGGACCAATCAAATTGATTTTCTAGAACACTAGTTGATCTGAGGCTCCATCGCCGTGTCTTCCCTGTTTTTATCTGACCGGATTTTGGTGGAAGTTCTCTCTCATATCGGTTAGAATATTTGAGCAAACTACCCATTTCAGAGACTTCTTTCCAGGGACTAGCACCAGGAGGTCCATGGTTACTAGGCAAGAACCAGGGTTGAGTCTCTGATATAGTTGATATGAAGGCTCTTGATTGATGTCTAGGTTTCATAGCCCTAGCCTCAGCAAGCTCCTGAGCTGCTTCAGTCATTACATCTAGGATCATTATACGTTGGCTGATGTCTACATTTGGTGAATATAACATTTTGTTTAGAGTATCAACTGATTTGAAAGGACAAGTGACAAGTAATGCTATCAGAGCTCGTTGTCTTTTTTCTTCAGCTGAGTCTTCTTCACCTTCTACTGTCACATCAGAACATCGAACTTGTACTAGAATTCTAGTAAGGTCAGCTGCTATGTGTGTGAGTTCATCAGGTGCTGCTCGCACAAGCTTTTCGACAACGTCAAGTGCTCTCTCTACCTGCAAAAAATATCATGAATAACAAATTAGTTAAGAGAATTTTCTGTTGTCAAATTGAAGAAATTAATAATATTCTTGAAAGAAAAAATCTTGATTTTCTTGTAATCAAATATGGAGCACTCTGTGACAAATAGAGCAAGAAATTCTAGCTACCCTTATATAGATCAAGTATAATCATATCCAAATCTGACCAAATCTGAAAACTTGCATGAAAATTGAATTTTGCAGTTGGAGTAACTGCTATAATTGACAGATAAAATGAATTGCCTTACCCCATCTGCATCATCAGATTTTCTTAGGGCCTTAACTACATCAACCAACTGTGTAATATTCTTTTTGAGATCGGTATCATCATCTCTCAAGTCATATGGCTGTAGAGATGAATCACTGGAGGACTCAGAAGTCTGACTCACATCATCATCCTCATCACTATCAGATATTGATTCATAATTCAGTGTAGCGGGATCGATAATCTCATCTGGATCAACCAACTTAAATTCAGATGATCGCTTGCTTTGACCTTTTGAATTTTTGCACATCCTGTCATTGATTGTGCAGCTCAGGTTGCTTTCAGGCTCAGAATTTGCCACCTTTTTAGTCTCACTATTATTAGAGGTAGCTAAAGAGAGAGTTTCCTTGGGAGGTTTAATCAATCCCAACTCCCAGTCAATGGTCTCACCGGCACCACTATCATCAAGGTAGAGAGGATTGCTTGGGTCAATGACCTTAGAGAACACCAAAGCAATGTTGCTAGCCATTTTCCGTACTACATGAGTAGGACTCTCCAGCCTAGCTGTCAGCAATAAAGACTAGTCATAAGAAAAGTACAAAACCCAATCATACAGAAATATCTTGCAGAGCAAAGGAAAAAGAGTATACAGCTAACTCCTTGAAGAATCGAGTGCATCACATCCTTGGATACATCTAATTCCTCTTTAGACATCTTTTCCATGCAAAGACCAATAGCAGCAGTAACATCTGTATTTCAGATTAAGAGACAACCGGATTGAATGAAGTAACTTGTATTAAGAGACCAGTCACATATGGCGGGAGGAAAAGGGGTAAGGAGGAAAGTTTTGAAAGAATGGAAGTCTTCATAGATAGGCTACCATTTCTATACTTGTTGTCCAGAGATTATTAGCATTGATATTGTTATAATTACACCTATAATCTCTCCTATAATTGAGAGATTTCATAGAGTTAATAGCTAGATTACTTCCTAAATAGTCCTACGAATTTTGTATATAAACCCTTGTTCCTATGTACACAACAGTATGTGATAAAAATTATCTTCAACTTTCAACAATTCTAATGAATTTAGTGACACAGAAACAGGTGGCCTATCCAAATCTGATGGGTGGAGCACCAAGGACTTCCTGAGTGACCCTGGACTTTCTTTGCAAGGTCCAGTATGGATATCCCCACCAGATAGTGTATATGATAGTAACTCAGAATCGGAGATTATCTCCCCTGGAGCAAGTTTACCAGATGACTTCATTGATCAAGCAGAAATGATTTATGCTTATGGATCTAAAAGCATGGCAATGACTGATTTGGTCAGTTGTATTATATCTTCTCAAACTGATTATCAAGAAACCTCAAATTTTGATCAGCCCATATCTAGGCATGAGGAGGTGAAAACAGGTCAGCTCAATCATATGACAACATTTGATGAGTTAAATGAACATGCAATAACTATGACATCGCCGGATGGTAAAGTTATAGCCATTCCTCTAGAGTCTTCACAACCTCTGGATGTAGAAAGGATTGAGGTTAAAGGTGATCAGACAGCCTCAGTAAACAAAATTAAGATCGAAGATAACAATCATGAAGCTCCTCAACCTGCTCTTCTGAGTGGCGGTCGAGTCACCAGAGGTAATGTTGATTCTGGGGCTCTTCACTTATTGTTTGATGCTTTAATATGTATTTTTTGTGCATTTCATATAATGTAAATCGAGAACACACTTTTGTTATGTTCCTTTGAGATTCTCCTCGGAGATTTGACACCACCAGGGGAGAGAACAGTTAATCATGCCAACCGGTGGGAGGTTAGCCGATAAAGAGGGATCCGCTGTTGTACGCCTTGCTTTTTCGCCCTTATGTGGACAATTTTAAGAGTCATTGCCCTTGCACTTCACTCCCACCTTCATGGCCACTAAAGTTTTGTAGGGAGGTTTTTAGTTGGTCCTTGAGTTTTCACACAAGAAAACAATCACACACAAATAAGTACTATTTGAAGTTGATTCTTATGAGACCAGCAAGTTGTTCACATCAAAACATGATTTTCTGTGAAAGTTTGTGATTTGACCTCTACTCTTTAGAAGAGACAAACTAAGTGTATAAACTTTTCATCCGATGTAAACTTTTCTTGTGAGTTACCCTGTCATTACGTCATTTTTTTCATTGCTTTCAAGGAGTGTCCACTGGCAAAAGAATTGCTAATGAATAAAACAATCTATTATTAGTATGTGTTGATTACTTGTATTGCTGTGTTATTGTTTTGTCTTTGGGTGTTTGTCAGGCAAATAATAGTCTACTAATGCGATAACCAATATACTGGCTTTGATGCTTTCGGTCATGTTTACTATATCTGAGACTGAAATGACTTGCATTCTGATCTTCTTTTTCGTATTTTTTGTGAATCTTATAGGTAAAAATGCTTATGCAATGTCAGTGCTAAAGCGAGTTGAGATGAAAATAGATGGTGGAGATATTGCTGACAACAGGTACCTAGTGTATATTAAATCCTGCATTATTTTTGAAATTCGTATAGACTAGTTATATTTTGCCTTTTCTTTCTCCAACAAACCATATATTTTGTCTCAGAGACATTAGTATTGGGGAGCAAGTGGATTATCTACTTAAGCAAGCGATGAGCATAGATAATCTTTGCAACATGTATGAAGGTTGGACCCCATGGATCTGAACCTGTGTTTAGTCAGTGGTCTTGAATGTAAGGAGTGTTGAGCATTTGTGCGGAATTCCATTTGCTCGTGACACTTCGTAGACTTCTTGGTCAGCCTTGTGCCTACATGGATATCATGATTATCACCCCATGTATGGAAGCCTCCTTTTTTGGCTTCAGAGTCATCGATTACGAGCACTGTCGTGGGAATTGTTCCTGCTTGGTGATTGGTAAATTTCGAACTGCACCGACCATGCGGTGCGTTCAGCCCATGGTTTCCTTTTAAGGAATTCAACCTCTTTCAGAGGCCATAGCCTAAAGCTTGGAGAAGATGAGTTTTTGCTGACGAGGACTATGCCTGAAGCAATACACGCGGGGCCTCCATATGAAAGTTTGTCCCATTAATCACAACCTTATCATGTGTGATATGCATGACATCTGCTGCCAAGAGGGTTACAATTCATCACTTCACAGCTAATCTCCAAGATGTGCCTGGAAGAAGAATCACATTTGCCAATTATCATGACATACGAGTCATCAATGATCTGATCAGATGCTGCAAAAATTTCATTTTTCCTGAAATGCTTTTATGTTGCAAATAAAAGTATCCAGCTTCAACTCTTAATGGAAGCTAGTACATCATTTGCCCAAAATCCAAATCACACCCAAGTCTCTAACTTGGGCTTGTCCCAGCTCTGATGCCAACATTGTCTGCTTTTTCATTCTGGGCCTGTATATTTTTAGTATGAGCTAGCTAGTATGGTACGAATTTATGATGTGTTCTGATGAATAAAATCTCCAAGTCAATTTTCTGGATACATAGCATGAAAAGCATCTGTAGTATGTTTATGTAATTATTGGTTGGATATTTACCAACACCCTAAATCCTATCTCTTGAGTTCTTTCTCATACATTTGTATTCTATTCTGCTCTAGCCAATTAATCTTTAGAACCCTTTTGAAAATATCTTTTCCACAGATGATAAGATTGGAAAAAAAAGGAAATAAGTAAAACAAAAAGCAAAAAACAGGTCAATGCCCCTTGTATCTGAAGAAACAGGAAATTCTGAAACCAGCAGATATTTGCACGTTCACCAAAATCCTGGAGAACCTGTGGGGCCTGTATCTAGATTATAAAAATCCCAAATACCGCCAGCTTGCCCCAGTTTTCAGAAATTCTATTGGAAACAAACAACGAAGGTTGACTTTAGGGACCAGTGGGCGACACAGATATACATGCCTACTTGGTAACCAACAAAACCACTGCTCAACTTTTCTTATATAAAGTCCATGAAACCAAACCCTCTCAACATCTCAAACCTTCAAAGCCTTCAAATATCTTGATTGACTCTTAAGTCACTCTGGTCTTATAGTCCCTTTAGTCTTCAAAATTGCAAGATTCCTTTTTTATCAGCATGTCGGCACTTATTGATATTTGGACTAGTGAGCTTGCCAAGCTACGTGAAAAAGACTCGAACCCCACAAACACAGAGCCTGTCAAGGTTGGGGGGCATGTACAGAAAAGGAGGAGTTTTACTGAGTTATTGCAAAGCATGGGAGTCAAGTCATCACCTAAGTTCGCAATATCTGAGGCTTCCCTTTCAATGCTTGTTGAGTTCTTGAGTGCTTAGGGAGAGAGTTGCTACTTGCAACTACGTTAACAGTCTTTTGATTGTGTTTTATCTTGTGTTATGTTCTGTATTGGTGTAATGAACATATGAAGTTCAAGTTTTTATGAATTGCAAACTGGAAATGGAGCTGTTAGCTTTAGGATACAGATCATGTTCAAGTAAGGTCGAAATGAAGTTAGATGTAAGGTTAAACCAAAGCAATACCAATACATTAGAACTGTGCTGAGGTTGTCATTTCGAGGACATCTTCTGTGGAACTAAAAGTTGACAGTAAACCAAACAGACACAACTAATCACTGTCTGAAACTATCCAATGAACTGTGTCTCTGAGATACCTAATGATGTCATATCACTTATGTAAAGACATATAGAAGAGATGTTTCAAAATATCCGAAAAGAGAACATTTTGATAGTTTTTGTTCCTATCCATCTGTTGTAATTTATCCTCTGAAAGAAGATATTTTTGAGCCATGTATGAAGCTAGCCACGTTATTTTGCAGAACATGAACCAAATTTGTAACAGAAGTGTTTTGTTGTCTTTGTTACAAAACATAGCTCATGATTAAGAATGTCTAATGCCATAGAACCAAACCAGGATACCCCATAAAAGCTTTTGGATCTTTTGTTTTAGTTTTTGACTTTCAAAAACAAACTTGGGAAAATTTCTACGAACAAAAACTGATAAAACCTGTGAAGTTTTTGGATCAGTCAGTGTCAGGCTTCAGAAATGCTTTTGAGAAAAAAATTGAAAACCAAAAGGCAGACAGAATGACAGCTGTGGGATTTGAACCCACGCCCTTTCGGACCAGAGCCTAAATCTGGCGCCTTAGACCACTCGGCCAAACT
>JANZXP010000007.1:25511830-25544985 GCA_027576715.1 Erythroxylum flavicans | reverse complement strand
CCGGGGGGAGGTGGGGGGTAATGATCGTCAGATTAAACGAACGAAGGAGATAAATTCCGTAGTCTTCCATCTCCTTCGTCCTTAGTATATACAAATAATGAGGTATTATTTTAATTACTTGTAGTCCGCATCAAGTCTCATCTACATACTAGTGTTTCAGGTCTTTTTAGTCTTTCCTTAATAAAGAAGTCACCTTTTTGAGTGTTTATTAGGTATGGCAATGAGCGGGACACCGAAAAATTGGCCTAGGCCTAGCTTGAGACCCGGTTGGGTCGGGGAACCAGCTTGAATTCTTTAATTTTTGAATTAAATTTTAAAATTAATTTAATTTATAATTAAAAATAAAATTATAAGCAATAAAAAAGATTAAAATTAAAGTTATCTGAAAGGACCCATCGTGAATTCTATTTAAACAATCTTTATTTTAATCTGTTTCAGTTCCTGTAGACTCCAATCTTAATTATGGAGCTTTTCATTGTATTTTAAAATTATTCGGTAGCTTTTCCGCTATTCGGAAGAATTTTCGAATTGAACCCAAAAATTACTGAATGTCACCAAAATTGTTCGGATTTCATTCAAAAGCATCACTTAAATCTCCAAAGCACATTTAACAACTTTTAAAGCTCGTTCGGATTCATTTCGTAACTTTTCAAAGTGTTCAGAAAATTTTCAAAAAAATTTTGGTCGAGTCCAGAACTATTTCTAGTTTATCTGTGATTTCTGTTATAATTTTAATAATGCATTTAAATGGTTAACTTATTCTAGTACACCATAAATAGAGCATACAATATAAAATGCATGTATATCACATTACACAATATAATCATCGAACTAGAATGGTGCAATTAAGCATACATGTTCAAAACAAGTGGGGATTTTGAGATGATTATATAAGTGTTTTGCACTTTTACAAGCTTTAGAAAATTTTGGGTAGATCAAAATACGGTCGATGTGTTGTCGAAATTTTTAATAAAAATGATCAAAAGAACAAAAAAAAACTCCACTGCAATTTAATGTTAAGGCTTTTTGGTAAAAAGGGCAATAGGCTTAGTTCTACTAAACTTTTCTAGCTATATCAAATATCAACTGGAGGGCCACTGTGAGTTACCGGGCAGATAGCCTAATCATTTTAGGATAGGGGCTTGTCCAAAAACCTGGAAAACACATTTTAAAACACTTCTAATATTTAATATATCATCTCAACTTTTGAAATGGGACTTCAGGTCCACATCACAAGTAATCACAAACATACAATTCTCAACATTTTAAAAATATCATTAAGGATTAAAGGACCTTGAATTTCATTAAAGAAAAGAGATTTACTGTAACACCCCACTCCCGCTGGACCCGAACCCGATGTCGATGGTGATATCCGAGTGGAAACGGGATGTTACATTTACAATCCCAAGGATGTTTACAAGATCACACTTTTAAACCTTTTTCAAAAATAATGCACAATATATATACAAGCAACTAAGCTAATTTCAAGCAAACAATTCGCAACATTTTAAAAATATCATTTAGGATTAAAGATCACGTAGTTCATTAAGAAAAAGAGATTTACAATCCTAAAGATGTTTACAAGATCACACTTTTAAACCTTTTCTAAAAATACTTTTACAATATATATACAAGCAACTAAGTTAATTTCAAGCAAACACATACATAAGAAAGATAAGACAAACACAGTAGTACCCAATGATACAACTAATCCTGTAGTCGAGTTTCAATTATTGCGGGACCTGTATGCATACCTTGGATGATTTGTTTAAAAACATAAAATATGGGTGAGTTAAACGAGTTCAGTGAGTATAATCAATTTATTAAAAACTAACTTTTTATAATAATATAACTTAAAATATTCTCATACAATCATAAAGCTCATGATAAAATAATTGTCATAACAATTCACTCGTGCATCATAAAATCTAATAATCTAATAACATGTCGTAAAATACTTCATTTTTTGAAGTTACTATTTCAAAATGCCTTTTTGAAATTAAACTCATAATATAAGAATTTCCATTTTTTATTTTCTTTTTTCCTTAATCATTAAAGAGTGTTGACAATAAGTTTTCAAAAGAAATTTGATATAGCAAATAAGTTAATCACTAGAATTGGTACCATACGGTGTCTCTCAAATTACTTTTAAAAATAAATAGTGATGCCTTTATTATTTATTATCATGAACTTCTTATACGATATAGCTCACCAAAAACTTCTTTACACCATGGTACCCTTAGGCATAAGGTCACAAAGCTGGCTCTGCTTCGCTTACCCTTGACTGGTTAACTACCAGTTACGAATCTTGTTCTGTATCGCTTACAGTAATAAGTTAACCACTATAGATTGGTAGTTACGGAGCTAGTTTTGCATCGCTTACCCGTAATAAGTCACGGAGTTGGTTCTGCATTGCTTATCTGTGACTGATTAACTACTATTTACGAAGCTAGTTCTACATCGCTTACCCTTAATAGGTTAACCGTCATAAATATACTGGTATAATAACATATATAAAGTCTAACGATATACTATAGGCAAAAGTAACTCTTAAATTTACAACTCATCTTATTTTCTAAATCAAGTATGGGATGATTCATAATTGAATCATTTAAATGTACCTCCCAATTATATAAAACTCAACTTTTAAATTAAAACTCATATGTTGTCAAAGGATACACTTATGCTATCAATATTCACTTGTAAAATATCATTTGTATAAAACTCAGCATAAATATTCATTTTATGAATAAATGAAAACCATTTGCATAAAATCAATTTAAAGAACACTCACAAGTCATTAATTCTTTTGCAAAAAATTGTCATATAAAACAATTAAAATACACTCACATGTCATCAATTCTTTTGTAAATAATTTAATAATATAAAACACATAAAATACACTCACAACTTTGCGAACTTATCTGCAAGCACACTTACGCGTTCTGTGCCTCTCCTTTACTTACATAAAGCATATTTCGCTTAGGCATTTATTTTTAAATTAGGAAATAAGACATTAAAACTATATATTCGGTTAAACTGAATTCAAGATTTGTATCTAATCGTGTAACACGTACTCTAATCGTATTTCTGCTTACTTCTATAAGCTAATCTATTGATCATCGTTTTCAAATATAACTTCAAAAGTCACTTCAATATCATATTTTACCCATTCTAACTTACTAATTTCTTCAAAACACAATCTTACTTAATTTAATTCACCATAGTATGATCATGCATGATGAGTTACGGTTTTGACCTATGTGTAGAATCCATATATCCACTTGTTCCTTACTTCTCACATAGCAAATGTTCAACTTAGGCTTTGAAATCTTTTAGACATTTGTTCCCTTAAATCTTTAGTTTCCATATCATAAAAAATCATGTCATTTCAACTTCTAAATCATAAGAAATGCACCAAATATTGTTTAAACACAATGGCAGTATCAGGTTATCATTTTCAATCTCAAACTTCGATATCATTAATCCAGAAGTAAGTCTATGTCTCTTCTAAAGATTTTTAGTACTATGTCTTAAGTTTCAATTTCAATTGGAATCACGCAATTTGGAGGGCTATATCCTAAGTTATGGTCAAAACAATAGGGATGGTTCAAGTGATCCGATAATTAAAAACAAAGTTTTACTAGACATAACTCTTTTTCTTGTCATATCCAACCCTTAAATGCTTCCAAATTTATTATCTACTATATGGAAAGTAAAAAATCATCATTTGTCTTACATGAATCTATCCCACTCAAAAGCCCCAAAACTAGAAATTTAGGTTAGGAAACTTACCACTTTCTTTCAATCTTTTGGACAATTGAAGAACACTTAGTCTTGATCAAGCTCTCTTTAATTCATGCTCCAAAACCCATCAAAAATTAGCTGCACCCTCTTTCTTCTCTCCTTGGCTAAAACTTAACTCTTTCTTCTCTTCTTTTTCTTCTTTTGTTTCACTCTCACGTATATGTTGAAAAAAAGGAAGTAATTGGTCTTACTTTACTCCTTTAATATCTTTTAGTGCATTACATGTGACATCTTCTAATTGGTTTTTTTCTAATGACTCGTCACTATTCAATTAATCATGCTTAACCCTCAAGAAAGCTTATAATTGGTCTTTAGGTGTGATTCACTAATCCATTTACACCATTTTACACAAAAAGACCAAATTGCCTTTTAATAACATGTAAAAAGACTAAATTGTCCTTTATTGAATTTAATTCATTAATTAACTGAATTAAATTTGGAAAATATTCCATAATCGTCTTATTTTTAAATTGACCATGAAATACTCTAATTGGGGTCAATTCTTATTGATTGGATGCTTAAAAAGTTTTCGAATGGGTTTAAAATAATCAATAATATTTATTTTCCAAAAAGGGCATTTTAGTCCAATAATTTTGGATTATTCAAATTATATTCAAACAATTTTCATTTTGACCTGTTTCAATTTGTAGGAACTCCAATCCATGTTTTGGAGCTTTTCATTGTATTTTGTAATTATTTGATAATTTGTTGGTTGCTTAGAAGAATTTTCAGATTAAATCTGGAAATTACTGAATGTCACCAACATCGTCCGAATTTCATTTAAATGTGTCACTTAAATCTCCAAAGCACATTTCGGGGTTTTTAAAACTTGTTCAAACTTATTCTATAGCTTTTTGAAGTTTTCATAAATTTTTCGAGAAATTTTTGATTGAGTCTAAAACCATCTCTAGTTTATCCGTGATCTCTATTATAACCTTAATAATTCATTTAAACGCTTAACTTACTCTAGAATATCATAAATAGAGTATCCTCTATAAAATGCATGTACAATGAATTACATTCAATAAAGGACAATTTGGTCTTTTATATGTCATTACAGGGCAATTTGATCTTTTTGTGTAAAATGGTGCAAATGGATTAGGGAGTCACACTTAATGACTGATTATAAGCTTTCTTAACAGTTAAGCATGATTAATTGAACGATGATGAGTTATTAAAAAAATGGATGTCATATGTAATGCACTAAAGGATATTAAAGGAGTAAAGTAAGACCAATTGTTTCCTTCTTTCAACATATACGTGAGACTGAAACAAAAGAAGAAAAAGAAGAGACGAAAGAGCAAAGTTTCGACCAAGGAGAGAAGAAGGAGGGTACAACTGATTTTTAATAGGTTTTGGAGCATGAATTGAAGAGAGCTTGATCAAGACTAAGTGTTCTTCAATTGTCCAAAAGATTGAAAGGAAGTGGTAAGTTTTCTAACCTGTTATGGGTAAGCATTTAACCTGTTACGAGTAAGCGATGTATAGCCAGCTCCATAAATAATGTTTAACCAGTCAATGTAGAACCAGCTTGACTTGTTACAGGTAAACAATGCAGAGCCAACTCTGTAACTACCGGTTCATAACAATTAACCAGTTGTGAGTAAGCAATGCAGAACAAGCTCTGTGACTTTATGCCCAGTGCACCATATGGTAAAGGAACTAGTGGTTGGCTATGTTGAGTAAGAAAATTTATGACAGTAATAATGCCGCCATTATTTATTTTAAAAGTGATTTGATAGGGTACCATATGGTACCAATTCTAGTGGTTACTTATTTTCAGTATAAAAGTTTTCAAAAAACTTATTTCCACCAATGTTTATTGTTTAAGGAAAATAAAAAATGGAAACTTTTATATTGTAAGTTTAATGTCAAAAAACATTTTGGAATAGCATTTTAGAAAATTTGAAATTATGTTTTACGAAATATTATGTTATTACCAAATATGATGCGCGAATAAATTGTTATGGAAAACGTTTTACCATAAGCTTTATGATTATATGGAATACTACAGTTATATTGTTATGAAAAGTTTAAGTTTCTTGTAAATTGATTACACTATCTGAGCTCATTTAGTTCAATCTTATTTTTATGTTTTTAAACAAACCACCCCAAGTATGGATACATGTATTGCAGTAATTAGGATTCCGCTTTAAGATTAGTTGTATCGTTGGATGCTGTTGTGTTTGTCTTATTTTTCTTATGTATGTGTTTACTTGAAATTGGCTTAGTTGGTTGTATATATGTTGTAAAGTATTTTTGGAAAAGGTTTAAAAGTGTGATCTTATAAACATCTTTGTGATTATAAATCCCTATTTCTTAATGAAATACGAGGGATTTGACTTTCAATGATATTTTTAAAATATTGAAAATTATATATTTGTGATTTGAACTTGAGGTCCCATTTTAGAAGCTGAGATAGTATATAAAATGTTAGAAGTGTTTTAAAATGTGTTATACTGTTTTTGAAACTTTTGGGGAAATCAAAATAAAAAATGTTGTGTTGCAAAAATTTTCAACAAAATGATAGAAAAAAGTTTCTCATTATTGTTTGTGCTTTTAATTATTAAATTATAAAAGGTTTTAAATAGTTAAACAGCTTGACTTTGCAGAAATCCTTTGGTCGAATTAGATATCGATTGAAGAGCTACTATAGGATCGTTGAGAGGACTCCACTCGAATTTCGGAAGGGGAACTTTAGATTAGGTTCTTTCATTATCAGTTTAATTAATTGAAGTTATATTGACACTAATATGTTCAAAAAAATACAAAATAAAAGTACTTAAGTTGAATTAATTTATTTGAATTTAATAATAACCTTTTGTTGATATCATACCTTCCTCTTTTATAAAAAAAATAGATGTGATAAGACCTTTAATCATTTGTAGGTTAAAAATAAAATAATTAGAATTTGGTAGCAGAATATATATTATCTTATATACATGCATGGAATTTGTCACAAATTTTAAATGTTTTCATGAATATTTACAAGCTGCTTGAATACTTTAATTTTTTAATTAAAATTTAAAATTAAATTAATTTATAATTAAAATAAAATTATAAGCAATAAAAAAGATTAAAATTAAAGTTATCAATTTAATTAATTGAAGTTATATTGACTCTAATATGTTCAAAAAAAATACAAATTTAAAAGTACTTAAGTTAAATTGATTAATTTGAATTTAATAATAGCATTTTATTGATGTTATACCTTTCTCTTTTATTAAAAAATAGATGTGATAAGACCTCTAAACATATTTAGTTTGAAAATAAAATAATTAGAATTTGGTAGAAGAATATATATTATATTATATACATGCATGGAATTTGTCAAAAATTTTAAATATTTTTGTGAAAATATTTACATTCAATCAAAACTTCCTGGGATATATGTGATAATGTGCTTAGAATCTTTTTCTTCTTTGGATGATTATCTAAATCGTCAATTTTTAAATAATATAATAATAATCATTGTAATTAATTATGATTATTTAAAGAGAAACTTATAAAATAACAATTAGTGATTATAATGAAAAAAATTTGTATTTATATTTAATTTATATTTTACATTATCTTTAATATAATATTTTATATTATTATTTTTATAACAACAAAACATAATTCAATGGTTCAATGTTCAAGGTTGATCATATTGTCAAGCAAGTTATTAGGTAATGGTTAAAGTTATTATAACTTGTAATCTTGATTAAAGAATTGTAGTACACTAATTATAATTAATGATGATGCTGAATAAAAATTTATTTTGTTTACCACTTGTAAAGAGGGAAAAATCATAATAGAGTAAACAATGATAATCATATGAAAATACAAATATATGATTATATGTTCAAATTGTAGATTTAATGGTTGAGTGGAACTATGGAAGTAGTAAATTCTATTTTTATATTTCTAAAGGTTTGAGATTTTATAATAAATGAATAATATAATAACTTATATTCTATGATAAAATTAATAAGATGAAATGAAATTAATTAATGATGGAGGATATGATTATAGGAAATGAAAGAATAATTGATTAGGAATTGCTAAAAATTTTAATTAGGAAAATTGATAAAAATTTCAATTAATTAGGAATTTGTAGGAAAATTTGTTAAGTTAATTATAGTTAAGAATTTCAATTAATTACAATTTTAAAATTTTTAAATAATTTATCAATTATTAAAAGAGAGAAATGATAAATACAAATTTATTCCCAAAGAAATCTTTACCGTACACGAATGATTATTTAAATTATTTTACAAAAAATGATACATTTTATAAATTTAAGATAATATTATGATAGACAAACAAAACTTGGAGACTAAATGATAGAGACTGACTGAAAGAGTAGCTAATCGTTGTTGTTAAGATCATCAATAATTTGGATCAAATTATCTGTATATACAAACATTATATTTAGTAACATAATATTAAAATTACAGGAATATTTAGGACATGGTAATATTTGATAAATAATTAAATATACCTTCATTTTCATATATTGGACCAAAATAACGTGCACTTGGTCGATTAGTTTGACTAGTCATCTCCGCATTAATAATTGTGACTGTATTAACGGAAAATTAAAAACACAATATTAAATAAGATAATATAAAAAATAAACAAAATAAATATATCAAAAATAAAAGAATTTAATATAAATATCTTTTATCATTTAACCAACTTTAGGCACACATAAGAGCTTCCACTGTATGAAGATGAAGTCGAGTATGATGAGAAATAATAACCTAACTACTAGTGCTAAAAGCAGACTCTGAAGCAACGACAGATGATGAAATAGCTAATAGGTCTCATGCAATAACTTGCATGATCGGAAAAGTATTTCTATACTTCTTCCACTATAATAATATATCGAATTGCTCACTTTCAACTTCAGGCACATAATCTTCGGTCAAATATTTATCTTACTTCATCATATTATGAGAAGTTTTAACCCTTTTCTTTTTCAAAAATTTGAAAGAGAATGTGACAATCTTCAGTTTGAAGATGATGTCGAACCTGAAACTGAACCCAAAGATGAACTGCCTGGACTACTAAGATCTAAATCATAAGTTTTTTTCCATTATGACTTGATAGTCGTTAAACAATTCATATCATAATTGTTTAATGATATCTATATGCTTTTGAGCTCGATCACCGTATAAGGCATCATAAATATAAGCAACCTCGTTCATATTGTATCTCGGGTCTAGAACATATAACATTGCAACAATATGTTCAACTATAGACTAATATGAATTCAACTTCTGCACCATTCGTTTCGCGATAATCTGAATAATCTCATTGGAGTCAAACATCTACAGTGATAAAGCATCTTTATGTCAAACATAATGATAAAATAACTGTGTGAAGTTAGATATTTTGTTGTCGAGAACAATTCAGCAACATTATATAATAATTCCAACTTTACACAAAGTTCTCTAGCAAAATCCTATTGATCTTTTGTAGACACTTAGATATATTAAGAATCTCTTTCTCTTAGTCTCATAAACACCTCAGTATATGGGATTACCAACTCCAACATCTTCAAAGTTGAGTTCCATCTAGTTGGACAATCCAAAACTAACTTCTTTGTACTCGGAATGCATAGAATTTATGCAACATCTTCAAATTTCTCAACTCTTTTATGAGTTGCACTTTAATATATATTATTATTCCAAATACAATCTATTGGTTCATTTATCATCTCCAAACCACCATTCACAATCAAGTTAAGAATATGCACAAAACAACATGTATGAAATAACTTATCACCAACCAATAAGCTCTCAACTCGTATCTTACTCTTCAGCTTCTCAATCATTGCATCATTCGTGATATAATTGTCGAATGTAATGATGGATACTTTGTTGTTGATGTTAAAATTCATCAAAACGGCCTTTCAACATGGCTACTAATTTTTCACTTATATGTGGTGCTGGCACATAAATGAACATATCATGTACAAATATTACCAACATCAATCATAAATTCATAATACAATGAAAAGTAAATGATAACAATATTAAAAAATATAAATTACCTCAAAAGGTTATTACATAACGTCCAATCATTATCAGCATAATGTGTCGTCATAGCCATATAATCCTTTTTTTGGTTATCGACTGTTCACATATCCGCTATTATGATAATCCGTCCTTTAACACTCGACAATGCTCTTAAAATCTCTCTTCTTATCCTCGTAAATTATCAAGATATCCTTTTTCACTGTATTCCAACTTAAAACCTTGAAAGTCGATTGCAGTGAATTACAAAACATCCTTAATCTTTTGCTTTCAACCATAGACAGGAGTTGTTCATCTCCAATAACCATTGAAGCCATCAAATACCTTGATTTGTTGCTGTCATAAGTTGTTACGGTCAATTCATTCTTTCATGTCATGAGGTTAGAAGTTAAAAAATATTTGACCTCCTAATACCATCTTTCTTTTACTACACGAATCCATATGTCTCTTTAAATGAGACTTTTCATCTTTTGAACTACTGATAAATAACTTCTAACAATATTTACATGTTGTCATTTCAATCCCGTCCGCTGATTTAGTTTTATTAAAGTGATTCAAAACTTCACTTTTATATTGACTTCTAGTTTAACTTTTATTCTCACTTGGTACGGAAATAAAAGTTTCCACTTATATCTCCAGTTTTAGATTACAATTCTCTATTAAAGGAATATTCTCATCCATCTGAAATAATCAACATATATATGATTGAGGTTATAAATAATCAATAAATAAATGCTTGAGGTTAGAAACATATAAAATGAGCGATTGAGCATATCATTATTGAACAAATTTGATGATGGAAATTACCGATGGAAAGAGTCGTCAGAGAAACGATCGCAGGTAAAATTTAGCGATTGATATTTTGAATTCATCATAAATTTAACGATGGAATATTTTAATTCCGTCGATAAATTTAGCGACATAATTTTGTAATTCCCAAAGGAAATTTAGCGACAGAACACTCTAAATTTTGTTAGTAAATTTAAAGACAAAATTTTACATTTCGTCAGAAAATTTAGCGAACGTAAGTTGTTTATCCGTCAGTAAATTTACCTATAGAAAATGTTATTCCGTCTGTAATTTACCTACAAAATTAGCAGTCCGTCGGTAATTTACCGGTGAAATATTGTAATTCTATCGAGAAATTTACCTATGATAATTTCAACTACCATTTGTCACTTCCTTCTCGAGTTTTCTGTTGATAATCTTTTGATTTTTCTACATTAAAATTTTCGAAACAATAAGTTAATTGATAATATAAAGTAAAAATGATCCTGGTTACGACAATTAGTATCTTGAAAATAACTGTGAATTAAGAATTCATACAAAATTACTTAAGAGTAGCAAAACATTTACATTCACTTATCCATCTAAGCTATACAGTTGATGAAGTTGGATGCTCTGATTGCTATGATGAGTCAACTGATCAATCTCATTACGGAGCTGAGCTATGTACTCGATCGACTATTGCAACTGAGTTACCAGCCTCTCTACTATGCTTTTAAGCTGAATGACTCTCTCATTTGATGCGAACTGCCTACTGACCCATCTATAGTGGATGTGAAAGATTACAAATAGCATATATTTGCAAATGAACCTAAGTCGAAGATCCTTCCACGGTGGTCCCTACTATCCACAGCATCAAGATATGTTTGACTCTCATCAACAATTTCAGAGTGATGAGACTGTAGTTGAATGCTTTCTTATATTTGGTCTTATCATTATAATTGTTTATGTTAATAAGTGATAATTTTTAAGAATTAATATTAAAGTATAAATTTTACATACATTAAGTTCTCTACATCGAGTGTTGAAGAAGGTCAGATCATCATGCCTTTTAATGTTGGCGTGCAAAAAGAGCTGATGTAGTGTAGGCTTCTTGCCCATAGCCTTTTTTCTGCATAAAAAAGTATTATAAATGAACTATAATTTACAAAAATTTTGGCAGAATTTCCTCTATTTTTATGATATTTATTCCCTGTTGAACAAAAAATTTACTCAACAATACAACTATTAATGACACCAAATATTTATAACATTATCATTCTCTATAATACACTTATATTTTCATTCTAAATTTCATACATCAAATTATATTGAAATCAAATTTCATTTATCAAAGTACAAAAATCAGAATACAAGTAGCATGATGGATCATAAATCGTGTGTACAGGTAGATTATCTCCCTTTGGTCCTTTACGTCTATTTACAAAATTGCGCTCTGAAATGGACATTGTCTCGGGTGATATCCAATACTGCTGCCAACGACTTTATATTTCTATAGATATATAAAAAGGTCATACATGATTCTTGTGTATCGAACCAAGAAAGTCTTTATAATATGCACGAGCTCGCCTCTCTTATACATTATAAATTACCACATTAAATTTTGAAATCCAAAAGAATTTTCTGAAAAAAGAAAAACATACTATAAGTACTTATAAACTACAATATTTATCTAATTAATATATAAAATTAAATAAAATAAAAAAGATTAAAGAATATATTTTTTATACCTCAAACTCCTGATAATAAAAATCTTTTGTTGCTTGAAAGATATTATTCTATATATAACCCTCAAGATCTATCTTCTCCTTGAACTTGAATGAGATATTTCTAGAGCACATTTCAGACGGAACCAACCTAATATATAAGTTATTTTAGATCTTTTTCAAATTAAAACCTATAACTTAAGTATAAACCAATAGTGTTATCATGTATTATAAATTTTTTAGAATTTGACTCACAAAATGTTGAAATTTGTGATGTAAGTTCTTCCATCAACGCCCTTAGCTCCAGGCTGAAGGTCACCTCTTTCATCTGCAATGCTTACCCCTGATATTTTTGTCGGTATAGGGATGGTGGATGGTGTAGCAGGACTGCTAGATGGTGTAACAGCATGTATAGGTGACTGTACAGGGACCGTAGGTCGGGATGATGCCTTATCTGGGTGTGCACTAGTTGGACTTACAGCACCTAAAATTTAACCCTATACCAACAAAAATTTTAGGGATAAACGTTGCGAATGAAGGAGACAACCTCTAACCTGAAGCTAAAAAAGTTTATAAAAGAATTTACATCACAGTTGTCAATAATTTGAGTGAAATTATAAAAATTTTGTAATATATGATAACACCATAGCTTTATATTGAAGTTATAGGTTTTAATTTGGAAATGTTATAAAATAACTTATATATTAGGTTGGTCCTGTTTAGAATGTGCTCTAGAAATATCTTATCTAAGTTCAAGGAGAAGATAGATCTTGAGGATTATATATGAAAGAATATCTCTCAGGCGACAAAGGATTTTTATTATCAGGAGTTTGAGATACAAAAAATATATTCTTTTGTCTTTTTTATTTTATATCTTTAGTCTTTTTTATTTTATGTAATTTTATACATTAATTAAATAAATATTGTAGTTTATCAGTACTTATAATATGTTTTTCTTTTTTTTCAAAATCTTTTTAGATTCAAAATTTGACGATGTAATTTATAATGTATGGGATAGGCGAGCTTATGCACGTAATAGAAACCTTCTTGATTCGATACACAAGAATGATGTATGAACTTTTTATATATCTGAAGAAAAATGGAATTGTTAGTAACAGTATTGGGCATCACCCGAGGCAATGTCCATTTCAAAACACAATTATACAAAGAGACGTGGAGGACCAAAGGGAGAAAATCTACTCGTACACACTGAAGGATTTATAAGCCCACCAGGAGTATAAAAAGAAACTTGAAAATATCTAAACTTTAAATTTGTATTCTGATTTTTGAACGTTGATGTATGGAATCTAATTTTAATGTAATCTGATGTATGAAATTTAAAATGATGTGTATTATAGAAAATGATATTGTTATGAATGTCTGGTACCATTAATAGCTATATTGTTGAGTAAATTTTTTTGTTCAACAAGAGGTAAATACCATAAAAATAAAGAAAACTCTGCTAAAATTTTTGTAAATTGTAGTTCACTTTATTTAGATGCAGGAAAAGTCTATGGGTAGGAAGTTTACACTATGTCAGCACTTTTTGCACATTAACACTAAGAAGTATGATGGTGTGACCTTCGTGAACACCTGATGCGGAAAACTTAATGTATGTAAAATTTATACTTTAATGTTAATTCTTAAAAATTATCACTTATGAACATAAACAATTATAATGATAAAACCAAATATAAGAACGCATTCAGCAACAGTCTTAACACTCTGAAACTGTTGATGAGAGTCAGACATATCTTGATACAGTTGATGGTAGGGACCACCGTAGAAGGATCTTTTACTTAGGTTCATTTGCAAATACATGCTATTTACAATCCTTCACGTCCACTACAGCTAGATATAGTATGTGGTTCGCATCAAATAAGAGAGTCGTCCAGCTTAAGAGGATAGTAGAGAGACTGGCAACTTAGTTGCATCAGTTGATTGAGTACATAGTCCAGCTTCGTAATGAAATGGATGAGTTGACTTATCGCAGCAGTCAAAACATCTGCCTTCACCAACTGCATAGCTTAGATGGATAAGTGAATGTAGATGTTTTGCTATTCTTAAGTAATTTTGTATGAATTTCAAGATATTAATTGTTGTACATTATAATTTTTATTATATATTACCAATTAGGATAATTTTTACTTTATATTATCAATCAACTTATTGTTTAGAGAAATTAAACGTAAAAAAAAATCAAAAGATTATCAATATAAAAATCAGAAAGGAAGTGAGAAATGGTGGTTGAAATTATCATAGATAAATTTCATTATGATATTCCGTCAGTAATTTACCGACAGATTGCTAATTATGTAGTAAATTATCAACGAAATGACATTTTTGTAGGTAAATTTAGCGAAGGACATTGTTTGTACATAAGTAAAACTTAAAGACGAAATTACAATATTCCATCGGTAAATTTACCGATGGACAAATAACTTATTATCGTTAAATTTTTTGACAGAATTGTAAACTTTCGTCGCTAAATTTACTGAAGAAATTAGAGTGTTCCAATGCTAAATTTCCCTAGGGAATTACAAAATTACATCGCTAAATTTATCAATGAAATTAAAATATTCCATCGCTAAATTTGCAACGAATTTAAAATATATGTCGCTAAATTTTACTTGTGGTCATTTCTCCGAAGTCAATTTTTGTCAGTAATTTTCGTCACCAAATTTGTTCAATAATGATATGCTCAATCACTCATTTTGATTGTTTCAAACCTCAAGCATTTATATGTTGATCATTTATAACCTCAATCATATATATGTTGATTATTTCAGATGGATGAGAATATTCCTTTAGTTGAGAATTGTAATCCAATACTAGAGATATAAGTGGAAACTTCTATTTCCGTACCCAGTGACAATAGAAGTTCAACTAGAACTTAATATAAAATTGAAGTTTTGAATCACTTTAATAAAGCTAGATCAACGGACGGGATTGAAATGATAAAGTGTAAATATTGTCAAAAGTTGTTAATCAGTAGTTCAAAAGGTATAAAGTCTAATTTAAAGAGACATATGGATTCATATAGTAAAGGGAAGATGGTATTAGGACCTCAAACATTTTTTAACTCCTAACCTTATGAAATAGAAGAATGAATTGACTGTAACAACTTATGACAACAACAAATCAAGGTATTTAATAGCTTCAATGGTTGAAAGAAAAAGATTCATGATGTTTTGTAATTCACTGTAATCGACTTTTAAGATTCTAAGTTTGAATATAGTGAAGAAGGATATCTTGATCATTTATGAGGATAAAAAGAAAGAGATTTTAAGAGCATTGTCAGGTGTTGCAGGACGGATTGCCATAGCAGCGGACATGTGAACAGTTGATAACCAAAAGAAGGATTATATAGTGGTGACGACACATTATGTTGATAATGATTGGACGTTACGCAATAAACTTTTGAGGTAATTTATATTTTTTTAATATTATTATCATTTACTTTTCATTATATTATGAATTTACGATTGATGTTGATAATATTCGTACATGATAGGTTCATTTATGTGCCGATATCATATACAAGTGAAAATTTGGCAACCACGTTGAATGTAACATCGACAACAAAGTATCCATCATCACAGTCGAGAATTATAGCATAAATGATGCAATGATTGAGAAGTAAAAGAGTAAGATGTGACTTATTGGTTGGTGGTAAGTTATTTTATATGCGTCATTTTGTGTATATTCTTAACTTAATTATGAAGGATGAGTTAGAGATGATAAAGGAACCAATAGATTGTATTTGGAATATTATTATATATTGGAGTACAACTCCTAAAAGAGTTGAGAAATTTGAAGATGCTACATAAATTCTACACATTCTAAGTACAAAAAAGTTGATTTTGGATTGTCTAACCAGATGGAACTCAACCTTGAAGATATGGGAGTCGACAATCCAATATACCTCGTGTTTATCAGACTAAGAGAAAGTGATTCTTAGTATAGCTGCATGCCTACAGAAGATCAATGGGAGTTGACTAGAGAACTTTGTGTGAAGTTGGAATTATTTTATAATTCGGCTGAATTGTTCTCGGGAGCAAAATATTCAACTTCGCCCAGTTGCTTTAGTGTTATGTCTGACATAAAAATGATTTATCAGTGTGGATATTTGACTCCAATGAGATTATTCGAATTATGGTGGAACGTATGATGCAGAAGTTGAATTCTTATTGGTCTATAGTTGGACGTATTATTGCAGTGTTATATGTTCTAGACTCGAGATACGAAATGAACGAGGTTGTTTTTATTTATGATGCATTATATGACGATCGAGTTCAAAGGCATACAGATACCATTAAACAATTGTTTAATGATTATCAAATCAAAATGGAAGAAACTTATGATCAGGATATTAGTAGTCCAGACAATTCATCTTTGAGTTAAGTTATAGGTTTAACCTTATCTTCTAATCGAAGATTGTCAAATTCTCTTTCAAATTTTTTGAAAGAGAAATAGGTTAAGACTTTTATAATATGATGGAGTGAGATAAATATTTGACCAAAGATTATGTGCCCAAAGTTAAAGGTGAGTAGTTCGATATATTATTATGGTGGAAAAAGTATGAAAATAATTTTTCGATCATACAAGCTATTGCACAAGACTTATTAGTTATTCCATCATCTATCGTAGCTTCGGAGTATGCTTTTAGCACTAGTGATCATGATATTCCTTCTCATCATGCTCGACTTCATTCTCGTACTGTAGAAGCCCTTCTGTGTGGCCAAAATTGGTTAAATGATAAAGATATCTATAGTAAATTCTTTTCTTTTTAATATATCTATTTTGTTTATTTTTATATTATCTTACCTAATATTGTGTTTTTAATTTCCATTAATACAGCCACAGATATTAATGCAGAGGTGACTAGTCAAACTAATCGACTAATTGCACGTTATTTTTGTCCGATCTATAAAGATGAAGGTATATTTAATTATTTATTAAATATTATCATGTCCTAAATATTCCTTTAATTTTAATATTACATTACTAATTATAATGTTTATACATACAGATAATTTAATCCAAACTATTGATGATCCTAGCAACAACGGTTAGCTGCTCTCTCAGTCTACCCTCTCTAATATTCAGTCTCTAAGCTTCGTTTGTACGTCATGATATTATCTTAATTTTTATAAATTGTATCACATTTTTGTAAAATGATTTAAATAATCATTTTTATATGATAAAGATTACTGTAGTTAATGAATTTAGTTATATCATTTCTCAATTTTAATAATTAATAAATTATTTAAGTAAAATTGAAATTCGTAATTAATTGAATTGAAATTTCTAACTATAATTAACTTAATTAATTTTCCTACAAATTCCTAATCAATTGAATTAAAATTCCTAACTAATTGAAATTTTTATGAATTTTCCTAATTAAATTTTTAGCAATTCCTAATCAATTTTTCGTTAATTTCTTATAATCATTAATTTATTAATTTTATCACCATATGTAAGTTATTATATTATTCATTTATTATAAAATCTCAAACTCTAGAGGAATATAAAACTAGAATTTTCTACTTCCACAATTTCACTAATCTATTAAATCTACAATTTGACCATATAATTATATATTTGTATTTTCATATAATATGTTTTACTCTGTTATGATTTTTCCATCTTTAGAAGTGGTAATTTATTCAACATCATCATTAATCATAATTAGTATACTATAATCACTTAATCAAGATTACAAGTTACAATAACTTTAAGCATTACCTAATAACTTGGTTGATAATATTATTAAACATTGGAAAATTGAATTATGTTTTTGTTATTATAAAAATAATAATATAAAATATTGTTAAGATATAAATGAGTTGTAAATGAATTAGAAGAATTAGTTTGAAATCCCTTAAATTGAGGGATTCAGTTAGATGGACTTCTAGATTTGGTGTCCTATTTTTTCTCTTGTAATCTACCATATAATATTGTATATTGTCTATTCAATATGTGAGAAAAAATCAGAGCCCTAGGATTCTTTTTTTCTGGGGTTTGTTTTTTGAGCAGTCTTACATTGCTGCATGATCGTAACCTTTTGTTTGGTCCTTTTCTTGCATGTTCCAACTTTCATCGCTACTGTTCCTCCTTATTTTTCCTTCCTTGATTCCTGTTCGGACAACTTTAATTGTTATGATTTTTCTTCTTCACCATGTCAACTCCCCAAACTTCCATCTCTAACAATCCTAATCCTTTAGAAGAATCCAGTTTTATTCAAAAAATTAGAGATTAGCAAAATATTCGGGTTTCCTATAGGCTTAATGGAAAGAACTACCTTAAATGGTCTCAATTTATCCGCACGTACCGCAAGGACAAAGGGAGGCTTAGTCACCTTCTCAAAACGGGACCGATAGAGGACGACCTGATGTTTGAAACATGGGATGAGGAGAATTCCATAATAATGTCTTGGCTATGGGATTCCACGGATCCTATGATTAGTGACACATGCATTTTTCTGGTCACAACAAAAGAGATTTGGGACTACATTCATTGCACATATTTGAAGGCTTGAGATGTTGCTCAAGTGTATGAGATCAAGGTCAAAACTACGACCACTAAGCTAGGAGTAATTCTGTGTAAGGATCTAAAAGAATAAGAGTTGTAACTGTAACAGAAAATATTTTGGGGTATTTAAAATCATCTAGAAATTAGGCATTAATTTGGAGTATCTAGAATTAGCTAGAAATGAATATTTTGGGGTATCTAGAATCAACTAAAAATTAGGGAGTTAGTATGTGTGGGCCAGCACTATATATAGGGCCATTATGTAAGATAGATAGATGCATAATTTTATACAAGAATTTATCCTTTCTACCCTCTGTATTTGCTCTCTCTTTTCACTAAATTCTCGTTCTTCCTACCCTTTCCTATCCTCTCCTCTCTTTTCAGCCTTCATTCCTAATCCTAGCCATTACAAATTGGTATTAGAGACAAGTTCGATCCTGTGACTTGTGGGTTAAGGGCCTACCACACTTCCTCTTTATAACAATAGAAGTGGCAATGGAATTCTTCTCACTTGTGACCAAGATACACGAGGTTCCCTAGAGTATCATGAATGACAGGGATAAGGTATTCACTAGCCTATTTTTGGAAGGAGCTATTCAAGCTTCTAGGTACCTCACTTGCCCAATCATCCGCATAACACCCACAAACGGATGGGTAAATGGAGAGGTTGAATCAATATGTGGACAACTATCTTAGGTGCATGACCTTTATGCATCCTTGTCAGTGGGCAAAGTGGATTCCCATGGCTTAGTGGTGGTACAACACGAACTTCCATTATGCTCTTAAAATGAATCCCTTTGAGGCACTGTTTGGCTACTTTCCTACACAGATTCCTGCTACTATAGAGCCTGATGTAGAATGGCTATTGTGGATACTTTCTTGCAAGATTATCAACACATATTGGGTGTTCTCAAGGACAACTTAGTCAAGGCGCAGCAGTGTATGAAGCATTACATGGATCGTCACCAAATGGAATGAACCTTTTAAGTTGGAGACCTCGTGTTCCTTAAAATGCAGCCGTATTGCCACACCTCTGTCATGAAAAGAGAATAAACTAAATTGGTTGCTAAATTTTATGGACCATACCCAGTTATACAGAAGATAGGAGAGACCACCTACAGGCTTCAGCTTCCTACAGGATCATCCATACATCTAGTGTTTCATGTATCCTTACTTAAAGCTAAGATAAGGGCCAATGCAACTCTCAAACCTACATTGCCATTAGTCAACGACAAAGTGGTTATGATCTTTGAACCCTTGGTCGTGCTAGACAGAAGATAGGTTCAGAAAAGGGGCAGAGCCACTAAGCAGTGGCTAATTCAGTGGTCATCCCTTAGTCCTACCGACGCCCCTTGGGAAGATAGTGATGAGGTCAAGCAGTAGTTCCCTGATTTCCCACCTTGAGGACAAGTTTGTGGTCAAAAGGGGGAAAGATGTAAGGATCTAAAAGAATAAAAGTTGTAAGTATTTTAGGGTATTTAGAATCATTTAAAAATTAGGGAATATTTTGAGGTATCTAGAATCAAATAGAAATGAATATTTTGGGGTATTCAACTAGAAATTATAGAGTTAGTTATGTGTGGGCTAACAATATATATAGGGCCATTATGTAAGACAGATGGATGCATTATTTTATATAAGAATTTATCCTTTCTACCCTCTGTTTATGCTCTCTCTTTTCCCTGAATTCTCATTATTCCTACCCTTTCCTATCCTCTCCTCTCTTCTCAACCTTCATTCCTAATCCTAGCCATTACATTCTGTCACAGAGTATACAAATATGCTACAAAATCTATAGCAATAACTCAATCATTATCAAGTTTTCAAGATGGAATGTCCTAAAGATGTTGCCATCTTGAAGAAATTCATTGGAAGAGATCGTGTCTTTCATTTTTAGATCGAATCTTGAATTCAACTAGGTTAGGATTCAAATCCTTTGCAAGGAGAATACATCGTCTCTAGAAGAGACAATTTCATTGATTTGGGTAGAAGAAAGTCGAAGGAGTGTGATGCTTGAACCATAAACCATGGATGGGTTAGCCTTACTAGCAAAAATAGATTATCAGAAGAAAGGAAGTAATAATCTGCCTAAACATTCTGGTAGAGAAAACTAGGGGAAGGAAAATAAGGACAATCTTTGGTGCACCCATTGTAAGAAACCAAGGCATACAAAAGAAACGTGTTGGAAGCTACATGGTAAGCCACCAAGTCGAGAGTGGGGAAATCGTGGGGGGAAAATAGAGGTCTCAAGCACATATGGCAGAGCAACCCAAAGTTGAGGAAAATTTAGCAAGAATAGTGAAGCAATTGAGTAGCTGAAAAGCTTGTTGGGGTCTCTTGAGAAGCCTACTAGTGCTTCTAATGCTTGTTCTTCGGCTCTGTCAAGTAAATCTTCATTTCCTTTTTGCATGAATACCTCAAAAAAAATTTATACCAACTCTTGGATAATAGACTTCGGTGCCACAGACCATATGATACCCACATCTCAACTCTTCCACACCTATACCCCATGCCCGAGTAACAGAAAGGTTGTAGTAGCCAATGGCTCTTTAACTCCTATTACAGGGTTTGGAGATATACATATCACACCTACCCTTATTCTTAAAAATGTCTTCCATATATGAAAACTGTCGACTATCCTTGTCTCCATTCAAAAGCTTACCCATGATCTTAAATGTTATACTACTTTTTCCCTTTCTTATTGTGTTTTTCAGGATTAGGGCTCAGGGAGGAGGATTGTACTTGCTAAGAAAAGAAGCGGTCTTTTCCACCTTGAAACACCTCAGAAAGTTAGGAGCAATATGTCTTTGTCATTTCTTAGTCCCTCAAATAAAGGTGCCACTTGGTTGTATCCCCTATGCCTAGGTCATCCATCTATTAGAATTTTAAAGGTCATGTTTACTCTTTTGTTTCAAGGATTAGCTATTTCTAAGCTTCATTATGATATTTGTGAATTCCTAAAATATACTCGAGTACCTTTTCCTATTAGCAATAAAAGAAGTTCTCATCATTTTCATTTAATTCATAATGACATATAAGGTTCCTCTACTACACCTAATGTTTTTGGGGCTTGTTGGTTTGCATTTTTAATCGATGATTGCACTCAGATTATATGGCTCTTTCTTCTGAAGTAAAAATTTGATGTTAGAATTGTTATACCTAATTTCCACTCAATGGCTCACAACCAATTTGGGGTTAAGATAAAAAGCTTTAAGACAGATAATGCTAGAAACTACTTGAACCAAAATTTGTCATCCTTCTTTCAATCACAAGGCATTATCCATGGGTCAATCATATGTTAACACACCTCAACAAAATGGTGTAGCTAAAAGAAAAAATGGGCATTTACTCAACTCCACTCGAGCCTTACTCTTTCAAGTGAATGTCCCTAGGTCCCATTGGAGAGAGGCCATTCTTACTGCCACATACATGATAAATAGACTTCCTTCACGTGTGTTAGACAACAAAAGTCCCATAGGAATCCTTAATAGTTTCTATCCACACTTCAGAACCTCATATGGCCTCACACCTAGGGTATTTGGGTGCACTGCCTTTGTTCATGTCCACAGCCAACATAGAGACAAGCTAGAACCTCGAGCCATTAAATGTGTCTTCCTTGGTTACTCACCAACTCAAAAGGGATATAAGTGTTACAACCGTCATCTAGAAAATTGTATATCTCTACAGATGTCACTTTACATAAAATACATTTTTTTCCTCCAAGTCCTCTCTTCAGGGGAGATTTCAATGATGGAAGATAGCACTTATGAGTCCTTTAAACCACTTAAAACCCTTGACGTTCCTCATTTTTCAGCTCGTATTGTTGAACTCGAGTCCTCTGAGCCCAATTTTGCTACTGAGCCTGTGCCATCTCGTGTCCCAACTAGTGTTACTCAAGTGTATTCAAGGAGAAAGGTTATTCCAGAACTAAGACAGGTCCAAGAATTCAACTTAGACCTTGAAAATGAAATTGTGGTCAGATCTAACTCACCATTACAAACACAATTTGTCGAAACATCCACTGACCCAATAGATAACCAAGCCCTTCCCGTTACTATTAGGAAAGGTACCAGAGAGTGCACTAAATGACCACTTTATCCACTATCTCACTATGTCTCTCTTAAGTGCATGTTACCAACCTACAAAGAATTCATTCTAAGTTTAAACACCATTACTATCCCTAACATTGTTTTTGAGGCATTGTCAAAAAGGGAATGGAGGGATGCTATGAGAGAGGAGACGAGTGCGTTAGAAAATAATAGAACATGGGAGATTGTTAATAAGCTGAAAGAAAAAAACATTGTTGATTGTAAGTGGATTTTCACACCGAAATACAAGACTTTTTTTAGTGGCCAAAGGGTACACTCAAACTTATGAGGTTGATTATCAGGTGACTTTTGCTCTAGTTGCAAAGATGAACATTATGAGAATTCTATTACCATTGGCTTCCCATTTTAATTGGAAACTCTTACAATATGATGTCAAGAATGCATTTCTCCGTGATGACTTAGATGAGGAAATCTACATGAACATTTCACCAGGATTTAAAGGGACATAGGTAATAAAGTGTGCAAGCTGAAAAAGGCCCTTTATGGGTTAAAATAATCTTTTAGAGAATGTTTTGGGAGATTTGCAAAATTCATGAAGGAGTCTGGGTATAAACAAAGCCAAGGTGACCACACTCTTTTCATTAAACATTTGACTGTAGGGGAGTTATTGCTCTTCTAGTCTATGTGGATGACATCATAGTGACTAGAAACAATGAGAGGGAGAAACATGAATTGAAACAGAGACTAGTAAAAGAGTTTGAGATAAAGGAACTGGGGAAACTGAAGTACTTCATCGGTATTGAGGTAGCATAACCCACACAAGGGATTTTCATATCTCAACAAAAGTATGGAACTGATTTACTGGCAAAAATAGGGAAGATTGGGTGTTTAGTCCCTACCTTAATGGGTCCAAAACATAAGTTGGGAGAAGCTAAAGAAGAATCGGCTGTTGATAAAAGAATGTACCAGAGACTGGTTGGTAGACTCATATACCTTGCTCACACTCGACCAGACATAGTGTGCTCGGTAAGCGTGATTAGTTAGTTCATGCATGATACAAAAGAACATCATCTTTAAGCTGCTTACAGGGTGCTACATTACTTGAAAGGCAATCTAGGGAAAGGAATTTTGTTCAAGAATAACAATACTCTTGCTCTAAAAGCTTACATCGACGCTAACTATTTAGGTTCCCCAGTGAATAGAAGATCAACTATAAGATATTGTAATTTTCTTGGAGGTATTTTGGTAACATAGAGGAGCAAGAAGCAGAATGTGGTGGCAAAGTCATCTGTAGAATCGGAATTTAGGGCCATTGCTCAAGGATTGTGTGAACTACTTTAGTTGATGATTATTCTAGATGATTTAAGAGTCAAATGGGATGATTCTATAAAGTTCTATTACGACAACAAGTTACCCATCAATATTGCTTATAATCCTATACAATATGAAGGGACAAAGAATATTGAAATTAATAGACATTTCATTAAAGAAAAATTAGAAGAAGGGTTAGTGTGTGCGCCTTATGTTCCAGTAGAACATCAAGTAGTTGATGTTCTACAAAGGAACTAAACAATTTGAGTTTCCATAATCTTGCATTCAAGCTGGGAATGGAAGACGTCTATTTTTTAGCTTGAGGAGGAGAGTTGAGATATAAATGAGTTGTAAATAGATTAGAAGAATCAGTTTGAAATCCCTTAAATTAAGGGTTTCAGTTAGATAGGCTTCCAGATTTAGTTTCCTATTTTTTTCTCTTGTAATCTACTATATAATATTGTATAATGTCTATGCAATATATGAGAAAATATTCTAGAATTCTTTTCCACAAATATTATATTAAAGATAATGTAAAATATAAATTAAATATAAATACTAAATTTTCTCATTATAATCACTTATTGTTACTTTATAAGTTTCTCTTTAAATAATTATAATTAGTTAAGATGATTACTATTATATTATTTAAAAATTGACAATTTAGATGATCATTCAAAGAAGAAAAAGAATCTATTTACATTATCACATATATCCGAGGAAGTTTTGATCAAATGAAAAATTTTCCACAAAAATATTTTAAATTTTTGACAAATTCTGCGCAATATATATAATATATATTCTTCTACCTAATTCTAATTATTTTATTTTCTAACTAAAGATGTTTAAAGGTCTTGTCACATCTATTTTTAATAAAAGAGAAAGGTATAATATCAATGGAAGGTTATTAGTAAATTCAAATTAATTAATTCTAACTTAAGTACTTTTAACTTTAATTTTAATCTTGTTTTTATTATTTATAAATTTATTTTCATTATAAATTTTTAAAAATTGAAGAATTTGGGCCAGCTTGGGGCCTCGAGTCTCGGCCCGAGTCTTTGCCATACCTAGGTGTAATTTACATCTTATATAGGTGGTTGCCGCGATACTTTGTATCTTGACCTATCTTTTTGCCATTATTTTTCTTCACAATCTATTGCATTAGCCATAACTGATATCCCAATTGTTTCAAACAGAGGTTACAAACCCAACAACTTCCTCGTGGGAAGTTGCTTCACCCCAATAACTAATTAAGTCTCAGCATCTTTGTAATTTTCATTTACGTTAAAATTCTGGGAGCATAGAATTATTGACCCTTCAAAATTGCTGAGTGTGTTGCATCTTTCTTCGCTTGGTGTTGTCTATAATTATGTCAATGGGCTGTAACATGAGACTACACGTTAAAATGGCTAAGCTGTCAGATGCGGAATTATTCATTATTGTAAATCCTTTTCCAGGTGTTGAAATTACCCACCCAGCAACCTGTAGACATTCTAGCCAGGATCCTAGCTATGGTGATCTAGCATTAGCTCGGATGGATGGTCTCGGCTTGAAATGCCAAGATGTCCGTACTCGTGAAGCTGCCTGGAATCTAGGTAACCGATAAAGTTTCTACTATTTAATCAAAGACTTCATAAGCTGGTTCTTATTACAACATTACTGATAAATAATGTTTTTATTGAACTTAGGACATTCATCACAAAATTAAACCAGAGGAAGTAGAGCTTGTTCATCTTGATTATACAGCAAATGAAGGCTGGGAAACACATATACAACAGGTATTAGCTTGTGTCAAATTATTATGTATATTTATGTAGGGAACATGGCCCCGTACACACTAGATAATTGGTGCATGCTGTTTATAATCTTCATGGACTATTTTGTGTCGCTAGGACATTGATTAAAACGATTCTTGTGAAGTGGCTTTGGTGGATTTCTCGCGGGACTCCCATCTGAATAAAAGTACTTTGGTATAAATGCCGTGATTAAAAGCAATTAACTGTTGAATGCTCATGTTAGAAACTGCCGTGAGTTGAATTATCTTAAGGTTAAATTACAGTCTCAGCTTGTGTCACTGACCATTATGCTGAAGCTTTGCATAGGATATACTTCTCGGTTTAATACGTCTTCGAAAATGTGGCGGTAATGTTACTTGCCCAGAGCTAATGGAAAAGTGCTATGTTGTTCGCGAACTCCATGCTTATGGGACTGCGGTTCCTGTGCATGGCCGTGAAGCTGACAAACTTCAACATCAGGTACTATAATTATGCATTTAGACATGATATTCTCTAGTTTCTAATATTACAATCTACCTCTTAGTGGGCTTAGTGAATTCTTTGCCTTAGTTATGCCCTCTTATTTTGACTTGCAGGGTTATGGTACACTTCTATGGAAGAGGCAGATCGATTTCCTTGTAGGGAGCGTTAGGGAGCATAGATCAACTAAAATTTGCTGTAATTTCAGGCATAGGAACACGACTCTATTATACAAAGTTGGGCAAGGGCCTTACGTGGTGAAATCACTTCCCTGATAATAGTTCAGTTTTAGATTATTTAACACAATAGGGACTCCACCTCCATCCATATAAAAATTAATATACCATGCTTAAAAGCAGATCCTTTCTGCTGCTACCTCTGTATGCAACTACTAATTATATGACCTCCTTTCCACTCTTTTTAGTAAATGCCAAAACTGAGCACTACATAGAGTCATTTTCTTCTTTTGGTTTCTTTGCACTCTTCTTTGTCTCTGAAAAGAAGAACCCATTTGCAGCTTCATGCATTTAATAAATCTCCAACCCCATTAAGCATGCACCACTAACATAAATTAATATAGTAACCCTTTCTCCTTTTATATAATATATCTTTTTTTTTTGAAAATTTGTACTAATAATTTATGAAATAAGTTTTTTAAAATTTCTCTCTTTTCACATTTTAAGGTATTAAATTATATTTTCAAATTGTATTACTTAAAAGTTAACAAATTCGTAAAAAATAGTGACATTTAGCTATCCAACTTATTATATTTATTTATAATATATTATATTTGCTTAAAATTATTATTTCATTTTAGATTATTGGTTCATCAATTTATTTATTAGTTATAACATTTCTATTTCAAACAGTTCATAGAAATATTATATTTATTTATTAGTTGTAACATTTTTATTTTAGACAGTTGATAGAGATGTTATAAAAGATTTGAATGCTAATTTGATTTGAGCTATATTGATTAGATAGAATCTTACAAGTTACGAGAAGCTTAAAGTTTTTTATTACATCGAAACGCATGTGATTGCCTACACATGCTATAGGCAAATAGCATGTGTAAAGATAGTCAAATAGTTCAGTTTTCTTAGGGTTTGTCGTATGCTTATTTTAGTGCAAGATCAAGAGATCAAGACCACTTAGTCTAATGTGATCAATTAGGGATGTGTTATGTTTTAAATACCTAGATTTATTTAAGATTTGGGTCGCGATGAATTAGAGTTTAATTAAATTCAGTCAAATTATATTTAAAATTGACACTGATTTAAAATTTAGTTTAAATTCTAACTTCGGATGTAAGTAATAAAAGTCGAGTAAACCTTAATTTAAAACGGGTGCATCTCATATTTGATCTCTAATTTTTGATACCATACTATTATTAAATGATTACATCACATAGCATAAAGTAGATCCCCACTATTTAAAACTCTGTAATATATTGGAATTTGTCTTGAGAGATCTTATAATAGTTTTTTATATGTAATTCAACCGACTTTTGATGCTTCAACAAGCGTGCAAGAAATTTGGTATGGATTCCCTTGAACAAATTACTTTCAAAGTTTAAGAAAATCAGATCATTGAAAGATATGGAAGTTGGAATTATCAAGCTACTCCTGAAAAAGAAGCAATATCCTATCCAAATCCCAACAAAATTTCAAGTATAATCTAGTGGGACAACTGTTGTGTATCTTCTTCCTTCCAGGTACCAAAAGCATAGCTCATTTGATTCTTAGAATACGACCCCTCGAACCTATCGGATATGCAAAATTCCAATCCACCTCAATGTAGTGTGCTAATATTCGAAGATATTGCTCCAACTCATAGGGTTTGTTCCTCAAAATATTTATCTTCTCATTTTGGTGACTTTTATTATGGCATATTGAAGTCTAGATATCATTAACGTGTAAATGTTAGTTGAATTGAATTTATCACTTAATTTTAAATTGTTAATTTGTTAAATAATTTATCCAAAATATGTAATTTACAAGTTATTATCTATTTTGATGTACTTATAAATGCAAATTATATCAATTATGTTACTTTATTCAGCAAATAACTTATTAAAAATATTTGATTTGTGAGCTATCATACATTTTAATGAATTTCTAAATATTAGTTCAATTGAATTCGTCAATTAATTTTGATTTGTGAGATATTGTTCATTTTATTAGAGTTGTAATACTAATTGAATTGACTTCATCACTTAATATTGAATTAATATTTTGTTGAATGACTAACATTTAATATACGAGTTATACGATTTACATAATACATACTTAAAAACATAAGCACTTAATTCAAATTACATTAGTAAATGAAAGGGCTAAATATTTTAAAGGTAGACTTTAAAATTTAGAATATGATTGGATACCATTATACCAACCACAAATGTCTCAAATATAAATATTGATTGTGCCTAGACCTATGGCAGGTGGACCTATATGTTTCTAATGGGTAATGACTTGTAGGTAGTATTAGTTCAGATTCATAGGCCATCAGTGTTGGATTGTGTTTTTCTCTTTTTTGGATTATGACATGCATGTCTTCGTACTCTATATCTCCTGTCAAATCCTCTTAGGTTAACCCTAATTGAAACTGATCATTAATATAACTAATATAGGGTTGTTGACAAACTTTGACCGTTAGATTTTGAAGAAGAAATTAAAAGCATATATCTGGAAAATTAGGTATTTCTCTCTTTCTCGAAAAGCAAAAGTTAAGTGTATTTACACGTGAAGGTGTTCTTAAGATCAAAGTAAAGATGGTCCTCTTAAATTTGTTTTAGTTCAAAATGTGTGGGTTAGTGGAGATGCTTCAAACCCAATTTGGATACTATTTCACTTCTAAATTGAAAGTTATATTATATTTGGCAAATCCTTGAAATTCGAAATTGCCCAATAAAATTTTTCTTTTTTTCTTGTTTTAGGGTTTGGATTTTTTCCATTTTCTTTTAGAAAATTATGAAAAATATAAATGATTATATTATATTGACTCTTCATTTTTATCACTTTAGAACTGAATAATTATTAATTACCAATTATTTGATTATAACAATCACTTGATTATAACAAATTAGGTTTAGAAAAAAAAAATCGAGTTGAACAAAACTTAGTTCGATCATACTTGACAAAATTTTGATTTTAGAATTGAGAATACCCAATTCTGTTTAGTTTAAATTCAAATTTTATCATAAATTTAATTAGATTTAAACTTTAGAATCATCCTATCTTTTTACTATTCTTAGAATAAATAACTATAACTATGAGCAAAAGAACATAAATATCGGGGTTACATTGTCAAATAAAAGTTCGCCAAAGGTTCGCAAAACTCAAATCCAAACTTTATTTAAGAATAACCAAGCTCCTTACCACTTGAAGCATCTCTCTTTTGATACTCCACACATTAAATTATTACATCATTCTTAAACCTCATCTTAAAAGTTCCAAGTTTGATGATTAATTTAGTATTGAATATCGGGATTTGGTAAGTGAAGTGTATAATGATAAATATATGATAATTTGAGCCAAGATCAGCCCCTTAGAATAAGAAAGCAAAAACCTGACCACCCCCTACCCTTTAACTCGTTTATACGGTACTCATCCCTTCCAAGACAACCCGTATTTCTCTATATATATATACTGAAAGCTGTTCCATGCTCATACATATCCCTTAAATCCTGCAATCATCAACAAGAACATTGTTCTTTGCATTCTGACATAGATTCTCTTCATCGCTGACCAAACCCAAATAGAACAAGAGGATCTCTGAGTGAAGAAGAACATGGGAGGTGATTTATGTCCAAGTATGGGAACTGGGTTCTTGACAAGTGTCCCAAGCTCATGGAAGAACATGGAGAGAAGCTTGAATGATGTCGTTGCAAAGAGCAAGATCGGTAGATACTTTAAACTGGAAGCCAGGAAAAGTTCTTTTACCAAGGAACTACGTGCTGCTACTGCCACTTTCCTTACTATGGCTTATATCATCGCTGTTAACGCCACCATCCTCACAGATTCCGGAGGTACTTGTTCCATCGCCGACTGTTCTGCTCCGGCGAACAATACTGCTTCTCCTGACTGCATGTTTAAACCTAACGATGGTTACCAGAACTGCCTTCAAAAGACCAGAAGTGACCTCGTTGTAGGAACTGTTTTATCGTCCATGATAGGGTCATTTGCTATGGGAATACTCGCCAACTTGCCTTTGGGTTTGGCTCCGGGTATGGGAGCTAATGCTTACTTGGCCTACAACATGGTAGGCTTTCATGGCTCTGGTTCAATCTCGTACCAGACAGCTATGGCCATCGTCTTGGTCGAGGGCTGTGCATTTCTTTTTATAGCTGCACTTGGTCTCCGAGCAAAGCTTGCTAGGCTCATCCCTAGTCCTGTCAGGCTGTCTTGTGCGGCGGGTATTGGTTTGTTCATTGCATTTGTAGGCTTACAAAGCCACCAGGGTGTGGGTCTGGTTGGTCCAGACCCGTCCATTCTGGTGACCGTCACAGCCTGCGCCAATACAAACCCGGTCACCGGGGAATGCATCGACGGCAGAATGCAAAGCCCGACCTTTTGGCTTGGGACAGTGGGGTTCCTAATTACATGTTTTGGGTTGATGAAGGAGATCAAAGGTAGCATGATATATGGAATCATATTTGTGACACTCATTTCTTGGATTAGGGGCACTCCTGTGTCATACTTCCCCTATACATCACTCGGTGACAAGGACTACAACTACTTCAAGAAGGTGGTAGATTTTCATAAGATCCAGTCCACCGTTGGAGCTATCAGTTTCACTGAATTTAACAGAAGTGAAGTGTGGCTAGCCTTGGGGACCATGTTATATGTTGATGTGCTAGCTACGACAGGCACAACCTATACATTAGCAGAATTAGGAGGTTTTGTGGATGAGAACGGAGACTTTGAAGGGCAGTACTTGGCATACATGGTTGATGCAGGGTCTACCATAGCAGGTTCTGCACTAGGAGTATCACCAATTGCAACTTTTGTAGAATCATCAGCTGGGATCAGAGAAGGAGGTAGAACAGGACTAACTGCAGTAATTGTTGGAGTCTACTTTTCACTCTCATTGTTCTTTGTGCCTCTACTGACTAGTGTGCCTCCATGGGCAATAGGGCCTTCACTAGTAGTAGTTGGGGTTATGATGATGAAGGTGGTTAAGGACATTAAGTGGGAGAATATGAAGGAGGCAGTGCCTGCTTTTATGACCATGATTCTTATGCCACTAACTTACTCCATAGCAAATGGGATAATTGCAGGTATTGGCATATACGTTGCTCTTGGTTTGTATGATAATGTAGGGAGGATGGTTAGGTGGTTCATGGAGATGAGGAGAATGGTGGTGAAAGAGCATAATCAAGTTTCTGCAACAGCTGTTCTAGACCTTGAAGCTATTTGAGTGTTTAGAGTTGGTGCTCACGCCAACTAAATTTTTCCTTCCTGCTATTGAATGTAGTACTTCTTATATTTCTTAGATGCACAAGCTACCATGAGATTGTCACTTGAGTAATTAGGTTTATAGATGATGAATTGAGGAGTAAAGATGTTCCATTAACTAACTAGTGGGCATTTCATGGCTATTTTGGCTTTTATTTTACCAGCCATTTTGGTCAACTTTTCTTAGAAGAATTGAAGTAGCTACGTTGTTTTCGCATGGAATCATTAAAATCTCAATCGATTGGACCGATTTAATCTTAGAATTTTTTGAATCATCTAATTTTTTTATTTATTTTTTAATTTTTTAGTTCGATTTATTTTAATAATTCTTATTATAAAAAACTGATTAGTTTATTAATTAATAGGTCCATTTTTATAAATTAATAAGTTTTTATAAACTAAAATAAATTAGTTAATTTTCATTTAACAATTTTTTAATTAAATTTCAAATTTTTCGATAGATAAGCACAATCTCTTTCAATCATATTTTAAATTCTTTAATTTTATTTAATCTTTAATCAATTTTATGATAGTTTAATACCGATTGAACCTTTTAAACTTTAAAATTTTGTCTTATTAATTCAACTCTTGGTCTAGTTTTTCAAACATTGGTCATATAAAAATTCAATTTGTGCACTATTTGCTTTCCTAAATTAACAGTGGCAATGTCTTGGATAGTCGTAAATTTTTTTCAAGCTAAAGTCTAATATAATATAAATGCTCGAATCTTAATTTTATTAATTTAATTTAAATTTAGTTTGAAATTTTTACTTTAGATTACATTAGTCTAATTTAAATATTTTTTCAAAATATTTGAATTTAAAAATTATAATTTGAATCTAAACTTGATCAAACCTAAATATTTGAACCTAAATCTAAAGTGGATGAATTCAAACCCTAATCTTTTATTTTGATCAAATTAAATTGAGCAAATTGTCACCCCTAAATGGCTCTTCTACGTAGTGTTTGGTTAGTGTCTCTAAGGGTGGAGACAGATGACAGAGACATAAAAGTCCTGTCTTCCAATCTGTTTGGTTGTTGTCTCCATCCAATTTTGTCCCGACTCCAAAGACAGGGACATTAAATTCTTGTGACTTCCATGACTGTGGCACGGAAATGAGGGGACGGAGACAGAAACCAAAGATGTTGGTGAAATGTCAAAAATACCCTCCCCTTAAAACCTAAAACAAAACACATCTCTCAAACCTATTAAGTAATAATA
>JANZXP010000007.1:25483515-25493636 GCA_027576715.1 Erythroxylum flavicans | reverse complement strand
TGGGACAAGGATTATAAGAAGGAGTTAAGAAGTTATTTGAGACGAAGTGCACCCTCTGTATTACTGTTCACGCTATCATCTGGGTTACTGTTTATGGTTATCTTCTACCTTATTTTCGACCCCTCAGAAGATAAATTTGGCCTTCGAGGTCTTCACGAAAGTTGTAGTTTTTAAGGATCTCTTTCAATCTAACTAAAGAAACCCTAGTTTGGATGCTTATAGAACAAGTTATACTAATAGCCCCAAAGCAAGAATATGTGTAAAGTGTGGACTCACCAATGCTGATCTTCGAGGTATTCGGGTGAAAAGGGATAAATGGACTAGTCGACTATCATCGTAGTAATCGACTGTTCTAAGAGTTAAGTTGAGCTTTTAAAAAGGGGAGTTTTGAGAAGATATTCCGATAATGGTCAAGGCGATCCCTTTGAGAGATAAACTCACGTATTAAGGTATTCTGTATGTGAGTCGAACTTCGAAATCAGGGCCCGACAATACCTGTCGACAAACCCCATTGGTTTCAGTGCGATACCGTCGCCCAAGTGCACACCAATAGAAGTTGTTGGAGAAATAGGCAGTGCAAGTTTTTCCACATTGCTAAAGTAGTGGCTAGCACCATTGTCCACCATGACCACAACAGGGGTACTAATAATAAGACCACGCAAGCGCATTGTTGGGTAATGTAAGTGATTGCTCATAGAAAAATAAGGAATCTCAACTGTAAAAGATGCTCCTTAGGCATTGCAATGGAAACATCAGGTGGTTTTGTAATCTCGGGCACCAACAAACTATTTTCGGTTGAAACTTCCACTTCTGCCTCACCCAAAATTAAAGTACTAAGGGTTCGATGTTGACACTGGTGAAGAGGGTGGTACGGTTAATGGCAACAGTAGCAGAGCCCTCAAGCGCAGAGGTGCTGGAATTCCCTAGTGGTGTAGCGACGTGCGTTTTAAGAGTTATTCGGAGAAGTGGAACTCGATTGAAGAGGCGTTATCACAAAAGAGGAGGCTTGAGGTAGCTGGTGATTAGCCAAAGCAACAATAGGCTTTGGGGAAATGAACCTAGTAGATGAGCCCAAAGGCTAAGTAGATACAAATCCAAGAGTAATAGAGCTCGAGGATCTGGTTCTTATCAAAGACCCAGCACATACGCGTAACCCATAACCATGCTGACCTTCCCACTATGGAGTCTTTTTCTTCGATTGAATATCTAGTTCAAACTCGACTTCACGAGCCAGCTTCATTGTTTGGTATAAATCGGTAACCTCATGAGAACATATTCCAGCATAAATATCCTCATGAAGACCGTTGAGAAATTGCCCAGTGAAAGTCACTTCTGACCACTCTGGTACTTGAGCCGAACAAGTCACGAAATCTCTGATGTAGTCATCTACTGTGCCCGTTTGTTTCACAACAGCTAATAGTTCATAAGGACTGGCAGCCAGAGAACCACCAAAATGTTCACTGAGCTCATTTTTCACTTCATACCAAGTGAGATGAGGACGACGATCCTAAAGCGATGTCATCCAATGTAAGGCGTGCCCTTCCATACTGATGAGGGCGAGAGTGACTTTCAGTTTTTCTGGATTACCTTGAAACTGGAAATATTGATCAGCACGATGTACCCAACTCAAGGGGTCGGTTCCATTAAAGTTTGGTAGTTCAATCCTTTTGGCTGCGATTTGAACATCATCAAGAGATAACAGATGAGGGATAGGATTTGCAGACGTTTGAGCAACGGAAGAACTGCTATCAAGAAGAGATTGCTAAATAGCAGCTCTTTCTGGTAACGTTTTGCCCTTCAAAACCACAGATAGCATCGATTTGATCTCATCGAGTTGCAACTTATTACTAGCCATTTCAGTTGTCAATCGTTGCTCCAAAAGCCCCAAATTCCTCTCCTTCATTTCCATGCGATTATCCATTCTAGTATTTGTCATGAGTGAAACAAAAGAAAATAAACCACGAATCACCGCACTAATATGATGAAGTGAAGAATTTGGATAGCAAAAAATGATTAAAGGAAATAGAGGAAACAGACAAAGAATTCAAATAGGGAGGAACGATTTCATTCAAAAAATAAGGGAAAATGAGTTTCTCCTGCCTAAGCTACAGCCGTGAAAAATTCCAAATGCATAAAAGACAAAAACATTCTTTCTACATTCTCCTATAAATACTAGGTACTGCCCTGCTGAGTTAGTTATTGCCCGTCATTGAATTCTTCTGCCTCCTGATGTAGACAATCATTGGTTTGCTCCTTGCAGCGATCTGTGTCAAAGCATCCTTCCCAAAAGACACATCAGCAAAATTCTCTTATGACACATCAGCATCCTTGTGTGACACCTCAGCCATAGGATCGCTAACATTAATATGTTGTAAGTGTTCTTCTCTCTTTGTATGTTTCTCTTTTTTTGAAGCATTTGTATCGATTTTTCTAGGTATCATTGATGCATTCCTGTGATTGAAATTCTAACTGAGAATTTCTGAATTTGGTTATGTTTTTCTTGTTGGTTTTTTCATGTCACAAGCTTTACTCCTTTTTCATTTCTTTTTGTTGTGAAATTCTGTAATGTTGTGGGACCATGAAATGTCACTAAAAATTTAAATGATTACTTGATTTTTTTGTGAAACTTTTAATCATCACAATTTGGGCTGTGCTTACAGGGGAGGTCTTTGTTTTACAGTCCCTGTTGAATTTCATTTGCCAATAAGCTTGCCAAGATTGTCCATGAACATTTCATTTTTCGAAGAGCATTCTCTTGTACATCAAAGTATGGATTTTTTTTCTTTTTTTCACCTATTCCTGGAACTTCTTAGACTGACAAGTTAATCTCTGTGTGAGGTAAAAATCATTTCAAAACAGTACTTACACTTTAATCTTAATGTCTACTGAGCTTAATTGATTTGCTTTTTACTAGGGTATAATTTGAGTCTTACTTGCAAGGTAGCTTCTATACCAAGGGCCAAGGATGCGTCTTATGTTCAAATGAAACTAGTTCACGATACTTTCTCCCCTATTGTTTTGATGGTACTTCAGTGGATGGATTGCTCATGTGATTATCTACCATCAAGTTATTTAATCCTTTTTCAAATTGTTGTCTATAAGGTTCATCCTCACTTTTGAGTATATTTAATTATGCTACTTCTATGGACTAAATGGTTGAATAATCCTTCATTTTTTTGTATTTTATTTTCCATTCTTTTATATCCTTTTCTTTTTTCCTACTTCAATTATTGAAGGACTGTTTATAAATGTTTGGTTTTGTTGGATAATCAATTATATCAGGTGTATTCAGATGGAAGGCCAAAGATCTTTTCATGGGATAGGAAAGCAACTGTTAGGGAGTTCTATGGTGTGTAGCTTGTCTCTAATGTTTCTTCTGTTCTTCCTTGTATCCCCATTTCCATACTTGGTAGAATTTCTTATATTTAATTTGTTTTTACCTAATAATTCTAATTTTATCAGACCAAATAGATAATGTCAGTAAAGAAATGTGCCTCTAAGATTTTGTCGTTCGTCATGGTTGTTGCATATATATTCCTTGTCCAACATTTGACTCATTTTAAATGGTAGGTGTTATATTACCATCACTTCAATGACTTCATGGTGATTCAATGGAGCTTAACGTGACTCATGAAGAAGGTTATTGCTTGGAAATGACTGTAAAGAAGAGATTAGAGTATATGCAGAAACTTGTGGACTTAGATCTAAAGGGGGAAGATGACAGTGGAATCTGCTTGGAGCCTTGCACCAAATTGATTGTGCCAACCTGCTGCCATACAATGTGCATCAATTGCTACCATGACTTGTATGTGAGAGAGAACTTTTCTTTCTCAATTTTTATGTGGCACTGTCAATTAACATAAAACACAACAGAAGCATATGGTTTATCCTCATTGGTTTGGTTTCAATTCACAGGAACACAAGGTCATAATCTTGTCCATTTTGCAGGGGTAGTCTTAAAAGAGTGGATTTGGGTGACTTATAGGTTCTCACATGCAGTACTGATATTGTTGACATTATAACTGTGTAAGGGAGGATATGTTGCGGTTCTACTTCTATATAAAAAGACTCCTTAAGGATATCCCTTATGCTTTGTTCTTAATGTATTATAAGCATTTGATCTAGCCTGAGAAGATGAAACATGTATAGCGAAGAACTTGTATTACATCACAAAATGTAAAAACAAAATGTTTTAGGGAAGAAACTGTAATGAATTGATTGAAATCCAGCCAATAAAGAGTAACAACTCTCAATGTCTATTTTATGAAATGAAAACACAAAGAAAACGACTAGCCAAAGAGACTAGGGCTTATCCTATCACACAAAAACAATGACAAAATGATCTCCACCTTAGCAACCCTGTCATGTCCTTTTATTCCTGCAGAAATAACAAACTTTCATCCTTAAATGCTGCCACTTGTCCCTCTGTAATTCACGTGAGAAATGTTGCTTTCATTCTTCTTGGGCTCCTCATATACACTTGCTTAATTGGGGGCTTATTAACATTCCCGACTAGAAGTTTCACTTTGTCCTCAAGGTGGAAATCAGGGAAATGAGTGTTGATATCTTTGACCTTCTCCCAAGAGCTTTCATACGTTGGTAACTCGTTCCATTTGATAAGAACTTCCCTTGAACCATTACTTGCAATGCGTGTATCCAAGGCAAATTTTGGAGAAACCTGTAGCTCCATCTCGTCATTAAGATAATCTAGTAAGGGTTAATACGTTAATTAATCCCCAATAGCTTTCTTTAGTTGCGAAACATGAAAAACCGAATGGATCCTTGCATTAGTAGGTGACTGAAGCTTATATGCAACAGCTCCAATTCTCTCCATAACTCAAAATGGCCGGTAAAATTTGGGAGAAAGTTTCTAATTGACTCTTCTTGCTAAGCTATGCTGTTTGTATGGTTGAAGTCTTAAATAAATTATATCTCCAATGTCAAATTGAACTTCTCGCCTCTTTGCATCAGGCCACTGCTTCATTCTATTTTGAGCAGCCACTAGATTAGCTTTCAACGTATAAAGAATGGCATTTCTTTTTTAAATCAGCTGATTTACATCTTTAACAGTAGAAGGTTCATTTGAAAACCTTAGAAGAGTTGGTGGAGGCCTCCCATACAAGGCTTCTAATAGAGTCTTCTTTGTTGACTCATAATAGGTTGTATTAAACCAATATTCTGCCCAATGAAACCATTCAACCTACAATTTTTGTTTATCACCACAAAAGCAAAGCAAATATGTTTCAAGGCATCAATTTATAACCTCAGTTTGCCATCCGTTTGGGGGTGATAGGCTGAAATCATTCGAAGTTTTGTACTTGCCAATTTGAATAATTCCTTCCAACAAATGCTCATAAAAATTTGATCTCTATTCGACACATTTGAAACAGGATATCCATGCAAACGAACAATTTCCCTAGCAAATATCGTAGCTATTTCTTTAGCATTGTAAGGATGTTTGAGAGGGATAAAGTGCACATACTTGGTTAAACAATCAATTACCACCAGAACAGAATTAACCCCTTTCGATTTAGGCAAACCACCAATGAAATCCATTGAAATATCATCCCAACTCTGTTTCAAAATTGGCAGAGGTTACAGTAGCCCTACTGGAGACAGAGTCGAGTGTTTACGTAGTTGGAAAACCTGACATTGCTCCACAAAATCCTTGAGATCATGTTTTAGCCCTTCCGAGAATATTGATGTGATTCTTTTGTGTGTATGAAAGAAACCTGAATGACCCGCAAAGTTGAATTATGGAATTCTTGAAGTAATGTAGGAACTGAGGAGGGTCCTTTTGGAATGACTAGCCTGCCCTTGTAGAAAAGTTGCCCCCTTTTGATCGTATAATGTGGGTGAGAAGATGGTTGTAACGCTACTTCTTGTAGGATTTTTCTGAGCTTGACATCTTTTCGCAGCTCCTCTTCCAAATCTTTTAATCCCATGACTTGGCTAACTGAAAATGCAGCCAACAACTTTCCCTCATCTACTCATGATAGAGCATCCGCTACATAATTACTAGGTTTAGGTTTGTATTGTATCTCGAATTAAAATCCCAACAACTTAGAAACCCATCTTTGTTGCTTCTCACCCATAGTTTTCTGCTCCAGTAAGAACTTCAAACTTCTCTGATCAGTTCAAATTATGAATAGCTTTCCCAAGAGGTAATGTCTCCATTTAGTTACAACAAACACAATTGCCATCAGCTCACGCTCATACACAAATTCTGTCGTCCAATTGGAGAAAAAGCTTGACTGATGTAAGCTATTGGTCTCCCTTTTTGCATAAGCACAGCAACAATCCCAATCCCGGATGCATCAATTTCGACCAAGAATTGTTTTGAGAAGTTAGGCACAATCAAAACTGGTACTATAGTCATCGCTCTCTTTAACTCTTCAAAAGCCCTCATGGCTTCAAAATTCCACTTGAAATTATGCTTTTTGAGGAGTTGAGATAGTGGTCTAACAATGAAACCATAGCTTTTAACAAACCTTTGATAATACCCTATGAGACCCAAGAATCGTCTAAGGTTTTTAACATCCTTTTGTACAAGATATTTTGACATTACCTCAACCTTTTTTGGATTTGCTTCACGCCCTCACCTGATATAATATGCCCCAAATACTCTAATTAAGGTTGAGCAAAAACACATTTCTTCTTATTAACACACAAGGTGCTTTCCAGCAAAATTCTGAATGTTTCTTGTAGTTGCTGTGTGTGAGTTTGAATGTCAGGACTGTACACTAATATGTCATCAAAGAATACCAAGATAAACCTCCTGAGATGTGGTCGAAATATACTATTCATCAAGGATTGAAACGTAAAAGGTGCATTTAACAATCCAAATGGCATCACTAAAATTCATAATGTCCCTCATGTGTCTGAAAAGTTGTCTTTTCAGTGTCTTCATCTCTTACTCGTATTTGATGGTATCCTGATTTCAAATCTAGCTTAGTAATCACCTCCGCACCAGCCAACTCTTTAAATATTTCATCAATTGTTGGTATCGGAAACTTATCAGGAATTGTTTCCTTATTGAGTTCCCTATAATCCACACACATCCTCCAACCTCCATCTTTCTTTTTAACCAAAAGAACAGGACTGGAAAAGGGGCTGTTGCTGCGTTTTATAATCCTTGCTTCTAATAACTCACTCACAATCTTCTCGATTTCTATCTTTTGGTAATGAGGATATCTGTATGGCCTTATGTTTGATGGTTGAATCTCATATTTTAATTTGATCGCATGATCCTCAACTCTCGAAGGAGGCAATTTGTTTGGTGAATCAAACAACTTCCCGTATGACTCAAGTAAAGTCAAAATCTGTGGAGCTAATTCTTGCTTATTCCCATTGGCAGTAGCGTTAATAAACTCCACCTAATATCCCTCTTTTTCTACCGAGAATTCCTTGACTAACTGCTTAAACGAAATTATGGATTTAGATAGAGCTGGACTACTCGTAAGTGTTATAAGTTTCCCCTCTTGGTGATACTGCAGAATTAAGGTCTTAAACTTGATGTTTATATCACCTAACTTCTCAAACCAATCAACTCCCAAAATAATGTCTACACCCTTCAACTTAAACGGGTAAAATCCTTCGCAAATCTCAGTCCCCTGCACCTTAACTGTTAACCCTCTACAGACTCCTGCTCTTTGGAACCTATAACCATCTCCCACTTGAACAACAAACTTCTTAGTCTTATCAACAGATAACCTCAATTCCAGAACAATATTATCAGATATAAAGTTATGAGAAGCACCGAAATCTATCAGTATCGTTACCTCTCTTCCTTGTAGTTCACCAACCAGCTTCATCATTGTTTTGGAAGTGAGTCTAGCCATTGAGAAGTTGGATAATTCTGTTTCTGTTATCTCTTCATTTCCGGATTTCGATGACAACATAATCTCAATATTTTTTTCTATCACTTCTTCAGTTCTTTCTTCCTCATCATCATTTTTCTCCTCCGGAGCCATTAATAATACACTCAGTTAACAATTTTTGAATCTATGCATAGGTCCCCAATGTTCCCCACATCTGAAGCACAATCATTTTTCTCTTCGCTGCTATGATTTTACTTCTATCATCCTTCAAACGCTCTCTTGACGCTTCTCCGATGGCCTAACATTTTGATTTGAGTTTGTGTTATTTGATTTAAAGTGAGAATTTGATTGTTTTGGTTTGGAGTTAAATGTCATCATTGGTTTGTGAATGTGAGCTAAAATTGTTGGCATAAGTCGTGAGCTGCTGATACCCACTCCATTTCGAAATTGGGTTAGCATGATGTTCTTCTCTTCAATCTTCTAGGCTAGTGTCATGAGTCCTTCCAAATCATTAATGGTAGCTAGCCTCAATTCAGCTTTTATGTCTCCTCTAAGCCCACTGATAAAAGCCTCAACCAGACAAGCTTCTTCAACATTCCTCAATAGAGCTGAAACCATTTTGAAGATGGCTCTATATTCCACTACACTTTTGTCTTGTTTTAATGCCATCAACGTTTCATACGCATTCCATTGCCCAAGACCTTTAAATTTCTTCAGGATCTCTTCCTCAAACTCTTTCCACGATGAATTAGGGTGCCTTCCTTCATACCATTGAAACCAACTAAGTGCTTCGTCTTCCAAAAAAATTGCGACAACCCTTATTCGATCTTCCATGGCTACCCTATTGTAGCAGAAGTACCTCTCGATATGAAATAGCCACCCATAGGGGTCTTTGCCCGTAAAGATTGGTAGCTCCAGTTTTCTTACTTGCCTCTCACCCCATTCTTCTTCTTTTTCACCTTGTTTGCTCACACGTTCTCCACTTTTTTCAGCTCTCCCGCTGCACTCTCCCTCCGACAGTCCGGTAACACCCTCGGTGATTCACTTCTGGTATTTTTAGACTTCGTTCCCTCAAAGCCTCACGTTCTTCTCTTTTTTGAATCATCTCACACATTTGCATCATCCTCTCCTTTAGAACACTCATATCTTCCACTAAACTACCCACAACATTTTCTAACGTTTCGATCTTCTTTTCCATTCTTGTTTTAACCATACGATGCCAGAATTCGTGGCTCTGATACCTTTGTTACATCACAGAATGTAAAAACAGAATGTTTTGGGGAAGAAATTGTATTGAATTGATTAAAATCTAGCCAATAAAGAGTAACAACTCTCAATGTTTATTTTACGAAATGAAAACACAAAGAAAACCACTAGCCAAGGACACTAGGGCCTATCCTATAACACAAAAACAATGACAAAATGATCTCCTCTTTAGCAGCCCTGTCATGTCCTTTTATTCCTACAGAAATAACAAACTTTCATCCTTAAATGCTACCACCTGTCCCTCTATAATTCACGTGGGAAATGTTGCTTTCATTCTTCTTGGGCTTCTTCATATACACTTGCTTAATTAGGGGCTTATGAACATGCCAATAATTATGCGCTAAGGTAAACCTGTGATTCATTGGTCATGTACATCGTCACAATGGAGGCATAGTTGTCAATATTGCATCTTGCAATTTTTCTCATTAAAAATGTCAATTAAATTTATTATAAGATATGGGCAGTGCCTGCCTCATCTGCTTCTTGCATTTATTAGTAACTGTTTTACGAAATTTGATAAACTGCCATGCTGCCCTTGTCAAGTGTTAAGTTAGAAGCTATAGGAGTGAGTGAATTATGTTAAGCACATTTATCTATATGTTATTTTTATTAAAAATTAGTTTGATTTATGTCACATGTTTAGCAAGGTTATTTAGTTGTCCGAGTCTTTAGGAAGTCAGTAAATTGTTGCTAAGTTGTTGTGTCACGATAGTAGTAGTGGGTAGTTTTTATTAATGCTTTTGTGACCCTTGTTGGCCACTATGCGTAAAGCCTTATCTAAGGCCTTGTTTTGATAATTTAAGTGTGTGTGTGAGTTAACGTCGTTTCCTTTTATCTCATTGTTCTTATCATCTCTACTCACTCTTCTTTCTATCGTTTATGTTAAAAAAATCCAACATGGTATCAAAGCCATAGATTCTTGAGGGACCGTGAGATTGAGTTAAAAAAAAACTCTTCCAATGGCTTCTAGCAATTCAGCTACTCTCCTACCCCCAAATTTCAATGGTGAAAACTATCAAGTATGGGTTGTCAAGA
>JANZXP010000007.1:25464355-25483415 GCA_027576715.1 Erythroxylum flavicans | reverse complement strand
GAGCATACAAGAATATTCTGATCGATTGATGACTTTGGTGAACAAAATACGGCTATTGGGGGAGGATCTATCCGAGAACAAAATTGTAGAAAAGATTTTTATAAGTTTACCCGAAAAATATGAGGCGAAAATTTCATCTCTTGAAGATTCAAGAGATATTAATGATTTAACTTTATCCGAATTGATTAATGCTTTGCAGGCACAGGAGCAAAGAAGGGCCATGCGGAAAGTTGAAACTGAGCAAATCGATGAAAGAGCTCTTCTAGCCAAATCGTCAAAAGGAAAAGGTAAAATTCCTCAATGTGATCATTGCAAGAAACCGGGGCATGAAGAGAAAGATTGTTGGCATAAGGGAAAACCTCAATGTTTCAACTGTAAAAAATTTGGACACCTACAAAAAAATTGCAGACCAAAAAAGGAGCAAGCAAATATGGTGGAGTTTGTTGGTGAATAAACTCTTTTTTGAGAATTGATGAGAAGTGCACCAAGATGTTTTTGGAGAGACGTGCTCCAATAATTGTAGGTTGGTGAGAAGGGCATCAACACGATGATGAGAAATGCATCAATTGGTAAAGACAAGTGCTTCACAGAATATTCTGAAGATGGGGAGAAGTGCTCCAGAAAATTTGAATTGCTGTGTAAAAGAAGTTGTTCAAGAGCTAACTTAACCAAAGTTGTCAATTTATTTCCTAAACTGAATTCTGCCGATTTCAGTTTAAGAGAAGGTGTTAAGAATTAGTTTGATTTATGTCACATGCTTAGTAAGGTTATTTAGTTGTCCGAGTCTTTAGGAAGTCAGTAAATTGTTGCTAAGTTGTTGTGTCACGATAGTAGTAGTGAGTAGTTTTTAGTAATGCTTTTGTGACCCATATTGGCCACTATGCGTAAAATCTTATATAAGGCCTTGTTCTGATAATTTAAGAGTGTGTGTGAGTTAACGTCGTTTCCTTTTATCTCATTGTTCTCATCATCTCTGCTCACTCTTCTTTCTATCATTTATGTTCAAAAAATCCAACAATTTTGAGTTGGAAGTATGACTTATGGGGATCTGCTGAATCTCATTTTGTTTTATGATCTTTCTTTCGTGGGATCTGAAATGTTCCATGAAAGGCAAAGAAATTGTAACCGTACCTGATGGCGTTCTACTACCTTTGTTAAAACAACGAAGTGTCCTGGATTTTAGTGACTCACAATGCCTTGGTGCAAATTCTTAATGATCTTCATGTCCTGAATAGTTGCTTTCATATCTTTAAAAAACTGTCAGCTTTAAGGTGATGAATAGATTTTATATGGACAATTTACTTTTGAAGAGAGTATTTCTTGGATAAAGCAGCAGTTCTAAGGTTCAATGCACAAGATCGTACTTTGAATCATTGATTAAAACTTCTCCTGATTATAGTAATATGGTTTTCATTTTATATTGAAAACTAATCTACCAGTATCATCTTATAGGGTTAAAATTGCTTTTCTCCACTTGCCAAACATAAGTTTTAAGCTTCTATAATCCCAACTCATTTGATGATGTTGGATAAAGTTTAAAAGTATATGCAAAAGAAGTAATTTTGTCGTTAAGTAAAGGTCTGGAAGAGGGGGAGAAAATTATTATGGATTTTTTAATTAATCAAAATGCATGCAACCGATTCTGTACTACCTTATCATTTGAAACAAATATGTGTGGGCTGGATTAGAAAGTGTCCTGATACTTATATTCTTTGAACCAAAATCTGAACCATGAACACTTTGAGAAACACTGCATTGTGGGTGAACAAGTTACAAAATGTTCACCCTCCTCGCAGTTTCCTATCCAACAACTCACTGAAGGGAGGTTGGCTGAATGTTCCATTGACAAACATGTTGGCAAGAACTTTATACATGGCTTCGGTGAGGTGAACACCGTCCCAGTTGATGTACTGAGAGGGGTTTTTGCAGGCACTCGCAGAAGGCGTACCACATGTAGCAAACACATCGAAGTTGTAGGGTGGACCTCCTGAACCGCAACATGCTTTCAATGGCTCCTCGAAACCATACCTTCCTGGATTTTCCATGACCGTGTGGTATGCAGTCCAGTAGTCAACGTAAGTTATTACAGCTTCAGGGAATTGCCTCCGAAGAGCTTGCAATTTGGCTTGGTAAATCGTGTTATGGATGTGCGTTTGGTTGTTCACACTCTTGACACAGCCTAAGTTATCTCTGTCGTCTTCAGAAGTAAGTGCCAAGGCCAATGGCAAGCATCCTGATGTTGGCAGACCTTGGACTACAACATATTTTGCTCCTTTCTTCAGTATTGCCTGCAATTTAGTGAAATCAAGTGATTTGATCAGATAAATCAACAAGAAGATGCTATTAGGGCTGACTTGAGTAGTTGAAAATGAGGATTCCCAACAACAAATTTTGAGAAAGAGAACAAGGTGGTGTTTGAGATATCTTATCCTAACACACTATTTTTTAGTTCTTTAGACATTCAAATTTTGTTTTTAGTGCATTCACCAACATCTAAAGACCTTTCGGGATTTGAAGGAAGGTGTATGAGAAGCTTGTAACCTTAATATCAATGAACTACAGAGCTAGTTGCTCCATAAGAGAGTTTCAGGGAAATCAGTGGCAACTCATCGAATATTAAGAAGTCAAGCTCAGTTAACAATCGAGATCGTTTACTGTACCTCTAAAAATCCAGTGAGGCTACTGATTACAAGCTTTTGAATGGTCTCGTTAGGAACAGTAGATCCTATGGTATATGCATAGTCATTGACTCCTATTTCACCAACCCAGAACAGTACATCATCAAAAGCTGCTTTGCACTCTGGGCTTGAAGAGGCTGACCCTCTACACCCCTGCCGCTCTAAGAACTTGTTGAACCACAAAAGCTGAGTTTGAATAGATTCTGGAGTAATATTCAGCGTGAGATTGTTCCTTACAAAGAAAGCATGATTTATAGCTGTAGAACCAGCAACAGCAAAGTTCACACCATCAGCTCCACTGCCCTTCAAATGACGGTACGGTGGCAAGAACGGCAAGGATAGTGATTGAGCAACGAAGTCGATCATAAGCCGGCCATCGGAGTATCGGTTGGTGGAGTGGTGGAAGAAAGTGATGCCATATGGAGGATTGGAGACATGGCCAAAACCGCTAGGACCTGAAACAGACCTTGTGTTGCCAGTGTCAGTGAAGGAGTCACCAAAAGCATAGACTTTCTTGAAGGGTCTCGCTTTTGTGCTAGTTTTGGTAGTAATAGCATAGGAAAAACTTGAAGACGAGATGATCAAGGCAATGAGTATGACTTGGCAGGAGAAACATGTGAAAGAGGTGATCATTTTTTTTCTCAAATCTTGCAGCAGATACAATTCACTACCTCCTGTAGTTGAAGTAGGCAGGTTATAAATTGACATTGTTGTGAAAGTTTCTTAGAAGCCGACATTAATCTGACAAAAGACTCGTGTTTTTGGCGTCATGGCCCTTAGCTGTTCAACCAAGAGACATTAATGCTCTTTCATTGTAGAAGCCATTAATGTTGGTGGTCCATTCATATCTTGATTATTTTTCTACTCTGTAATTTAATCCTTCTGTGACAAGTGTAAGATGAATCTGTTAAGTATGTGATTCAGAGAAACTTAGGGAGGAACTAATGGAAACATGAAAAACAGCTAAATGCTAATAGGCCATACCTTAAATTGAAGGACTGAAAATTATGGTCGAAAGGGAGACTAAAACCATGGCGGTTGGATAGCTGCAGAATTCGTTGGGGCCTTAAATGATAACTGTTACTTGTCAGAAACTCTATTTTTTATAGTTATTTTTGAATAAGCAGACAATAAAATGTTTGAATGAGTAACATTTTGCAAATTATATATTTTAGATAAATTATTTAATAATTTAAAATTAAGAAAATTTTTAATTTAAATAATTTTATGCTTAAATTATTTTTAATCTTGACTAATTATTATCTTCAAGATTGAAGTGATTTGTAATTTTATAAAATTTAAAGATTTCTACTTAGTGACTTAAATTACCCCATACAGACAAAAGGTTTAAAATAAAAATAAATTTAATTTATGTTTTTTACCGAATAAAAATTAAATTTTATTTAGTTGTTAATGTTAATGTAGTTATATTTTTATCACTGATAATAATTACATATTAGATCAAATTTAAAAATAAATTATTTTTAATTAAATAAATTTATTTTAATCTCTTATATAATATTTATTAATAAATTATTAATAAAATTTATTATATTATATTAAATAAAATGATTTATAAATTAACTTTTATTTATAAATTAATACTTATTTTAAATATAAGTATATTATTTGATCAATTTTAATTGAAATTTATATATTTTGTAGATATTTTAAATTTAATTATATTTATTGATAATTATTTAATTGAATTTATTTAATTTGATTAAAAATTAAATAAAATTAAAATTTTCATAATTCTTATCAGTAATTAAGTTTAGTTAATTAAGTCTACAATATTAAAATAAATTATTCATATTTTATTAACATTTAATATATTAAATAATTAATCAATATATTTAGTTTATATTAAATCAGATTATAAAAAAAGAAAAGCAGAGAAAAAAACTACCTTTTATAGTTTTTAAAATTTTTAAAAATTAAAAGAAACTAAAAATAAAAAATCAAAGACTAAATTTAAAAATAAAAATAGCAACAAACAAACAAACAAGTATTTGTATTTATATTATCTGTCACTCAAGATGGCAATTATGAGAACGTGGGAGCAATAAAGTTATGCAACGAAAACATTAATTTTCTGAGATCTTAATCTATAAATCGGTCCAGAACCATATGTATTCAATAATGTGAGTGTAGCGCTGTCTCTTCGTGTCAGGCTCAATAGATGCCAGCACTGAAGTAATGCTTGGATAGCATCTGTTTTAATTAATGGTGGTCTAAAGTAGTTGGAAATTCAAATAATTTGAATTTAATTTATTAATTTTAAATTTGAGTTATTTTGTTTAATTGTTTAGCTGTTAAATTCTAAACTATTTTAATTTCAACTATTAAATAAAATAATGCAATTTATTTAAATTAATTTAATCCTTTTAAAAGTCATAAAACTGACTTTTTGAAGTTCAAAATTAACTAAAGTTTAATTAATTCAAATTTCAAATCAAATCAAAATTGTGATCGGCTCTAAAATTGTGATCTAAAGGCTAATTTGTATACCTCGTATAAAAGCATTTAAAAAATTCATCCGTTATTAAATTATTATAAGATTGACTAAAAATTAAATAAAATTAAATAATTTAAAACATAATTAAAAAATTATCTTAAATTATCTTACTTATAAAAAAAATTAAAATTTAATTAAAAATTATTAAATAAATATTAATTAATTAACTTTAATTTATAAAAAGTAATTAATTTATAAAAAATAACCAATTAATTAATAAATAGTTCAATTTTTAACTAAAGAATTAAACTGAAAAGTTGAACATAAAATATTTTACAAATGTGGAAAACAAAAAAAAAAGATACGCCTGATTAATTTTAAAGCAGGGAAGTGCATCCACAAACTTTTCCATCATATCCAAACATCGCCAACTTTCCAAACAGGACAAATTTCACAATGAGATTCCAGTCTGTAAGTACTGTAGAAATTACGATTAAGAATGTCGCAGCATGAATGGAAACAAGAGCATCAGCTCGACGAATAGTAATTGCATGACAAATGCAGTTTTGAAAGTAAAGGTGTGGTTTGGCATAAAGACCTCTTTTGTGGTCAAGAGTTACTACCATATAGAGCAACTAGGAGCATTGGAAGTGTTACAGCATTCTTATACAAAATGATAAAGAGTGGTGGTGATTAAAGTCTGGTAAGGGTGCATACCATGATAGTAGCAATGACAAACCCATCTAAGCATTTCTGTGCCGGTGATAACATCAGGTTAGTTAATAAAATCTACATGGACAACAACCCTTTTTCCCTTTTGCTCCTCCAAAACAGGGGAAGAAAAAGAAGTCTTCTAGTTGCAAGACGAATGGATTACCTCTAAGAAGTGAATTTTATTCATGCAAGTGCTTGACATGTGTAAGTAACAACAGCAAAGCCCACTACTGCAGTGAAAACTGAGGAGGGCCAAAAGTATATGATTTCAATCAGCAATGGATCAACTGACTCTTCCATCACCAGGTTGAGTTCGGGACTCTAATAAGAGCCTTACAGTTGAGTAAATCAGAGAAGGTTCAGCCATTGCACCATTACCATAATCCCCACAAGCCAGCCTTTTTCTAACAGGAGGAATCAGGCAAATTCCAAGTTCGTCAATTGACATAAGATGGCGTTCTGTAAAAGGATTTTCCCACATAAAGGTGTTCATGGCTGGTGCAACAAAAAGTGGCTTGCTGTAATCCCATGCTCGGACAATACATGTTAGAAGATTGTCACCTAACCCCCCAGCAATCTGCAAAGACGCAAAGCCAATTTCAAAACAATTTTAACTTCTTGCGCAACAAGAAAGAGGTAGAAACACCTCAAATATATAGCACTTCACATTAAAATGTTGGTCATCCATGATAAACTGGTGACAGACAAAGAAAATTCATTTCACTTGCTTTGAACTACTTTCAAAGAGTTATACAGCCAATAATATAACTTTAAAAGCTGATTTTCACTATAAGTAGACATGTTCAAAGTTTGATACGGTCAAAATGAACTTTTAAAATTATTGTATTAAGAATTGAAGGAATAAGAAAAATACAAGAAGGGCTGACAAAAGTATAATTTTAAAATATTAAAAAAAAAAAAGAGAAGGTAGAGAAAAGAGAAAAAAGAAGAATCAAGAATAAATCTATGTTAATCGACGCACTTCAAATCTTGAACACAATTTTTATATTTCTTTAATGACTAATAAAATTTTAGGCACGTAATATGTTTATTTTATACTCTTTTATACGTATCGACAGCTCCTCTTTTAACAACCTTGTCCATAAGGATGGAAATGAAAACCAGAATGTTTTTGTCCAAGTATCATTACCAACTATATATTTTGCGAAGATGGGACTTGAACACTCTTCTGCTTAAATTTTGACTTTTCTTTTCTGTCATTTTTGGCATCACCCTGTGACAAATTACTACCTCCAAAAACAGCGGGGCTTCTACTGTTAAAACCTTATTTTGATCCTTTCCTCCATTGCTTCTTTCTCCCTTCACACCAACATGAACAGAGTTTTCAACAGTATATGTTACCCTTGATGAAGAAATGCCAATAGTTTCATCAGAAAACATTTCCTGAATCAACACCATGCATAAATTTGGTTTCATTGCAGCATGGAGATATTGAGAAAAGGATCTCCTGTAGTGCAAACTCTATGAAACAATTATTTCCTATGTTTTCAAAGTTTCATCTATCTAGAGTACGTTCTATAAAGGCCATTGCAACTCAATTTGAAATCTTGGAAACTAAAACTGTTGAGCTGGGGAAGCCTTTTAAGTTGTCACATCTAGGGAGTCAATAACTAAGATAATGTTATCATCAAGATCAATTTGACAATTATGTACATTATCTTTTGCAGCCGTATCCCTTAGAGCCGTTGTATACTCTAGAACCTTTCTGTTTATCAACAATGCACAAATTTTATTCTCTAAATTCCCTTGAGCAATTAATCTTGCCCATAATCTCAACCATTCTAGTTGGTGGATCCACATTTATATCAAGAGTCTTCTAAACCTTTTCACTTCATCACACATGACCAATTGTTTCAAACCTTCAACAAGCTTAGATATATCAGTCGTAACTTTAGCTTGAACTTCTACCCGTGATATTGGTGAACTACATAACATAAGGACATCCTCTTCAAATTTCAGGTCATTTGCGGGTCTGCGATGACGGTTGTGACAGCAACAGAAGATACAGAGGTTGAACTAAGCCTGGAGGATGATGAAAACTTCGAATGAGTAGGGGTTTTGGTTCTGTTAATGCCCCTTTTCTATTGTTTCGTCATATTCCCTAAGTTGAAGTACTTTGAATTGTTGCTCCCAAGTATGTCATGCCATGTCCTTACGGTGATTCGATTGAGCTTCAAATGCTTCAGACAGACGGTTTGTAGTTCTCCAATGAATACTACTTTTGAGCCAGTTTATCAAAAATATTGGGATACAGTGCGTCAAAAGGAAAATCTTCTGTATATCTGTTCAAGATTTGAATGTAACAGAACGTTGACAGGCAGCTTCTGATTATCTTGACGGTTATAGAATATAGAGTCGGCAATTAAGAAAATCAGTGTTATTTTACAGTGCAAAGCAAGAATTGCAAGAAGATTTGACAACCAGAAAGAGTAATTTTGCATAAATCTAGAACAACCAGAATTAGAATCAAAGATTGAGATGAAACAAAAAAAGAACGAGAGCTTAATTCTAGTATAGAAGAAAAGTTGATATTACCTTGGCAAGAGTATTTGCTGATAATGGCGCAATAACCATGATATCAGCCCACCGCCGGAGCTCGATATGAAGGACGCTGTCGCCAATTTTGTTCCAACTGGACCACTCATCGTCGTCAGTGTAAAAGATTACGTCTCTAGGGAGCGATGTTCTGTCGATAAAGAACAAAGAAGCCTTGGTCACAACTGCTCTCACTTCTGCCCATTCAGAGAAACAATGGCAGAGATTCCCAAACTTTATGGCCGCTACGCTTCCACTGGCGGCTAATAGAATCCTCGGCCTCCGGGCACCGGGATTCATTCTAACGGACCCCGCCCCGCCCGCCGTCGATGCCATTAAAATCAATTCGGCGTAGTTTCTTATACGTTTATGCCCCAAATCGATCAACAAACGATGAATTTACAATCAAAAGCAAAATTACAGGCTATGGATTGCGTAAATCTTGATGAAATGAAAACAAAATTCTTGGAGCGTTTTTCAGATTCAAATTTTGGCAGGAGCCGGATGTAAAAGCTAAACGCAGCGTTTCGGATTGACCCGCTGGTCGCTGACGCACTTGAATAAATATAATTTTTATAATTAATTTAAAATCAGAATTTTAAAATAAAATATTTTTAATGTTTGATAATTATTTAATGAATATATTTTAAATTTAAAATATATTAGAAAATATAAATTTCACATAAAATTAATTCTAATAATTAAATACATATTAAAAATAAATATTATTTTGTAAAAATTGATAATCTATAGTTATTTTATTTTAAGTAAAATATAATAAATTTTAATAATATATATTGGTAAATTTGTATACAATATCCAAATAAAATTGTTTACTTAATTAATTCATAAATTTAGTTTATCTCTAAATTTTTATTTAATATTAAATTATTAGTAACAAAAAATAACTAAATTAAAAATAATAACCTAAAAGATTTTTATTTTTAAATGCAAACTAAAATTAAGAAATTAAAATTAAAATTAAAATAGTATAACAAAAAATAAAAGTGAAATCAACCGTCTCTTATTTGACAGAAGAATAAGTATAATTAATGTGATAAAAAAAATAAAAATGATAAGAATAAACTTATTCTCTCAAAAGTAAGAAATATAGAACTAAACCTAAAAATTTATGCAAAATTCTCATAATTTATGTACAAAAATGAAATTGTAACTTAATATCTTATATTTTATATTGAACTATAATATTCTTTTTTACATCAATTATTCTTTAAAACAAAATAAAAATTAATAAAAAATTTTATATAATATTTCACTCATATAAGTTCCATGTATAATTTGTCATTCATATATTATAATAATATTTATAATATTTAAATCTCACGGTGAAAATTATAATAATATGTAAATGTAAATGTCCAGTGATAAAAAACTATCTTATAGAAAAAGGTAAGCAATTTGAATTTTGGCTAACTCCTTAATTGTTACAAATAAAGTCCATAACTTACACGTGTTATAATCTAAAATTCTAATATCATATTACATAGTTTTTTTTAATTTACCTTGTTTAAAATAAAAAAGAAAGAATTTCTTCCATTAGTTATTGAAAACTTATACATTTGTAACAATTAAATAAAAAGTATAACTAACTGACCTAAACATAGAAAATATTTCCTTATATAAGAATGGATAATTTATTAATGAAAATTTGAATAATATTTAAATGGTGAATATAGTCTTATTGAATAAAACGAAATAATAAATTCATAATTGTCTAATCTCTTTTTTTATTAATTTAGTATTTAATTTTTAAAATTTTTTGTTGAACTAGAAGAGATTGCAATCGATGTTTTGACGATGACAAAACATTGATACTAATAAAGAGTTTATTATTTTGATGAGAAATTATGCAAGAACAAGAAATAACTATGCATAATGAAAGAAGATACTTCTAAGGAAGATAAATAAAAGATAAAGTTGTCACCTTTAAATTGAAGATCAAGACAAGAACAAAAACAGATGAAAGAAAATCAAGGTTATTATATGTTTTAAATACTAATTATGATTTGATTTTGTTACTCTGATAATCTTAAAGGTTTATGCGTAAACATTTTATCTTACTTTGTAACATGAATCTTTTCATTCTTTAAGAGGTATTAAAACATTTATTTAAAAAAGTCTCCTGATTTTTCAAATACTATTTGAGAATATTTTGAAAGTTATTTTAATTACAATTGCATTAAACAAATTAAGTATGATCACTTGAAGTTGTTAAAATCATGTGTTTGAGAAGACTGATCGACCAATATAAGCTAACGTGTAAAATGAGAGTTTATTGGCACATTAGTCAACCAATATGCCCTAACGGCCGACTAATATGCAATAACTAGTGAATATTGTGCATTAAATGTACATTAGTTGACCAATATAACCTAGTGGTGGATTAGTATGTTGGAACTAACCATTATAACGACTAATTTTTGGCTCAAATGGCTAACATAGGTTCCAAAATTCTATAAATACATGTTTTATCATTAGTTCCCATATTGAAAAGTATTTGGATATGTTATAGATACTTGTAAGTGTTTATCAAGAATTTAAGGATCAATTATCTCATATTTAAGTAAGTAAGCTTTGGTTTATATCATAATGAGATATTTTGAGTTGGGAGCTTCTACTAGGGTCTTGTATATTGTATTTAAGAGTGTTCCAAGTGGCAATGAGATTCCTATTTGTTGTTGAGAAAGATTATAATTGTATAAAGGTTATTATTCACCTTAAAAAATTATTGTGGAATTCTAATAAAAGCCTTAAAAGTGGATGCAGGTAAGAATTATTTGTCGAACCACTATAAATTAGTTTGTGTTTTTCTTGCCTACTCCTTTTTACATTATTGTTTAAGTGCATTATTGAAATTCATTATTTTATATCATATTTTAATCTTTTATAAGTTGTGTTGATTCATACATTAAATTAGTAAATATTTTGATTAAAAATTTATCAACAACCAGTTCATCCTCTCCCTTTTTAGGTGTCATTAAGGATTAATAAATGGTATCAAAACGAGTCTATTAGACTATTATTTCAAACAAAATCTTACAGTTAAGGTCATAGTGACATATTTAGGAGCATTATTATCATTATTCAACCAAGAGGAACAAAACATTAGTAGAGCTCTTTCTTCTTTTTATAGAAATGACTCTCTATTAGAAAACAAAAATTAAAATTATTTTAAAGGCCAAAAGCATAGACCTATGAGAAATAGTTTTAAATAGCTCTTTTATACCTATTAAAATCATAGATAACCAAAAAGTCCCCAAGCTAAAGAAAGAATGAGAACCTCAAGGTAAGAGATCGATTTCATTAACCAAAAGGTCCCCAAGCTAAAGAAAGAATGAGAACCTTAAGGTAAGAGATCGATTTCATTGAATAGTAAGGTCATACATATCTTATTATGTGCATTATGAAGAAATGAATTCGCTTTATATGTGAAATGACTTCTAAATTTTGATATATATTAAAATTTTCACATAAATGGTCAAATTAAGTTAAGGAGAGCAAAGTGAACATGTTAATCCACCAATACGAATTATTTCAAATGAAGCATGATGAAATCTATTTAAAATAAACACTATATTTATTAATATTATTAATACTCTCAATGGTCTTAAAAAGACCTGAATTAATATTGAAATTGCTAGAAAGTTGCTTAAGTCACTCTTGAAGATGTAAGAAGTTAAAGTGATAGTCATATAAGAAGTCAAAAATCTAATAACACTACGATTAAAGGAGCTTATTAGACTATCCTGGTATGCAAAGTGAGGTTTTAAGACTCATAAGAAGACATAACGCTTTTAAAGAAAAAAAAACTTAGCATTCAAAGTCTCAAAGGAAGAATTGAGTAAAGAGAAAGAGATATCAACTAGTGAAAGTTAATAGGAAGATATTGCCCTAATCACTCAAAAATTCAAGAAATTCTATATCAAGAAGAATTCCTAAAATAGAAAGAACTTCAAGGGTGGTAAGTTAGATTCAAAATGCAAACTAAATAAAATTATTTATTATGAATGTAGAAAATCCAAACACATAAAGTCTCAATACTCCCTTTTTAAGGAAAATGACAATTATGAGAGAAATAACAAGTAGGGAAAAAGGGAAAAAAGCAAAAGAAGACACTTAGGCTGCGTTTGGATCTTCGGTACAGTGGGAATAAGTACTTATTCACCGTAGTTTTCAAACGCAGTCACATGTTTGGATCTGCGGTGAACAACTGGAGGTTGGAGAAAATTGCGGTGCCACCGTAAAAATCAATAAGTAGAAAGAGGGTTGCGATAGGAAACTGCTTTTATGGTGAAAATTTTACTTTCCATTAATAACCTTCACTACAAGTATTATTTTCTATTATACTCTTAATTAATATGACTAATAATATATTTTTATAAAATATTTTATTTACTAAATTTATTTTTTATATTTTCTTATTTTATTATTTATAAAATTTTAATTTTATATGACTAATAGTATATTTTTTAATTATTTATTCAACAATTAATAGTTTATTAAATTAATGGACTTTTTAGTCATTTTATCTCTTTTCAGCAACCACATCCGTAACCGTACTTACCAAACACTTATTTTCACGTTTCAGCAGTTACCAAAACAGTAATTCCAAATACATAAGTATTTATTGAGAATAAGTACTTATCATTTCAGCAGGTTGTCAACAGCTACCCCTCCCCCAAACCAAGCCTTAAAGCCTCCATTTCGGATGATACAAATGATTTCAAGAGTGAATATTCAAAAGGAGATGTAGCTTATATGCTTTATGGCTAAAGATGATGATGAGGAACTTTTCAACTCTAAATCTTATGATAAAGGTATTGGATGTTAAATTGTCATATAATTAACCAATTGATAGCCTTGAAATTATAAGCATGAAAATGAAGAGGTTATTTTTTAAACTCAAAGAAGATCAAAAGAATCTAAATACATACCAAAGTAAAAATGAAAAGAAAATTGCATAATATTAAGCATTCAAGAGTGTAGCCATTGTTGATAATCATAATATAGATGCTTGAAATCATGTGAACAAAGTAATAAAAAGAAGGTCATTACCTTCAAGAACTCATTGTCTAAATTTATAAAGGAAAGTGAGAAACCTAAAAGCATGTTAGGAACATAAAAGAGTTCAAATAGTAGGCAATAGATTGGATATAATTATAAGAGTTTAACCAATACTAAAAATATATTCATTAAAGAAAAGCATTTGATTAGAGAAGAATCATTGCTTAATGTGACAAATAAGTATGGAGCATCTACATCTAAGCATACTCATAAATCACATTTATATGCCATTTTTCTAAGGCATCTTTTAAAACCAAGTCTCATGTTTTCATGCATGCCTCGCAATCTAGGCCTAGAACTCAAGGAAAGAATATGAATAAATTTTTATGTAAGGACACATTACAACATATAATTTTACTCATACTCCTTTAGGCCTCAATCAAATAAAGAATAAAAAGTAAACTTGTAAAAGTATAGGTTAAGAAGGAGACCAATAATCAATGACCCAAGTTTATTTGGGTACTTAAAACAAAGTGATGGCTTCATCTTATAGAAAAGGAATAAAAGGTATGTGAATAATGAATGCTAAAGACATATTTTTCTTGGTTATTTTCGAAAAGTATATAGACTAGTTAATAGGAAGATTCTCTGTATTAATGAGTTTATACATGTTTTCATACTTGAACTCCTTTCCTCCAAGAAAATTTTAAAGATGTTGATGTAGGATATAGAGAAATTAGCATTTAAAATGAAAAAGGTATGATCACTAAGATCTTTTAAAATAACCAATTGTTGACTAAGTGAGGAAGATAAAGATAAGATGCTTATAACGGAGTAGAAATTCAAGAAGAAACGTCATTTGAATCATATCATAGGTGATTTTTAATAAGGCATAATTATTAGTTCACGCTTTAAAAATATGTCACATCTTACATTTATTTGTCAAATTGAGTCTCCTTAGTGATGAATGATTGATTGGAATTACGAAAAAGAAATTGAACATGTTTTAAAAAGAAGTATAACATGGATCTTAAGATCTATACTTAGAGATTATATGTAAAACAGGGATACTGAGTTAGAATTTGATGACATACTATAGAAATTGGTTGATATTTTCAATAAACTAATGAATAAGGATAGGTTTTACAAAATTAGAAAAGAATTGTGTATTCTATATGATAAGGATCCCTTGATGTGATTTTCTTCATTCTTTATTGATTATTAGGTGATTAATTATGTGTTTTAATGTTTTTATTTAAGCTTTGAGGATTTATCATAATTGTTCAAGATATATTGGTCAACTTATTATATCATAGTGTGGTCAACCAATATCCTCCTTAAGTTATCAATTTTATCTATCCATTGAGTGTGTTCATCGTCTGGTTGAAGTTCTAGTCGACCATTTACTCATATTGGTTGGCTAATATGTTTTTATGATCAACCAATGTCCCTTAGTTTAATTTTTTTTCTCTTTCTAGTGAATTTTTTGAGAGATGTGGTTAATGTTGAGCAAATTTTAATTTGATAAAACCTCAATATTCTGCAAGTGCACAGGTCATGGCATAGTATATGAGGTGTCGATCCCATGAAAAATTAGTGAAATAATCGAATCCTAATTTGTTTAAGGCCTAAAAGTGTAATTAAAATGAAGATAAAAACGAAACAGAAAAGAAAACAATTGAATATGGAGTGATTGAAATGAGAATTCTAAATTAATGCAAGAAAGCAAATTTGAGCACCATCAATTGATAATTGAAATTCAAACAAGGAAGATTAACAAATTATAAGAAAGGAAATTTATCTTATCATCAATGCTAACTTAGACACTTTTGTGTTAATACGGTGTCAGTCTTAGACTTTCGAAGGGTGGATTAGTCTCTTTCGAGTTATAATCACTAAGCCCTAAATCATAAACCCTAATTGAATTAAGTTAATGAATATGTAATCTCTCGATTGACAAAATAGCCAATAACCTAATTAGTTCTTAACCATTCCAATCGGGTCCTCACACGAGATCTCTCTCCGTATAATTAGCAATTTGATTATTTGCGTGGTCTATTAGATCGTTTAACTCTCTTTAACCAACCTAATCATTTTTCATTCGGTTCACTCTCTCAATTTATTACCGAAGCATGCAATTACAACAAATAGTCACAACACCTAGTATCATTAATAACAAAAGCAACTAGATTAACATTAAATCAAGTATAAATCCTTAAAAGAAATTAGAACATCCTTAAACTAAGGTTTATCATCATCAATTCCATCTCATACATCAAATGAATCAAATAAAAGAAGAAAAGAAGAAAATATAACTTAGAGGATTAGAGATTGAAGCAGCAGCTGAAGCTCCACCTTCTCTCTCTTCATTCTTCCTCTTCCTTAGCTTTTTCCTAAAGTGGCTAATGGAGGCTCTCCCCTTCTAGGTCATTTCTCTTGTCTTATGTAGTCTTTTACTAATTGGAGTAAAAACTAAGTTTTACCTAAGCCCAGAAGTCTGAAATAACCCGCAAATTAAGTTCAGGAGGCCAACGTCTGTCCTCGCGTAGGCCACAATCTTGGGTTGCTAAAAGAGCCTCTGTCACAATCATGGCCCTAGATCCTCCGCCAGGCTTCCTCCAAGTCTTCTCTGTTCTTCGATATCTGATCTCAAACATTAGCAAACATATCAAAGTGCCTCAAATACACAAAATTAAAGCTCAATAACATTCTAACCCACATAACACTCAAAACACAAATATCTAACCAACTAACACAATTCTAAACCTAAACATGCATGAATCAACTAATTAACAACTAAAAACATACTAAAATGCCTATTAAAACATCTTGTAACCTACAACTATCACATCCCCACACTTGAACTTTTATTTTTCCTCAAGTAAAAACAAAACAAACAAAACACAAACACACCAAACAACAACACACACATATGCAATAATGGTACAATGACATTGAATTTCACAAAACAAATTTAACTATAAACACAATCCTTTAAGTTGTTATAACTTATCAACTTAGAAAATCTGTGTTTAAGTACTTTGGACTAAATATATATACTAATCAAGACTTAATTTCAAATTCATTCACTCCTATCACTTGCACACACGCATTGATAATTAGTTAGTCAATCAAAATTGTAACTATCCTTAAGTAGCTTTTCATGAGAAGTTATGTTATTCACAAAGATCAGTAGGATTTGTTAAACAACGCACTATTTTTGTTAATTTTCATTAAAATGAATCTAGCCTTTTGACACGAAGGCAAACATTTGTGATGAATGTCTCCCGATTTCTCAGCTATATCATATTCTCAACTAACTAGTAGCTCTATTCATAACCCGATTTGTTTCAAAAAAGGCCAACAGAATACTTATTTATTAAACAAAAACATACACTTTTTTAATATATTGTCTTACCTACCTCATTTCTTTAGCGAATCATTCACATGAAAAGATACTAACGATGCTACTTATTTATTTGACCTAAAATTATAAATGAATGTGTCAAATTTCTAGGTGAACGAACTAACATCATATCCTAGTTAACATGCATATTTAACTAAAGCAATATAGGACACTAATTTTACAAACTAATAAATCTTAGCAACCTAAAGACTGTTTAAAACTAAACCGATTTTGTTAAGTCCTAGCCATTAACACATTCACACGAGTCACATCATGAAATCCTAAACAAAACTAACATATAATATGTAAAATTCACATTCAAAGGAAAAACATATAATGCACATAACGCAACCCTCCCCACATTTGGAAAAACACATTTTCCTTATTGTGAGAAAGACAAATAACATACAAAGTGGGAATCAAAATAAAATAATACAAAAACATAAGAACAAAATAAAGATAGAAATGAAAAAATAAGGGTTAGAGTATAAGCACCCATCATGGCGATTGAGGTGGTGATAGCGTTAAAGTCCAAAACCAAATGCACTTAATGCCTGAAATTACTACGCTATATTATAATTACTTTTAAAGGAATAAAAAAGTTGACAATCCAAATCATTCCAAATCATTAAGAACTTATTTTTAAAATTCAAAACAAATCTAACTACCAAAAAAAATCATTCTAACTATTACACGTGCTAAGTTATGGTCATTAGCTTAACCTTGCATATTAGGAAGAGCTTTTAGTTCTCTAAAAGGAAACAAGTTACTTCCTTTTCCTTCGAGACCACTATGTTGAGATAGAGTTTGTAGCGATGTCCATTCACCTTAAAAGTCTTTTTGTTTGCATTTTCCAATTCAAGGGCTCCATGGGTGAATACTTGGGTGACTGTAAACGATCCACTCCATCATGATTTAAGTTTTCCTGGGAACAACCTCAACTAAAATTGTATAGGAAAACTGCATCTCCCACTTTGAATTCCTTCTGCTTAAGAAGAGATTCGTGCCATCTCTTCACATTCTCCTTATATAGTTTAGCATTTTCAAACGCATTGCAACGAAACGCTTCAAGTTTATTCAATTGCAGAAGTCATTTCTCACCCGCTTGCTTCCATTTAAAATTTAAAACCTTCATTGCCCAATATGCTCGATGTTCTAGCTCCACAGGCAAATGACTAGCTTTACCATATACAATTCGGAAGGGTGTCGTTCCAATAAGTGTTTTAAAAGTGGTTCGATAAGCCCATAAGGCATCATCTAGCTTTAATGCCCAGTCTTTCCTATAACTATTCACCATCCTTTCTAGAATTCATTTGAGTTCTTGGTTCACGACTTCCACTTGTCCACTCATTTGCGAATGATAAGGAATGGCAACTCGATGGTGGACTTCATATTTTTTTAGGAAACTATCAAAAGATCTATTACAAAAATGCATTCCTCCTTCACTTATTATTGTTCGTGGCACTCCAAATCGGTTGAATATCTTCTTGATGAATTTTTATACAACATTCCCATCATTAGTTGAAGATGCCATAGCTTTGGCCCTGTTAGATATGTAGTCCACCCCACTAAAATTTATATGTTTCCCATAGAGGATAGGAAAGGACCCATGAAGTCAATGCCTCACACATCGAAGACTTCGAATTCTAAGATGTTGGATAAAGGCATCTTATCTCTTTTGGAGACGTTACTCACTCTCTATCATCGATCACATTATGCCACGAAAACTTGAGCGTCCTTAAACATATATGGCCAATAAAATCTACACTCGAATACTCGAGTTTCTGTTTTGTTTGTCCCATAATGGCTAACATAATGTTCTTTGTGACATTATGTTAACATATCCAACATCTCGTCCTCTAGCACACATCGCCTCATCAGCACATCAACACAAGTTTTATATAGGATTGGCTCGTCCGATAAATATCGGGTGCACTTATGTAAAAATAGTTTCCTCTATTGATATGATAGTCAAAAGGGATCTTACCACTGACAACAAAGTTTTCAATATCTGCGAACCATGGTGTTGCCATGCTATCGAGAAGCATCATGGTTTCATCAGGGAATTTTTCGTTGACATCATCACTTACCTCACATTCCCCTCCTTTTAGACGTGATAAATGGGCCGCGACCACATTCTCCGCTCCCTTCTTATCTCTTATTTCTATATCAAACTCTTGTAAGAGTACCACCCATCAAATAAGTCTAGACTTACATCCTTCT
>JANZXP010000007.1:25444174-25458950 GCA_027576715.1 Erythroxylum flavicans | reverse complement strand
GATATTTAATTCAATTAATTAGAAATTTATATAAAAAGTTAATAAGTTAACAAGTTAAAAGTTATTGTTAAAATTATAAACTACGTTAATTACAAATTTTTAACTTACTTAAATTATTTATTAATTTTTTTAATAAATAATTAATTTTTTTGTAGTGGGCGGGTCACAGGTCACAGGCCGCCCTCAATTTGCGGCCCGACCTATGGGCCAGTCAAACTGGCCAAAAATTGTTGACCTGCCCATGGAGAGACCGGGCTGGGCTCAATTTAACAAGCCTATTTTTTAGGTAGTAGTATGACTAATATATAATAATTTATCAAGGATAAATTTAATTTTTTATATTTAGATTAATTCTTTTATAATAAAACTAGTCTAGTGTCGAAATGTATGATTCTTTCGTTGGAGAATGACTTAATTTTGGTCACTACTGCCAAATAACTTCTTTGATAAATGCACATTACTTTAATAAATATAATTTAACTTAATGTTTTAAATTAAAAAAAGAAAGAATAACTGATGATCAAGGTAATTGAAGGGATCAGATTCTTTGTTTCGATTAATCAATTCTTATTTTATTTTATTAAATCTTATTTATATATTTATATAAGATTTATATACTTATTTACATATATACATATATAAATAGAATTAAATAACACAATATTAAAATATCCTAACGAGGACAGGGACTCCCGAAGTTGAAAGCGTCAAGTGCAACTATAAACGGAAGACATGAGGCATCATTCCTACGGACTAAGTATTCACAGACGACCACGCGCTTCCAGTTTAACGCGTGAAGGATCAATTCTCCGCACCCACCGTGTAATTTTCCCAATCAAGTACAAGTCAAGTCGATCCACTACGTACCTAGTTCATGAAATTCTTTAATATCGACGTTCACAACGCAACAATAAACTATCAACGTATGAACCGACTCTCAGGTAATCGATTTCAAGGGCAATACGGTAAATTAACAGTCATATTTTCGTGTTCAATGCGTCTTCTATCGCGATCACCGTGTCGCTCCTCCTACTTCGCTCCACGTATATATATATATAGTTTTGATCGTTGAGCCTTTAATTTGAACTCATCTCTTTTCATTTTTATATTCGATTCGTCTTTGAATAGTTACAGATCTGAGTCGCCAAAGTATCCAACTCGAACTGAGTCAAAACTCACCGGACCATTCTCGCCGGGACAAATCTAGGGTTTGTAAAGGTAGCGAAGAAAATGCCTAGGGTTGGCGATAACTGGGAGAGACTTGTGAGAGCTACTTTGAAGAGAGAGCAGCTGAGGAATGCTGGCCAAGGCGGCGCGAGAACCTCCGCCGGTATCGCCGGTGCCGTACCAGCGTCGCTCGTCCGTTCCACCAACATTGAAGCTATCTTGCAGGCCGCTGATGACATTCAACAAGAGGACCCTACTGTCGCCAGAATTCGTAAGTGTTATTCTATTTAATTATTTGTTTTGCCCACTTTCTCTCGATTTCTTTACTTTAATTTCTGTTGACGGTCTACTTTTCATTTTTCTTGCTGGTGCTTTGTTTGCAATAATGATGAATTCTGGATTACGTGGAGCTTGGGAAATTTTGAGCTTTTAAGTAGTTATGGTGCTTGTCAAGGAATGTTTTTGCTATGCTTCTTTAGTGGGTATTGATAGTCTATTGCTGAGAAAATTTGGCGGGTAAAGGGAAGTAGCAATTATGTTATGCGTTGAAGGTGTTTGGTTTTGTACATAATTAGGTAGAGATAGCTAGGCCACAATGTAAGTTGAAGGATGGTAAACCGGTGAAATTGATGTGACGCAGGTGTAACTAAGTTATAACTTTTTATTTTTCAAGAAATTACAACTTCTGCATCTTCATCAATGCTGAGGTCATGATGGTTTCAGCTATGGTGGCTCTGATTACTACTAAAAATTCATGGATTCTATAGTTTCTGTCTTGTTGTTTCAATTTCAGTGTGTGAGCAGGCATATTCCTTAGCGCAAAGCTTGGATCCAAATAGTGATGGTCGAGGTGTTCTTCAGTTCAAGACTGGTTTGATGTCTGTAATACAGGTATCCTCTAAGCATTATAATTTCATTGCTGCATAGGAATTGTTTTGAGCTTTAGTGTTATCATCTTCAATACAGTGACTTGACAGTCTTGATTGATTTTTTCGTCCTTTTTGCATTTAGATTTTATATCATGTTTTAGATATCAAGTATTAACTATTTTGCAGCAAAAACTTGCCAAAAAAGGTAGTGCCCAAATAGATCGAAATCGCGATATTGAGCACCTATGGGAATTTTATCAACGCTATAAGAGAAGACATAGGGTGGATGATATCCAAAAAGAGGCTCAAAAGTGGCGGGAATCTGGAACTTTTACCACTGCTAATCTGGGAGAGTATGGCCATGTTAACTTTTTTTTGTCATGATTATGTTACTTATTGTTAGTTGGAGACATTTATGAGTCTACGTCTCCATTTACGTGCAAGAGGAAATTTATCATTTTTGCTTTGTAGACCATGAAGTATGTTGGGTGACCATTTACTCATTTTTAGGCCATTTGTCATAGAAAAAGGTTATTGCAGAAACATGTTATAAATCTAAATGAAGATGCATATATATGATAAAATTTACAGTTGGTCCTTTTGCAAAATTATGTTGACATGTTATTTAGTAGTCTCCACCAAGGTAATTTGCTCTATATGTTGGATTTAGTTTTTCATCATTGCTACACGATCAACAAGTTCTAATACTCATTTGATCTTCTTGTTTTCATTTTGGGGGGCATTTTTAATGTTTTATGCAACTTTTGCAACATAAGCTTTACCATGTTCTTTAAGTATTTTTATGTTTGCATAATGTCTATGAATGAGATTTTACTATTTTGATAATCTATCTATTGCTCATGATAGGATGTTTGTGTTGAATATGTTGTGCAAGCAATTAGCTAGACATGTGTTGTGTCTACCTTGCAGCCATTTTCTTTTTTCATTTTGGTGGTGATTGTGGATGTGTTTTTCAATAAGGGGTTAAGATATGTACTCTTTTTATTCATTTCAGATTGGAACTAAGATCTTTAGAGATGAAAAAGATATTTGTGACTTTGAGAGCGATGGTAGAGGTCTTGGAGGCGCTTAGCAAAGATGCCGATCCTTTGGTTGGAAGGCTTATCATGGAGGAGGTACTTTTTTACTCCCTTTAGATCATGCACTATTAAGCTATGAAGCAGCTGATCCTTGTTGCTTGTTTGTAAAGCGCTCCTGTAGAAAACAATTCTATATTGAATTGAGATATCTATACATAGGATTTCTATAGTATATATACAAGAGCCCTAGGAATAATTAAGGGATATTCTTAGCTATCAAATCTCCCAATTATAAGGAGAGATCTCTCAATGATAGCAAGAGATCACTACATATATTAATTCTATATACACCGAAATAACTCTAGTCAACACTCCCTCAAGTTGGTACATAGATATCAGACATGCCCAACTTGCAAATAAGATTGTGAAACTGATTGTTGTAGAGTCCTTTGGTGAAGACATTTGCCATTTGTTCATTAGACCCCACATAGGATAAGTGTAAAGAGTCGTTCACAAGTTTCTCCTTAATGAAGTGCCGATCAATTTCTATGTGCTTTGTTCTTTTATGCTGAATAGGATTGTGAGCTATGTTAATGGCAACATTGTTATCACAGTAGAGGGATAAACTTCCTCCATCCATCAGTTGTAACTCATTCATCAGCTTTCTTACCCACAAGAGTTCGCACACACCTTGTGCCATAACTCTGTATTCTGCTTCCGCACTAGATCTAGCAACTACATTCTATTTCTTGCTTCTCCAAGTGACTAGATTTTCTCCTATGAGCGTACAGTAACCAATGGTTGATCTCCTATCATCTGGAGATCCAGCCCAATTAGCATCTTTAAATGCTTCTATCTTAAGATGACCATTGTTACTGAACAGAAGGCCTTTTCCTGGTGCGGACTTCAGATAGCGCAGTATGTTGAATACAACCTGTAAGTGTGGTTCTCGTGGATCATGCATATACTGACTCACCATGCTAACTGCATATGCTATGTCTTGTCTGGTGTGAGAGAGATAGATGAGTCTCCCAACTAATCTCTGATATCTTCCCATGTCTACTGATATACTTTTTCCTGCTTGAAGTTTGTGGTTGCTCTCGACAGGAGATTCAGCTGGTTTACAAACCATCATACGTGTTTCTTCTAACAAGTCTAGGACATTTTCTCTGGGAGATAAAGATTCCATTTCTTAATCTAGCGACTTCAACTCCCAAGAAATATTACAACTTCCCTAGATACTTATTTTCAAATTCATGAGCAAATAGTTTCTTCAGCCTAATCATCTCTTTTGTATCACTTCCGTTATCACAATGTCATCAACATAGACAATGAGAAGCGTGATCTTGCCTTGGGAATGCTTGATAAATAAGGTATGATTTGCATTACTCTGGTGAAAACCAAAGGAAATAATTACCCGATTGAACTTTTCAAACCATGCTTTGGGTGATTGTTTTAGCCCATATAAGGCCTTTTTTAGCCTACAAAGCTTCCCTTGTGTCTTCTTGTCTTCAAACCGGGGAGGAATCTTCATATACACCTCATCCTCTAGATCTCTATGAAGAAAAGCATTTTTAACGTCAAACTGTTGTAAGTCCCAATCTAAGTTAGTTGTACAAGAGAGTAGAATTTTGATTGTATTCATCTTAGCAACAAGAGCAAAGGTTTCTTGATAGTTCACTCCATATGTTTGAGTGAAGCCTCTAGCCACCAATCTCGCCTTGTATCTCTCAATAGATCCATCTGGCTTGTGCTTCACTGTGAATGCCCATTTGCAACCAAATATCTTTTTTCCTTCTGGAGCAGTGACGAGTTCTCATTTTTCGCCAGGGCCTTTATTTCCTCGGCTATAGCTTCTTTCCAATGAACATTTTCCAATGCTTCTTGCCCATTCTATGGAATGGACACAGAGGAAACAGACAAGACAAAGGCTCTATAGGGAGGAGATAGTGAGTCATAGGAAACAAAGTTAGAAATTGGGTGCTTAGTGCAAGTTCTAACACCTTTTCGAAGGGCAATAGGCTTGTCTAAATCATCTGATAAATCACATTCTAATTCACTAGTGTTTTCAGAGGAAGAGGATGACATAGACTACATGATGACTTTTTTTGTCTTTTCTCGTCTTGAGTATGTTTGCAAATTTGGTCTATCTAAGCGCTGACTTCGATCCTCCTGAATCACACTAGTTTCCCCCCCTGAATTGTTCTCTCTTCTTGGATTACATTATCAAGCAACACCTCTTCTCGCTCATTCTCCCCCTGAAGAGGAGTTTGTTGTATGGTGAAATAAGGCTCACACTAAAAAAAAAGTGAAATCCATACTTACAAAATATTTTTTAGACGGCACGTATATCATTTTTGTGTGGAAGAGTATCCTAGAAACACAAACTTCAAAGCTCTAGGTTCCAACTTGCGTACATTCCAAGCATGAACAAAGAAAATATACCCAAATATTTTTGGAGGTACAGTCTACGAATTTTTAACTTGCAAAATTTCTACTGGGCTTTTAAAGTCCAGAATCTGAAGTGGCATTCTATTGATAAGATAAACAGCTGGAAGGACAACTTCACCCCAATATCCCTTTGGAAGATTTATGGTAAACATGAGTGATCGAGCTACATCTAAAATATGTTTGTTCTTCCTTTTTGCAACTCAGTTATGTTCACTAGTATGGGCACAACTGGTTCGATGTATTATTCCATAGGAATCTAGATAAGCATAAAATTTTCCATCAACTCCAATCCATTATCAAATCTCAGGATTTTAACTTTAGCATCATGTTGGGTACAAATCATTTTATGAAAAGACTGAAAGCGCGAAAACACTTTGTTCTTGGCTTTCATCAAATAAACCCAAGTTAATCTTGTACAACAATCAATAAAGGTCACAAACCATCTATGGCCAGAAAGAGAGGGATTTTGAGTAGGACCCTAAACATCATAGTGAATTGTCATAAAAGGAACAAACTTTTATTAGTAGATAAATGATAAGAACTCCTTGTGTGTTTGGTAAGCTCACCTGCTTCACAAAACAAAGAATTAAAAGAAGTTCTTTTAAACAAGCTTGGGTATAATTTTTCTAGAACAAAAAACAAGGGATGTCCTAACCACCTATGCCACTATAGAATTTCCTTATTGTTCACATCATTCCCAAGAGAAGCCTGATGAGCAACTGTCATAGGATTTTCTTCCAAGACATATAAGCCATCTTGCAGTTTACCAGTTCCACTCCTCTGCGCTATGTAGAGGTTCTGAAGAATGCAATAGTCGGGAAAAAATTCAACTTTGCAATTAAGATCCTTAGTGATAGAACTGACAGAGAGAAGATTAATAGGAAAACAAGGTACGTGAAGAACTGATGATAAACTGATATTGGGAGTACAGTTAGCAGTACCTGTGCCAGATACGGAGGTAAAAGAACCATCTGCTATTCTAACATTATCCCCTTTTTTTAATGAGAATATGTTAAAATTTTGTTTTCAGAGCCTGTCATATTTTTGCTAGCTCCAGAGTCTATAATCCAAGGATTATCTTTAGGATTTGAGGACATATTATGTGATTTTGCAATATTTGATGTATCAACTATGGAAGAAGAGTCCAATTTTGTGAGAAGATGTCTTAAGTTTTGAAGTTCCTCATTGGATAGAACTCTAGTTGACGGTGCTTTAGATGCTTTATTCCCTTGAGCCAAGTGAGCATGGCCCCTTACAATTGAGCCGCCGTGTTTTCCACGACTTTGATTTGGCTGCCCATGCAGTTTCCAGTAGGTTTCTTTGGTATGCCATTGTTTTCCACAATAATCAGAGTGCTAGTGGTCCTTATCAGATTTTGGCTTCTCAGTTGAAAACTAGCCACAAACCCTACTTTCTCAACAATAGTTGTATGTAGCATAACATTTCTTTTACTTTCTTTTTGCTGAACAAGAGAATGTGCAAGCTGTACTGAAGGGCAAGGCTCTTTTCCAAGTACAATACCTCGTATATGATCATATTTTTGGTTGAGACTTGCGAAAAAATCAAATACTTGATCCTCCTCTATCATTTTCTAGAATTTAGCATCATCTTTTGAGCATTCTGCTTGAAAATTCTGATAATAATCTAGTTCTTGCCACAATTCTCATAGCTCCGCAAAGGATTGTGATATAGCATATCATATCTCCCTGCTTTGTGTTATGCAGTTTATTACGAATATAAAAAATTTGTGCTTTATTACCTACTTGAGAGTACGCCAGAGAAGTAGCTTGTCGTATCTTTGTTGCCGTGTCAAGTAACAGATACGTCTGAACAATCTCTGGTTGCGTTGAATTGATAAGCGACGACATCATGAGGGAATTTTCTGACTCCCAATGATTATAATCAGGATTATTGACATCAAGTCTTTGACTATCACCATTAATGTAACCATGTAAGCCTCTAGCTTTGATGAACAACAAACAAGATCTTGACCAGGCAAGATAATTGGTTCCATCAAGTTTTACAGGATTGATTTGAAGTGAAAGATTATCAGAACTTGAAAGGGTTACCTTTTTCCCATTCATCTTCTTTAGAAACACTAATAGCAACAAAAAAAATATACCAACAGACAGGATCGTGAAACAACCATGGACTTTTGTCGTGTTTTCCGATGGGCTATTGGAGGTCAGACACGTCAGGGAGGATGAATAGGAGTCGGAGACACTGGTGATCCAAGACTTGAGACGAAAAGATGACTGGACGATGACAGGTGGCCTTCACCCGCGTCGGAAGCTGATGGTTTGATACAGAGTGTGGCTGCACTGATGATGTCAAGTCTGTCGCAGGTATGGTCGCTGATTAGTTCTGAAACAGGCTGGGTGGGTGGTGAGAGGAAAAGACATGCCGTTTTGAGCGACTACAAACTTAGTCGTTCACTGTTTCAAACAGAGAGGAGTAGCCAAGGAAAAAAAGTTCACGAAGAGGAGCACCCCTTAAATCAAACAAGGCTCTGATACTATGTAGAAAACAATTCTATATTGAATTGAGATATCTGTACATAGGATTTCTATAGTACACATACAAGAGCCCTAGGAATAATTAAGGGATATTCTTAGTTATCAAATCTCCCAATTATAGGGAGAGATCTCTCAATTATAGCAAGAGATCACTACAGATATTAATTCTATATACACTGAAGTAATTGTAGTCAACAGCTCCACATTAAAATGTAAAATCCTTCAAGCAACTGTTTGTTTTGTTACGGTTTCGTTCAGTTGCAAGTTGTTGAGAGAATTTAGAGCTAATGTGGACTTAAAAAAATGGAATTTCAATATTGTGGCTCTCTTTAGAGATCAAGCAATCTTTTCACTTGTTACCATCTGGAATTATTCCTTCTTATATCTCTTATTTTCAACCACTCTATGTGTGCTTGATTAGCTCTTTATGCTGTCTTATTCTTCTTCTTTCCCATGCTTCCTTTTTGTCATTTTTCTTTTTGATTTGATATCTTAATTATAGCATGTCGATAGGGCAAAGCCTGTTTAAGCTTTCCAGTGACATGTAGTTTTCACCCTCAATGAAGTCATTCTCTCCACTTGATTCCCTTCACCAATGCTAGCCACATCTTTTCTTCCCAAAATTTTCTGGATTGAAGCTTAGATGCTGTCAGAGAGAAATTTTTGCTGTATTATTTAGCATTTTGTCTTGAGATGTTGTGAAGGAAACTTTAGCTACATTCACTTGTGCAAGTTCTAATTGTTGCCAACTTCCTTGAATAAGCGTTACTGGTTTTCGTGGATTATTTTTGGTTCAACAAAAATTAAATCTTTTGAAAAGCATATCCTGCTATGGCTGAAGTTAGTTTTTGTTTGACTTTTCAGGTGCGAAGGATTAAAAAAGTAGGGGAACTCATACCTTACAACATTTTGCCTCTAGAAGAACCGTCATTTACTAATGTTATTGGAGCTTTCCCTGAAGTAAGTGAGCTTCCCCTTTTGCTGATAGTTTTTGGATGGTCTCACTTCTATTTGACATCTTTCCATTTTGAGGAAGGATTATATCAAAGTTTTCCTCTATAGGCACATAAAATATATTGCATCATGAGAATATCTAAATTTATGTGTTACATTTTACAGGTTCGAGGTGCAATATCTTCCATTAGATATACTGAGCACTTCCCCAGACTTCCAGCTGATTTTGAGATATCTGGAGAGCGACATGCAGACATGTTTGATCTTCTGGAATATGTGTTTGGTTTTCAGGTCTGTATAGGTTTTTCATTTTTATTTTGTTGTCTGGTAAGCAATTCACTCTAGATTGTTGGTAAGTATACAAGAATATTGAATTTTGATGTGTTTATGATCAAGTTGATGTATCGATTATTTTGTGTGTTGTTCCTACGATTTTTCTTTGGATAACTTTGTTGCCATCTCACCTATCTTGCTATCTTTCAAGCAAGTTAGCAGAATGTGGAAGTGAAAAATGTTGCTGATTGTAACACTCAGAAGGGTTGATGCAGAGCACCATTATTTGAGTGTTATGAGAGTAACATTCTTCTATGACTAGAAGCTTTATGTGGTTGAAACTCAGTTTTGGACCTCATTTTCATATAGCCCTGGTGGATATATTATATAGTTACATTTTTTATGATTCTTGAGCAATCTTCCCCTTGTTATGGTCTTCGTGGTTGGTCTGCATACTAAGAACATTACTTTTATCCTTTTGATTGAAATTGATTTACTTTTACCCTTTTTGAGTATTGAATTAGTGATGTAGGGAAAGATGTTAGGGCAGTAAATTTCAATGAATTAGGAATAAAGCTAGGGTGATTGTGGATGGAACAGGAAAACCTTATAAGGATCAAAACCATTGTTCTTTATAAGAAAATATTGATGTTAAATTAGAGTATGCTGATACATCAATTATTCTCAACCACTCTTTTTCTTTTTTGTCTGTACAACAATTTATTCTCTTGTTGCAGAAAGACAACGTAAGGAATCAGCGTGAGAATGTTGTACTTACAATAGCAAATGCACAATCACGGCTTGGTATACCTCTTCAGGCTGATCCAGTGAGTTCTTTGATTTATCAAACTTGCCAATTGTTTGGTTCTTTTTCTGTTTAACAGATTGGCTTGCTTTCACTTCACATGACATATGTGTCTTGCAATTCATCTTTACTTTTTGTCAAAGAGAATCCATTTATTTTCCTTATTAATGCTAGGATTAGATTGATGTTTTCAAAGAACAGCACCACCCTGTAGTCTTAGTATATTAGCTGTCTTCGTATAATGGCAAATATATCGACAGCACCACCTTATATTTAAAGTTTCTTTTTTCTTTTCGTTATAGTTAGTTTGGATTCTTACAGGACAGAAATTGTTGAAATTGCTTGGTGTGGGGTGAGGAATTTAGAGTAATCTTTAAAAGTTCTAATCAGTGTAAAAGAACTTTTAGAATTAAATTTTCTTGATTGTGACTCATAGGATTAAATTTGATAGGCAATAAAGGTCATCAAAACTACTTATAACACATCTTCTGAGCATTATAAACTCCACACTTAGTTACTGAGATATTGGATATCACTTACTTCTTTTCATGGTATTTGGATCAATAATGCCTTCTATGAATAGGATCAAGTATATTTCCTCATTTTGCACCTCCAAAATATCCATTCTTTGGCCAAATGTGTGGAAGGTTCGGGAATCATGATTTATTTGTGTGCATCATTTTTTTTTATCAGACTTAATCGTGTGTAGTCAAAATTGTATCTGATGCAGTTTAGCACCTGTTGATTAGTAGGACTTTATTGCCTTGTAGTTAGGACTTGATGACCTATTACATGATTTACATAGTTTCTGAATGGGCATTGGAAGAAGTTAATCAAATATTTTAGTTGGTTGGTTAGCTGGTATTCTTATTAACTCCTATCCATCTTTTTCCATTCTGCAGAAGATAGATGAAAAAGCAATTAATGAAGTTTTCTTGAAGGTGCTGGATAACTACATCAAATGGTGCAAATACTTGCGAATACGCCTTGCATACAATAGGTTAATTCTCCTGCCTGCTTTCTTCTCAAATGCATGCATAAGTTCTATTTATTGAAACACGAGATATAACTTGTACAGAATTGAAGCAATTACGAAGGACAGGAAGCTTTTCTTGGTTTCACTGTACTTTCTTATTTGGGGTGAGGCAGCAAATGTCCGTTTCCTTCCTGAATGTCTTTGCTATATATTTCACAATGTAAGTCTTCTGTCTATCTCTTAGTTGTCTTTGAGTTAGATGAATGAATCTATAAATTGTCTTCAATTGAATGGTGTGGTCAAGATATGTATTATCTCATAATATTATAATCTGATTGTAATAAGATCTTTTAGATTAGCAACAGTATCTTAGAGATAGACATTATCCTAGGATTATATTTTGTATCTGTGCAGATTATCTAGCCTATTCTGTAATCCCATTAGTGTATAAATATGTATTGCAGTCTCTAAGAAATGTACATAGAGCAAATTAGCTCTTATTCACATGGTATCAGAGCCATGTGAAAGAGATAGTGAAACTGAGGAGACAATCCCGGCAAGTGAAGAAATGACTTCCAATCTTGAGGGATCCTCCACGGCAAACCCAAACCAGACTAGAGGTCAGTCATCAATGACCTCTGGTCTTGAACGAGTTTCAGTTATCGTTGTCTCTGACAAACTGAATGGAACAAACTATCGGGAGCGGATTCAAGCTATGAAACTCGCCATTGGAAGACGCGGGAAGCTGAACTTTATCATCAGAGATGGGAAAGTTCCAGACCCAACAAACCCGCATGCTGCACGACAGTGGGAGATAGATATAGATAACTCCATAGTCTCGTCATGGCTTTTGAACGCCATGATACCACCAATCAAACGCACCTTTATGTTTCTACCAACAGCTCGAGAAATCTGGGAAGGGGTGCGACAATCATACTCTGATGGAGAGGATGCATTACGGATCTACGAGATAAAAACAAAGCTGTGGCAAATGAACCAAGGTGACAGAGAAGTTACAAAATATTGGGTCGAAATGGTAGCATTGTGGCAAGAACTTGACCTTTTGTCGGATGAAGAGTGGAGGTGCAAGGAAGATGCTGTGATGTACAACTAGAAAATTGAAAAGGAGAGAGTCTTTGAATTTTTGACTGGCCTCAACAAAAAGTTGGATGATTTCCGTGGAAGAATCCTAAGTACAGTGCCTCTGGCTACTGCTAAAGAAGTGTTTTCTGAAGTTAGGAGGGAAGCAGCAAGGAGGAAAATCATGCTAAAAGAGGAGCCAAAGAAGAACAAAATGTATCACCAGTACCTACTAATGAAGCATCTGCACTAATGTCACGTGGTGAACCTAGTAAGAAGAGACATAAGAAGTGGTGTGAGCATTGTAAACAAAGTGGTCACACCAAAGACACATGCTGGGACATTCATGGAAAGCCTCCAAACTGGAAACCAAAAAAGGAAAAAACCACGGCCATCAAGTATCTAGTGAAGGGAAACTATTGGAAGTGCTAAAGAATCTCCAAACTGACAACAACCAACAGAAGACATGTATGATTGCTAATGCTATTGTGAAAGGTAATATCATAAAAGCTTTTTTATATTCATGCGGTAGGAAGAAATGGATAGTTGATTCCGGAGCATCAAATCATATGACAGATGATTATAACCTGTTTCATTCATATGTTCCTTGTGCTGGGCATGAAAAGTTTAAGGTAGCAAATGGTGATTCCTCTTCAGTTGCAGGAAAAGGAGATATCAAAGTAACAGATTCTATGAAACAAAATTATGTTCTACATGTTCCTAATCTAGAATGTAACCTTCTTTCAATCAGTAAGTTGACCAGAGAAGCTAATTGTAGTGCTCATTTTTTCCCTACTCATTGTGTTATATAGGATCTACCATCGGGGAAGATGATTGACAGTGCTAAAGAGGTAGATGGAGTGTACTACTTTGAAGATGAAGAAAGTCATTCTACTCCTTATAGCTTAGGTAATAGTGTGATTGTCCCTAAGAATGATGAACTATTGCTATGGCATAAAAGGTTAGGTCATTCAAACTTCCAGTATATGTTACGATTGTTTCCAAATATTTCAATAAATAAAGATCTTTGTGTTCAATGTGATGCTTGCGAATTTGCTAAGCATCAAGAACTTCTTTTACAAGGTTTGAATACAAACCCACAAAATCTTTTTCACTTATCCATAGTGATCTTTGGGGCCCATTTTGTGTCACTAATAGAACCAATTCAAAGTGATTCGTTACATTCATCGATGATCATACTCGTTTGTGTTGGTTGTTTCTTTTGAAGGATAAAAATGAAGTCTCTACTATGTTCATTAACTTTTAACATATGATAAAAAATCAATTTCAAACAAGTATTCAAGTCTTTCATACTGATAATGGTACTGAATATTTTAATCAGAATCTTCATACATTCTTACAAAAACATGGAATTGTCTACAAAAGTACTTGTGTCAATAGTCTTCAACAGAATGGGATTGTTGAGTGGAAAAATACACCTTCTTGAAGTAGCTAGGGCCTTGATGTTCACTAGCAATGTTCCAAAATTTTTTTGGGGGGATGCTATCATTACTGCAACCTACCTTATTAATCGAATGCCTAGTCGTGTCATTTCTTTCAAAACACCTCTTCAAAAGTTTCAAGAAATCCATACTACTACCCATCTTGAAACTAACCTTCCTCTAAAGATTTTTAGGTGTACAATCTTCATTCATAGTTATTCATGCAACAAACTTGATCCAAGAGCCAAAAATGTGTGCTCCTGGGTTAGTCTGCTACACAAAAAGATTATAAATGTTATGATCCTATATCAAAAAGGTTTTGTTAGTTGTGATGTCACTTTTTCTGAGGCAGATTCCTTTTATCCCAAGTCTTCGATTCAGGGGGAGTATTGGAGTGAGTTTGGTGATGAATCCCAGCCGTGTACATCTGTGCCTGAACCTCCTTGTACATCTGTTCCTAAACCTATCCTAACACCTATGTCCAATGCATCTCCTATAGAGACAAATTCTCATACAAAAGTAACCATGCCTGACAATACACTCAAAGTGTACTCTCAGAAGAAGAAAACAAGTAGTACACTCCCTGTTCCTGAAGCTATACCATTCTCTGAACCAATGCAGGTTCCTATCGAAGAAGCTCAGAGTAGCAATACAAAGGAACAAGAAGACAATGCAGATCTAGAATTGCCAATCGCTTTACGGAAGAAATCTAGATCATGTACCATGCACCCGGTTGAAGGGTTTGTCTCTTATGATGCTCTATCTTCTCAATATTAAGCATTTATTGCTAATTTGGACAGAATTGGCATTCCCAATAATATCCAAGAAGCTCTTAAGGTTCCAAAATAGAGAAGCAGTTTTTGAAGAAATAAGAGCACTTGAAAAAAATGAAACGTGGGAAGAAATTGATCTGCCAAAAGGGTACAAACCCGTGAGGTGTAAGTGGATATTCACAGTCAAATATATGGCTAATGGTTCCATTAAGAGGTATAAAGCGAGATTGGTAGCAAAGGGCTATACTACAAGGAGACATATGCACCTGTGGCCAAATTAAACACTATCAGACTATTGCTTTCTGTAGCTGCTAACTTCGATTGGCCCCTTCACCAAGTTGACATTAAAAATGCCTTCTTGAATGGCAAATTGAAGGAAGAAGTATATATGAAACTTCCTCCAAGGTTTGATAAGGAAGGAGGAGGAAAC